>JAHZTW010000012.1:4120084-4244834 GCA_020283515.1 Alliaria petiolata | reverse complement strand
GAGAGCTATTGGTTACTCTTTGAGTGATATCAAAGGCATATCTCCTATGCTTTGTACTCATAGGATTCACCTTGAAAATGAAAACACTTCCTCAATTAAACACCAAAGAAGATTAAACCCAAACCTTAAGGAGGTGATGAAGAAGGAAATTTTAAAACTTTTGGAAGCTAATGTGATTTACCCTATTAGTGATAGCACTTGGGTGTCTCCCGTGCATGTTGTCCCTAAAAAGGGTGGAATCACTGTGATTAAGAATGATAAGGATGAATTAATACCAACTAGAACCATCACCGGCCATAGGATGTGTATTGATTATCGAAAACTCAATGCTTCTACTAGGAAAGATCATTTCCCTCTTCCTTTTATTGATCAAATGCTTGAGAGATTGGCTAACCATCCCTTCTATTGTTTCCTTGATGGATATAGTGGGTTCTTCCAAATACCCATTCATCCTAATGATCAAGAGAAGACTACTTTCACATGCCCTTATGGTACCTTTGCATATCGAAGGATGCCATTTGGGTTATGTAATGCTCCAGCCACCTTTCAAAGGTGCATGATGAGTATCTTCTCCGATCTTATTGAGGAAATGGTAGAGGTGTTTATGGATGACTTTTCTGTGTATGGTGCCTCTTTTTCTGCTTGTCTTTCTAATCTTTGCAGGGTTCTACAAAGATGTGAAGAGTCTCACTTGGTGCTAAATTGGGAAAAGTGTCACTTCATGGTCAACCAAGGCATTGTGTTGGGTCATAAGATTTCTGAAGATGGTATAGAAGTGGACAAAGCCAAGATAGATGTCATGATCAACTTGGCACCACCATCAAATGTGAAAGGTATAAGGAGTTTCTTTGGGCATGTTGGGTTTTATAGGAGGTTCATCAAGGACTTCTCAAAGATTGCTAGGCCTTTGACAAGACTCCTTTGCAAGGAGGTGGATTTTTCAGTTTGATGGAGAGTGCTTGCAAGCTTTTGAGACCATCAAGAAGGCACTTGTGAGTGCCCCCATTGTGCAAGCACCGGATTGGAGTCTACCTTTTGAGATCATGGCTGATGCTAGTGACTATGCCGTTGGAGCTGTGCTTGGGCAAAGAAAAGACAAGAAGCTTCATGTGATTTACTATGCTAGTAGAACACTTGATGATGCTCAAACCAAGTATGCTACAACAGAAAAGGAACTCTTGGCAGTTGTGTTTGCTTTTGAGAAGTTTATATCTTACTTGGTGGGATCAAAGGTCATAGTGTATACCGATCATGCTGCATTGCACCATATTTATGCCAAGAAGGAGACCAAGCCAAGGCTCCTTAGATGGATTCTGCTTCTACAAGAGTTTGACATGGAAATAGTGGACAAGAAGGGTGTAGAAAATGGTGTGGCTGATAATTTGTCAAGGATGAGGATTGAAGATGCTTTGCCAATCAATGATTCTTTACCGGAGGAACAAATTATGATGATCAAGAGCATTGCTAGTGTGCATGGAATTGGAAGAAAGCTTGAAGAGATTCAAGGCATGGAAGCAAAGAGTGAGCCTTGGTACGCTGATTTTGTTAACTACTTGGTGTGCAATGAGGAGCCCACTCATCTCAACACCTATCACAAAAAGAAGTTCTTGAGAGATGTGTCACACTTCTATTGGGATGAGCCCTACCTCTATAAGAGATGTGCTGATGGGATATATAGAAGATGCTTGGCACAAGAAGAAGTTGAGAGTGTGATCTTCCATTGTCATGGGTCTAAATATGGAGGGCATTTTGCAACTTTCAAAACAGCTACAAAGGTGCTTCAAAGTGGGTTTTGGTGGCCTACATTGTTCAAGGACACTCATGAGTATATCAAGAGATCTGAGCCTTGTCAAAGGAAGGGGAACATTAGCAAAAGAGATGAGATGCCCCAAAACCCTATCTTGGAAGTAGAATTATTTGATGTTTGGGGAATAGACTTCATGGGACCTTTCCCTTCTTCTTTTGGTAACCAATACATCCTAGTGGCTGTTGATTATGTGTCAAAGTGGGTTGAAGCCATTGCAAATCCCACTAATGACTCCAAGGTTGTGGTCAAATTGTTCAAGAGCATAATCTTCCCAAGGTTTGGTGTACCAAAAGTGGTGATTAGTGATGGAGGAAGCCACTTCATCAACAAGGTTTTTGAAGGGTTATTGAACAAGCATGGTGTCAAGCATAAGGTAGCTACCTCTTACCACCCTCAAACTAGTGGTCAAGTGGAAGTCTCAAACCGTGAGATCAAAGCTATTTTGGAGAAAACTGTGGGTCTAACAAGGAAAGATTGGTCAATCAAGCTTGATGATGCTTTGTGGGCCTATAGGACAGCCTTCAAGACACCAATTGGAAGGTCTCCCTTCAATCTTGTGTATGGGAAAGCTTGTCATTTACCAGTTGAGATTGAGCACAAGGCTTTGTGGGCTGTGAAGCTTCTCAACTACAACATAAAAACTGCCCAAGAGAAGAGGTTAATCCAACTCCAAGAGCTTGAGGAGATTAGGCTTGAGTCTTATGAAAGCTCAAGAATCTACAAGGAGAGGACCAAAGCTTTCCTTGACAAGAGGATTGTAAGGAAGGAGCTAAGTGCTGGTGACAAGGTTCTTCTCTACAATTCAAGATTGAAGTTGTTCCCGGGTAAGCTCAAGTCAAGGTGGGGAGGCCCTTTTGAGATTAGAGAAGTGTTGTCATATGGAGCCATCACCTTGATAGGGAAGAATGGTGAGGACTTCACAGTTAACGGTCATAGGGTCAAGCCATTCTTGGTGCATGAGTCAAAGGAGGAGGCAAGCTCAATCCCTCTTCAAAAACCCCCTCTAGCCTAAAAGGTTTGAAAAGTCGAGCTAATGACGTTAAACAAGCGCACTTGGGAGGCATTCCCATGGTTATCCTTGTATATATATTCTTGATTTAGTACTATGATTATGTTTCTATGAGTTTTTGAAAGTTTTAGGTTGAGTATGGAGGACTTAGACTTGAAGAAAAAGGTGTGGAGGAAATTTTTAAAGAAATTTTGGCGAACATTTTCGGCGTAACTCGTCGAAATTCTTTTCCAGGGTGAAATTTCGGCGAACATTTTCGGCGTAACTCGTCGAAATTCTTTTCCAGGGTGAAATTTCGGTGAACAATTTCGATGAGGGCACGTCGAAATTTTCTTCCAGGGTGACGGTTCGGCCAAAAGTTTCGACGAGACACGCCGAACCACAGTTTCGACGAGAAATTTCGGTGTATCTCGTCGAAATTTTCCTAAAAATCAGGTTTGCTTGACTTTTCTTCCTTCCTTTGACCGGTTTAATGTTGACTTCTCACATTTATATTGGACCGATTTTTGAGGATTTAAAACCCCTTCTTCCCCATATCTCTCATTCACCACGATTTTTCCCATTTACATAAGGATAAGAACTTGTCTTTCTCTTTTCTCTCTCAATTCTTCATCAAATTCTTTGATTCCAAGTGCATTAATTCCGAAATTGTTGGTCATTCTTGATTCCTTAGTGAATTTCGACCATACCTTTGCGTGGAACCAAGGTTTGCCTTCTCATCCTCTCTCTTTATCTTTGAATTCTCCTTGAGAATGAATTGGAATTTAGGATTGATAGAAGGTCTTTGAATGAGTTGTTTGAGCTGGGTATAGTAGATTATTGTTATGAGTGATGATTGCTGAGGTTTTTCAAGGAGTAACATGGGAAAATTTTGATTTTTGAACATTTTTATTTTAGGATTTTGGAGAGTTGCGAAAATTCAAGTTTTAGCCTAATTAGTGTTCAAAATTTTGGAATTTGGTTTCTTTAAACTTGTTTTCCCATGTTATATAGGGAATTAAGCTAGAATCCTCTTGACTTTTAATTTATAATCACTTAGAGGGTGCTTAATTTGAATAATTCCTTGTTAAAATCTTTGAATGCTAAGAGAAATTTTCATTAAAATGGGATTATTTCTTGCTTTATTATTAATTGCCATTGAGTTTTAATTCTTGCAACCCTCCATGGAATTTTATAATTACATGATTGTGGTTTTCAAAATTCAAAATTCATCACATACTCACTCTTCTCCAAGATTTTGCTTGTATAGGTACTAATGGGGAGAACAAGGAGTGAGGCTAGCAAGAGACAAGGCAAGAGGCCCGTGGAAGTAGAAGAAAAGGATCCCGAGGAGAGTCCACCGGTCATAAGGAAGTTGTCCCAAAAGAGGGACATTAGTAGGGAGAAAGCAAGAGCAAGGAAAGCTGAGAAAGCCGCGGCCACTCCTCCAACACCCCCGGAGGTATACAAGGCCCTTATGGAGAGACCTTTTAGGGGAACTAAGTACCCGGATCATGAACTGCTAGAAGAGCTAGGTCTCTTGGATGATGTAGCAAGGATCTTTCGGAACATGGGATGCGCAAGGTGGTTCAACAACTCACACCCGAGTTACCAAGAGGAGACTTGCCAATTCCTCTCTACTTTGGTGGTGGAAACTTCAAGCTCGGCTGGGATTGATAAATTAAGGGATGGTTTCGGTTTCATCAAGTTCCGGGTTCGCAACAAGTCCTACAAGATGGGTTTCAAGAAGCTAAGCGAAGTACTTGGGTTTGATGAGGGTACCGGTCCGGGATCCCGCTTGAATGTTAGGAAGAGCGAGTTGGAAAAGCTATGGAAGTTTGTTGCCCATGGGGATTTCAAGGCCGGGAGAGTGAGGAACAGAATGATCCGTCATCCCTCCATTCGCTATGCTCACAAGGTGTTAGCTAACACCTTCTTTGCCAAGAAGGAAACCGTGGTTGTGACTGCTGAAGAATGGGAGATGCTTGCTAAAGGGCTTAAGGACATCATCCGCTACTGTCATGACAACATCCTAATTAATGGGGATACCACGGGGAATGGTATGGTACATCTTTGGTTGGCTCATGCAGCGACTTACCATGCTCGGGCATTTAGCAAGAAGGACCGCTCAATCCCAATAGCCATTGGAGGTATGATTACACCGATCCTTGAGGAAGTGGGCATCACTTTAGGCGAGCCATCAGCCGAGAGAGAGTTTATAGACTCCTCCTACCTCCTTAAGGGTCATTTCTTGGTTAAGGAAGGAAATGGCTACCGGTACAAGTTCAATGTGGAGAAGCTCAAGGAGGCTACAATCCGATTGCCTTGCATTCACCTCACTAGCCTAAGGGAGAGGTCAAACGCTACCTTCACTCCATCCGACGAAGAGCTTGATGACATAATGACACTCCCTATGAGCTCATGGGACACTTCCCACCAGCCTTACCAAGCTCCCTCGGTCTATGGCAGTGATAGGTACAACTTTGTACCTTATGAAACAACCAACCAAGGAGAGACTTCTAGACAAGCTCACCAACACATCAAGCTTCTCCAAAGATGGAACAAATGGCAAGACAAAACCATAAGGAAGCTTGTGAAAACGGTGAAGGGCTTAAAAGGGCAAATCAAGGAGCTAAAGGCTAAGGTTGGGGGAACTTCTTCCCAAAGGCATGGAGAGATGCAACAAGAGGATGATGAGGCGATGCAGCAAGAGGATGATGAAGTGGATAGCACTATGGCGGGAAGACGCCACTCCTTCCAAGGGACTCCAAGCGCACCAAGCCATGAAGATGAGCCACGCCCCTCTTCCTATGAGACTAGAAGGCGTGAGAAGAGAGTCATGCGATCTCCCACTCCTCAATCCAGCAATCCATCCTACTCCATGGACTCTTACTCATCCTCCTCCATGCAATTTTGATCAAGGTACCACTTCACTCATTGTAAATACCATTAAGTCTTTTATTTTTGCATATTGAAATCTTCTCCAAGCTTGGATTACACAAGAGACTGTGTAATTTAAGTTTGGGGGAGTATGGTGTATTTGATCTTGTGTTTTGTGATCTTATTTTTCTTTCTCATGCATTCTTGAGTCTCATGCATACATCTATGGCATAGAAAAAACCAAAAAAATTGGAAAAATTTCGAAAATTTCAAAAAAATAGCATGTAGTTGCATTTGCATTTGTTATATAAGTAGGATTGAGTCTAACTTTCATATAGGATTGCATTCATGCATAGGGGACAATGATGATTTTTCCTTGTAAGGTGTTAAACTCATGAATTAGTTCAAGGCCCTAGTTAATAGTTGTTTGATGCTTTGTGTGCAAATTTTGAAAGTTAAAGTTGAACCCTACTTGGACCTCACCATTTGATATTCAAGTTTTAATTGAAGCAAGCTTTGAATAGAAACCAACTCTCTTGAACTTGAACCTAATTTGAACAAGTAATTATCATGGTTATGCATTGCTAGAGAACTTGTGGATACCATATACATATTTGGGTTATCTTCTTTCCTTTTACCACTCTTGTTAACCCAAATAGCCGACTCTCATCTTTAGAGCGGTTGAAAACGAATTCCCTAACTAAGCTTCCTTTGAAACCTCTTCCTTATTGAGTGCATTAGGCCTTTTTCATCTTGTGAACTTAGCAAAAAGTGTTGAGTTTAGAGCGACAAGGATAGGCTTCCATGTAGCTAGCTCGAGAACAATGAGCTAGAGGATAGGATAGGATTCTTGGGTGGGAATTTTGGCTTGATATTTGAATTTGGAACAAGTAAGTTGGCGAAGTTGAGTTGGTGAAAAGGGGAAAACGAAAATATTTGGAACAAGTGTTGGCATTGTATATTGTGCTCTAAGTGTTGAGAAAAGAAAAGAAATCCTCTAGAAAAGAAATGTAAAAGAGCCAAGAAAAAAAAAAAAATATGGCTAAGATGTGATAAGAAAGAGGATAGCAAATTGTGAATGAAAAGAGAAAGAGCTTTAAGTAAAAGTGTGCCAACACTTGAGGTTGAAGAAGAAGTTTTCCCCAAGTGCTTAAAAGAGAAAAGGAGAATGTGGTTTGAGCTTATGGGATTGGCGAATTGCCTTGTAATGGGTAGCTTAGGTTGGACTTGGTGAGTGAGCTTAAAAGAAAATGAGAGTGAAGACAATTGTGTTACAAAGGGTAGATGGAAGTTTGTCCTTGTATGCATAGGTTGCTTTTTACTCTTAGCATTTTGCCAAAGTTCACTTGTTCATTGAGAGATCCCTTGCATTGGAACCCCATGAAGTTGAGATCATCTTTATCTCAAAACCTTACCCAAAAACCAAACAAGTTCGCTAGCATTGCATGATTCATGATCCATGGTTACCATTAATGAATGTTAAAGAGTTGGTGAAAATGAATGCTTGTGTAGGTTGAGGCTTGGGTTCACTTGAATGAGTATGGGTATGGCTAGACCTTTTGGAGTAGAAATGTGCATAAAGAGCATCCTAGAACTACTAACTAAGACCATTGAATTGATTTATTTGCTTGACACCTTTGGATTTGAGTCCCCACTTTCAAACCTCTCTCCTCGGCTTGTGTTTTATTTGCTTGTGGACAAGCAAAAGGCAAGTTTGGGGGAGTTGATATGTCTATATTTTGCATCATATTCTCACCCATTTAGTGTAAGTTTATCATCATCTAGGAGTATATTTAAGCATCATTGTATTGCATATTGATCATTTAGAGTCTAAGGTGTCTTTGCATAGTCTTTGCATATTTGTTGCATTTGGAGTGTTCCTCAGGTACATTTGGAGCTAAAGAAACCATTTGGAGCTTTGGGGATGAGTTCGGATCAAAGAAGAGTCGAAACAAAGATTGACAGAAGTTGTCTGGCATCACCTCGGATTGGAGCACCTCGGATTGCCAAACCGAGACGACCTTGGCAGAGAGTTCATCGGTTTGGCTCCATCGGTTTGGACGCGCGGAGCAGCTCGGGACAAAGCCACCAGAACCTTCATCGGTTTGGCCTCCTCGGATTGCCAAACCGAGACGACCTCGGCAGAGAGTTCATCGGTTTGGCTCCATCGGTTTGCAAACCGAGACGGACGCGCCAGAGTTCCCATCGGTCAAGACGCCTCGGACGGACAGGCCGGGACGCGTCCCTCATCTTGCATCGGTTTGGAGCCCATCGGTTTGGCAAACCGATGCGGTCTCTTTTTCCAGCCAAAACCGGGTCAATACCCGGTTTGTTCCGGGTTGACCCGGTCCGATCACTATTCACTATAAATACATTTTAGACCTAATTTTATGTCCCAACTTTTATTTCTCTTGTTCTTAGCCTAAACTTTTAGCCTCTTTGAGAAAAACCTTGTTTAAGCTTTGGATCTTTGAGTTTAATGCAATATCTTTCTTAGATTTCTTGTTTTATCTTTCTCTAATCATGTTTAACCTTTCTCTAATCTTTGATTTGATGGGTTTAAGCATGATTAGTGAGTAGTTTCCTTAGGAACTTAGGGATGGGTTAGATTTAGGGATTTCTTATGGTTCAAACTTGCAATCTAGGATAGATTCTTCCTTTTCTCTTCTTATTAAGTAGTTCTTCATGCCAAATAGCTAATCTTTGCTATTTTAGATCATAGGCATTTCATCCACCCACCAAGTGTTTGATGAAATGCTTGAACCAACTTAATAAGAGATTTACATTTCTAGCCTAAGACATTAGATGTCTAGAGTGTTTATCATACCATTTAGACTTGTTATTAATGCTTGTTGATTATCTTAATGCTAAAACATCATTAGTTCATTAGGATGATTAACAAAGGGATTTGAGCCACACATCAAGGTCTAATCTAAATTAAGTGTTCTAGGTATACAGTTAGCTTGATTAGTTGCTTAAATGATTGCAAGGTTGTCCATTTAGTTTCCCAAATCAATGATTCTATCCATAGGTTTCGATTTAGTCAATTGATAATCTTGCTTAGTAGTAATCCTTGCTTAGTATCTTGATTAGTAGTGATTAAGGCTTAGTTTCATAGTATTGCTCTAGTAGTACCTCTTTTAGTTTGTGTTTAGCTTTCAATACTTGTTTGTGACTTGCTTTTATCATTTTAGCTTAGCTTAGACTTAACTTTGTATTCTTATTGCATCATCTCCCAAGATGGATTGATACCTCAATATATTGCAATGATATGAGCAATTGAGGAATTGCTTGCAAGACATAAAAAGTCTTGTTTCAGCCGGCGAGACCCGCTGATCCCGATATGGCCAGAGGAAACCAGTTCTTGGTCCATAACCTAATAGCACAAGACACAAAGGAATGGGATGAGAGGCTTCTTGGTGAGTTAATTCACCCTGACGATATTCCCCTGATATTAGGGTTGCGGTATGCATGGAGTCATTCAAAATCAGGAGCCTATACAGTAAAATCTGGATACCATCAAGCGAGATTGACTGGGACAAATCAAGAGACCCAAGGAGTTTTTGAACCGATCATTACAACCCTTCTTAGCCAAGTTTGGAAAGTCCAGACAGCTAGCAAACTACAACACTTTATGTGGCAAGCCTTGTCGGGTTGTGTGGCCACATGTGAACGTCTCAAATATCGACACATTGGTGTGGAAGCAACTTGTCCAAGGTGTGGAGCTCCAGAAGAAACAATTGATCACCTCCTATTCGAATGCCCCCATGCCCTACAAGTTTGGGCTCTCTCAGATTTTCCGTCACTTCCGGGTTATTTCCCGTGTACATCTCTATACCAAAATATGGATTTCCTATTTTGGAGAGCAAAGGAAAGGGGTCTCCCGGGACCTCAAAAGGATATCTATCCTTGGATCTTGTAGTATATCTGGAAAGCAAGAAATGACAAAGTTTTTAATGGCAAAGAAGTTTCCCCGGCGGATACCCTTCAACTAGCCTCTCTCGAGGCGGAGAGTTGGAGGACGGCAAACCATAAGGAGTTTGAAGAAGAAGATGAATCCCTCGCACCTTTAGACATCTCGAGCATCCTCCCTATGACCCCCTGAGTCCCGACTTGTCAAACCGATGCCTTTTGGATTGATCATGGACCAGTTAGTGGCCTAGGGTGGTGTTTCGTGGATGGTTCGGGATGCCCCTTCTATGGCCTGAAGGGATGTCGGAGGAGCCTGTCGTCTCTCCATGCGGAGCTTGAAGGACTCCTTTGGGCAATGTCGTGCCTGAAGGATAGGGGCTTCGTCTCAGTGAGATTCGAGACTGATTGCTCAGATTTGATCAAGATGGTGGAAGACCCAATCGATTGGCCTGCCTTTACATCAGAACTAGACTACTTGGATTCTATGCGTGCGGAGTTTGACTTCTTTAGTTTATGTTTTATCCCCGCCTTCTTAATGTTCGTGCCGTTATCTTTGCTAAGCGTGCGCGAGCACGAGGTTTTATTTTTTCCCATATAAGTTATAATGAACCGGTTTCGCTTGTTCGTTAAGCCGGTATAATTTGATTTAGTTTATGGAGTTTTTAGAAAAAAAAAAAAAAAAACAGATTTTTATGGGTTTTCTATATGAGCAAAGAGGAGGAACAAGCAAAAGGAAAAATCAAACGGCAAGAACAACAGATCTAGAACAGAAATACAAAAACGAAACAAAAAGCAAAAGCGATAGGTTCACTTGATGGTTGAGTCTAAACTCTGATACCAGATGATGTAGGAACACCGGTAGATGCTCTTACAAGGATGGAGGATGGTGAAGATTATAGAAGTATTTTGACTACAGAAGTATTTTCTATTGACCTAAATTCTTAAGGGAGACGACGATACGATACCCTCTAGATGGAAGCTGAGGACATAGACGAAGGCGCCGTCGTCACCGCCAACGCCACCGTAGAAAACCCTAGCCACCGCGAAATCAAAACAGGCGATTTAATCAGCTCTCTACCAGACGAGATCCTCCACCATATCCTCTCCTTCATTCCGACCTATACAACAATCAGAACTTCACTACTCTCCAAACGATGGAGGTATCTCTGGTGCGAGACACCTTCTCTCGACTTCTCTTACTTTAGACGGATAAGCCAAACCCTAATTCGCTACAAAGCTGCGGAGATCACCAGTTTCACTCTTCCTACCTCCTATGAAGACAGTGGACCACAAATCGACTGGTGGATCCAATTCGCCATCGATCGCAATGTGCAGAAGCTATTTATCGTTGTCAAAAGCCGCAAGACTTATATATTTCCAGATTCCTTCTTCGTCAATTCATTTGTGAAGCAAATCAGTTTGGATTTGGATTTCTCCGATCGGATTACCAGATCCGACGTGTGCTGGAGTTCCCTAAAGAAGTTGTCACTGAGCAGATGCGAACCCTCTAGTGAATCCATTGCGAAGATCCTCTCTGGCTTTCCTGTTCTTGAATGCTTGACTCTGTGTTTCTGTGGGTATCTTGAGCACCTTGATCTGAGCAATTCACCAACTCTGATGAGATTGGAGATTGATCGCAACTTTTGGGCTGATCAGTGTAAATCACCATATCCGATAAAATATGAAGTAATTCCCAACTCTTGGGTTGGCCCAACTGTGATTGTAGCGCCACACATCCGTTATTTGAGATTAACAAACTGTGTCAGTCGCAGAGCATGTGCTTTGGTGGATGTCTCTTCCTTGACCGAAGCTAACCTTGACTTTCGCATTGACATTGGCCGTCGTTTCAAGGCTCGTTCTCTTCAAACCCTTGTGCTAAAGATGCTAGCGATGTTTCAGAACGTAGTTAGGCTTACCTTTGGAGAAACCGTTCTTCAGGTACGTTTTGCCATTCTTGCATTCTCTAGGGACTAAAACTTTCTATATAGCAGAGTCACTGTTTGTTTGATGATTGAGGTTTTCATTGTTTAAGAGCGCCTTGACATCATGAACTTGCTACGTAATTTGACAAATAGTTCTTGTTATATGTCTGTGATTTTATTTGTTAGATTCTATCTCTAGGGGAGCTTGATACGTTTGTTTGATGATTAAGCTTTCTATATAGCAGAGTCACTATTTGTTTGATGATTAACGTTTCTATATAGCAGAGTCGCTATTTGTTTGATGATCAACGTTTTCATTGTTTAAGAGAGCCCTTAAAGCCTAATGCCTTGAAAACATGAACTTGGCAAATAGTTCTTGTTATGCCTTTTTAGAGATTTAACTTTTGATTTGATTTGTTAGATTCACTGTTTGTTTGATGATTATGGTTTTCATTGTTTAAGAGCATATATGTGATACAAATAGTTCGTGGTATACCTTTTTAGAGATTTAACTTCTCTGTGATTTGATTTGTTAGATTTTATCTCTTGCGGAGCTCCGTGCTGTTCATTTCCCAGTGCTCAAGGTTGAAACTTTAACTGTTGAAACAATGGTTGTTCGATCTGTTATTCCTGGTTTAGCAAGGTTACTACAAAATTCACCTGGACTAAAGAAGCTAATAGTACACGTAACGGATCAAGACAAAATGATGGTATATTTACTTGAAACCTCTTTTATTTTCTCATGTATAGTAAGACTATGATTTGATATTTTGTAGAAACGGAAAGAAATAAGTTTTAGTTTGATTTGGGATAACTTTTTATATTCTACAGAAAGAGTATCTTGGCAGCTATTTGGATTCAGAAGGGACGTATTTCAATACGGATCAATGTTGGAACTCGAAATGTAAGGTGTTTCCTAAATCATGGGATACCTATTCGACCTTGGTTTCTAAGGAAGCAACGTTGAAACTCTTGGCTTCGTTCATCGAAGTGGGGCAGACGAACACAAAGACACTAGAGACAATGGTCGTAAGTCTAGAAGGTGAAACTCTTGGCTTTGATGATGCAAAATGGTTAAAAGAGCAACTTCAGATGGTCCCAGTACTTTCGCACAACATAAATGTCTCCATTGTGCCAAACGAAGACAGTAATGTTGCATCAGTGATTTATTTAGTCTTTAATCTCTTACAAAATTTTACAATGAATCTCACTTGGAGAGGTGGGATTTATTTGTATTTGAATTTTGTGTGAAATTTAAATGTTTGACCATTATCCTATGAATTTCACATGTCTCATTTGGTTTTCCTTGAAATTTAGTGTTAAATTGTTAATTATTGCTTTAACGGCCCAACCATTGCCTCTGGTCTCTCTGTAACCTGTGTTGATGTGTGTGTTCATGTAAAGCTTTAGAGTAAAAAGAATGAATTTGGATAACGAACTTTCACATACATATCTGATTTCACATTTTCCAAATGTCTGATTCAATCCTTTTTGGGGTTCTGATTTTCAGTTCTGCATTGACAAAATTGAGTGATGCACGAAATATTACAGCAAAATCATGTAAAAAAAGAGAAGGGTTCTTTTTTTTTTTTCTTCAGAAGTTTATCATGTGGTGGCATTGAAAGTTTGAAACCTACAAATTTTTAATCCAAAACTCATACTCGTTATACTCAAACATAGACAGACTTGATCACAGACAGTTTCAAGCCCTGAATTCAATTAAAAAGTACTGTAAATATCCTCGACTGAAATGAACCTAAAAGCCACAAACTTTTACCAACAAAAAGGATCAAAGTTGCTAATTTTACGCCATGGGTCTTTGGGATCAAACAGAAAACTTCAATCGAATCAGAGAATTTATGCACCTGGAAGACTGTTTGATTGCGTCGGCGAGTGAGAGAACTAACAAGAGATGTATAATTGGAAGAGAAAGAAAGAAGACGACAGTGTTGGTACGAAACAGCGTCACATAAGCGGTTTAGGTGGAATATACAAGACCGGTTCGGTTAAGATTCCTTCTGAAAATGCAGATCGACTCTCGATTTTGAAATATAACCGTTAGGAAAACGCGTGTTATCAAACGGAAAGGTAAATCAAAATATTTAATTTCGTCCAAATCTTTATATTTCCACAGTTTTTTACAAAATTTCTCTTTTTGTATCTTTTCCCAAATTGTATCTCGTTTTTTTTCTATTTTTTTTTTTTAAGATTTCTCTCGATCGACTCTTCGAAGATTTGCAATTCTTAAATTGGTAAGCTTTTCGCTCTTTGTAATTCATGAATTCGTTTGACAATCTTTGAGTTTTGTGTAATCTTTGATTCGCAATTTTGTATTAGAGTTTCGAAGTCTTCTGATCGTTCAATTTTTCCTTTTTTTGGTAGCGATCTTGATTACAGCTTGATTCCGCCTCAAAAACGACCCGATTGGTTGGGTTTATTATTTTCGTGTAGTCGTTCTTATATATGTTGTACTGATCACGATTTTGTTTTAGCGTTTCCAGTTTTCCTAATCGTTTATAGTTTAATTTTTGAAGTGATCATGGTTGGTTAGGGTTTCTTTAAACCTTTTTCGTTTCGAAGCTTCCTCTTGATTCCGTCGAGGTAAATTCTCTGTTTATGCTTGGGTTCTCCATTTCGTTGGTGTTTCTGAAATCTATGGCAGTTTTGTTTTGGTAATGGAATTGCATCTGTTAGTGCAATCAAATTAATTGGCTGGTCTAGTGCGATGTAGTTGTTTATGAATTTGCTTGAGATTATTTTGTTTTGGTAATGGAATTGCATCTGTTTTATTTAACCAGAAATTCTCTCTATTCATGAGATTAGGGATAAAATAAAACCATTCTTTTTGCGTAGATGATCACATACAATGCACCTTTGCAGAAATCTGATTCAATTCCATCAGAACTTGTTCCTTTCCACTATTATCATCATCCAACATTGGTATAACATCATCAAAAGGAACAAATTTTCTGACTTTTTTAACCGAATGCTCATTGATTGGACCCCTAATTCCAAGAGATTCACGTTGAGTTATCAACTCAGCAACTCAATCTGCCTCTCCACTTATTCACCAATGCTTAACCGTGTGCATTTCCTTGCCTCCCTGAGGTCCCTTCAATGTCTTTCCTGTGATTCTTTGTATTACGCCTTTGTGTATTTTGGGAAGGTCGATATCTAGGGAACCGCCCCTGCTGTGAGAATTGATCCCCGTACCGTCTCTCATGCCTTTGATTTGCATTCCTATTAACACACTGGCTGGTTCCCTCGCCAACGCCATATTCCTCTAGCTTCCCTTTTCCTTTGATTATTGCCGAGTGGTCTTGTGATTTAGTCCTTTCATCCGCTTGCCCAGATCCACTTGTGTCTCATGTTACCGCACCTTTGTAACTTGTTGGACCATAGCCATAAATTTCATCTCTAGAATATTCCCTCTTTGGCCCATCTCTGTTACTCTCACTGTTATTGGGGCACCCATTTTGGTCGTGGCATAAACTGAAGCATACCCGACCACATCCAAAGAGCCTGTCGTAAATTTTTGATACCATTGTCGCCTCTCCACTGTGGAACTCCACCATTGTTTCAAAAATCAAAAGTTTGAAACCGTCAAGCACCACTTGGACTTTGGCATTGTCCAAATCAACCGCCTTAACCTCTCCTAGATCCTCCAATACCAACAAAAGTTGGCTCTTCCCAGAATTGAAGGGGAATTCCCATGACTCAAATCCAGAAAGTGATGGCAGATTGATATTGAGGATCCACCACATGCTTCCAACGGACCAGAGACACCATCCAATAATTGAAGTGGAAAGGCTCCATCTTCAAGACCTCAGCGATATCTTCTTCATCGTCAAAATCAAACTGAAACCTTCCTAACCCAGATCCGCACCAGCTACCTTTTCCTCCATCTTCCATATTCTCGGCATCATGTAAAGCAAGGACTTTACATCTTGTTTTGTTGGATTCATACACCGACCAATAAGGGTTTTAGAATACCCTGCAATGAGCAGCGTATTGTCAAATTTTGGTATTTGTATCTTCAAAGCATGAGTGACCACCGTTTTTTGTTTACCAGCACCCGAGGCCCGTAAGACACACACTTTGAGACATGATCATGCTTACGAGGTGATGAATAACCGTTTGTGAGGAATTGCAAAGCATGAGCTGAGTGTGTTGATCTGAAGCATCCGTTTGTACCTTTATATTCTCAACGTCATCGAACCAGAATAATGCCAGCAAATATTCCTTAATTCCCAAAAATTCCTCCCTCAATAATCTCCAAAGATTCGTACCCCAACTATCATGAATAAGATCAATTCTCTTTGATTCCATTCTTACCAGCTTTGAGTTTCTCAAATCTGTTTGTTGCGGAGATGAAGATTCCTTATCACTCAAACCTTCTGTTTCTGCATCGTATCTCCATTGTTGATCCGTTTTATGTTATTAAACCACGAAATCCTCCTTTCATAGATACATGAATTGTGATTTGTCGTAGAATCCGCTTGATTGAACCTCGAGAAACCGTTCCCACTCCGGAGGGATTCTTGTCATAAACAGACGAATCAAAGATCTGATTTCTCATTCAAAATCCAAATCTGATAATATTACAAGCCGATAGATGAAGATCTAAAGATGAAAACCGATCAGAATCTGCTCCGTTACCAAAAGAAGCTTCGTCGTAATGACAGAGATCTCATGAATCCGCCAATCATCCCCGATAATTAACTGATGAAAATCCAATTTCATATCCTAAATCGTATTCGCCATCACCTTCGTCCCAAATGTGTTAGTAGTAGTTTCTTTGAATCATTAATGTATATATTTATCTCTCTTTGACTAAAAAATACTTATTATCTCTGTTTTGATGTTTTTATTCATTTTATAAAATAGATAGATCTTAGAATCTTTGTAGATATTTATTTTGAATGTAAGAATCTCGAATGTATATATTTCTCTCTTTGACTAGAAAATACTTATTATCTCTATTTTGATGTTTGTATTTTATTTTATGAAACGATATATCTTGGAGTCTCTTACATGCAGATTATGATAAAAGTTTCCTTGAATCTTAAATTTATCTGTTTTGATGTTTGCATTGTGTTAGTTTTAATAATTTGTATCTGTTGATTGAGTAGTTTACCATACAATGAAAATATCTCTGTTATGATACTAGTGTTTGTCACTTGGTCTCTTTGGCTTAGCATAGTTGATGGAGCTTGGAAATCTATTAAACTGTTGGTGTATTTATTTAGAATGTGCAATGGATCTTTCTATGATTGATGTCAAAATCAAGAAATTAGCAAGTGTTTGAATTCAAATGTAATCATCTCCATTGTAGTCATGTGGAATAGGTGCTTAGATCTTCTCTGCTTATTTAAAATGTGCAATGGATCTGAGTTTTGTTGATAACATTGTTTTTTATATGTTACTCTTTTTGTGTTAAATTATGAGATATGTCAGGTGAATAGAGTCCTGCATTTTGGTTGCTTGTCCGATCATCTATTAGTCATTTTTTGTTGACTAATTGTGACCTTGCTTTTTTTCCAGTACGGTCGGATGATAACTATCTTGTTTTATTTGCATCATAATGCTTTAAACAGTTGGTAACTTGATTGAACTTTTTTAAGAATATTATTCTTGTATGCTTATCCTAATTTATGCCCAGTTAAGAGTTCATATCTATGTCTATATGGATAGTAAAAAATTGGGAAATTTACTTAAATATCATACAAATTAGGTGAAATGACCAGAAACATACAAAACTTTTTTTTATTACTACAATATTTTGCCTAAATTTTCTATACCCAGCGTGCCTTTGTTCCATATTATAGGAAAAAATGTAATTACAAAGAATGCCATTACTTTTTAATTCCACATCAGAAAAAACGCGCCGCCACGTCAGAAATCGCTGACGTGTATTAATGAACTCAGCCGTAAAGCGCTACAGCGGCAATCACGGCTGAGTTACGGTATGTTGCGGCTGATTTAAGAAAAATGGCTGAGTTATGAGAAAATGGCTGACTTACGAGATAATTCAGCCATACGTTACGGCTGAGTTAACGAAATATGTCTGAGTTATGAGAAAACGGCTGACTTACGAGATAACCCAGCCATACATTACGGCTGAGTTATTACCCGATGGTTGAGTTGTCAAAATTTGGCTGAGTTATTGTCTCGACACGGCTGAATTAACTTTCTCCGGCTGGCTGAGTTATTGCTTCGTTACGGCTGATTTTCGTGTAAGTGTCATAACTCAGCTGTAACGAGCTGGGTTAACGAAAAACTCGGCCTTTTACGGCTGATTTAGTAGCGAAAGATTAATTACTACAATAGCATGTTTTGACGGCTGAGTTATCAAACGATACGGCTGAGCTAAAGATTTTCACTTGAGTTACGGCTGAATTTGGCAGCCGTTTTTTTCGTTTTTTAATTACTGTAATAGTATTCATGTTACGACTGACTTAAAGGTTTGTTTGATGGCTGGTTTAAGACAGTTGATTTACGTGATCGCTTGGTGGCTTACTTGCCACTTCATCAATTAAAAAATGACGCCGGATGCATATTTCCATATCATCATCAACAGAGAAATACGAAACGTCGTCTTCGTCTTCGTCTTCCTCTCCGTGTTCATCGTTTTTATCGTCGTCGATGTCTGTTCTTCACATCAACAGATCTGTTCGTCATCGCCTTCCTCGTTCTTCTTCATTTTCGTTCATCCTTCTCCGATATATGATGGATCCGGTTTCGGTAATTGTAGTTTCTGGTAATTGGGTAAAGAAACACAAATATGTATTTAACACCGACGATAGAGGGTGTAGAGTTGTGCAGATAGATGCGGAAACAACGCACGACAAGCTTGTGAAGTTGATTCTCGATGACTACGGATTGAAGGACTTGAGCCATCACGTAAAGTTGAGCTACATGTTCTCGAACAAGGCTATGAAAAATATGTCGCATGATACTCCACCAGTTTATGTCTCCAATGATCGACAGTTGCAATGTTTTTTAAGCTTATGGAAAATCGATCGGCTACGTCTCAGTGTGGAGTTTACGGAGAAAGAGTCTAGCGAAATTAGTCGGAATGATGGATCGAGACGAAGGATGAAACGGCCTTCTGACTCAAAAGTAGAATCTAGATACGAAGATTACGGTGGGGGATTTGATGGTTTCTGTTATGATTAAAGTAAAAACAGAGACGAAGAAGACGATGAAGATGTAGAAGAAGCAGATGACGAAGAAGAAGATGATGAATTTTCAAGTCGATTTGATGTTTTCGACGACTCCGATGGTGCTTCATCTGATGATGATAACTTTACTGTATACGGCGAGCCTCAGATTAATGACGAAGATTCACCGACTCTGCCTCGTAAGCAGAGACTTCCGAACATTGAAACGACTGGGAACTCGGAGGCTTTAAGGTTGGAGATGTCTTCGCTAAACCTCGCTGTAGGACAACGATACGGGAGCAAAGACGAGTTGGTGAAACGACTGAAACTTCTTTCGGTAAGGGATGAATTTGATTTTGATGTACCAGTATCAAATCCGAGTATAGTGATTATGAATTACTGGGTGGATGGATGTCGTTGGAGAGTTCGTGCATCTAAACAAGGGGATGAGCCGCATTTTTATGTTCGTATATACGATTCGGAACACACATGTTCTGTGACGGAACGTTCTAATCGATCCCGACAAGCAACACCTGATATTTTGGGAGCTCTTTACAGGGACTTTCTTGGTGACGTTGGTCCGACCGTTAAACCTCGCAGTGTCGGAATAATTATCAATAAGCATTTTAGTATAAAGGTAATAGATTGTTTGCGGCTGACTTATAGATTGTTTTATGGCTGACTTATTGATATATTATGGGTGAAATGTCATTACGTTACGGCTGGGTTATTCTCATTTCGGCTGATTTATTAATACACTCCGGCTGACTTATAGGTTATTGACGGCTGATTTATCATGACGTTATGGCTGGGTTATTCTCATTTCGGCTGATTTATTAATACATTCTGGCTGACTTATGGATTGTTTACGGCTGACTTATAGGTTGTTTACGGCTGAGTTATAGATATATTATGGCTGAGTTATTCTCATTTCGGCTGATTTATTAATATGTTGGTGTCGACAGATGGATTATTGGAAGTCACATAGGACGCTAAAGTTTGCAAGGCAGATCGATCTGGGGACTCCTGAGAATAGTTTTAAAGAATTGCCTTCTTACCTATACATGATAAGACGGGCAAATCCGGGTACAGTCACACGTCTTCAAATTGATGAGTGTGGAAGATTCAAGTATGTGTTCATTGCTTTTGGTGCGAGTGTTGCTGGGTTTCCTTTTATGCGCAAAGTTGTTGTTGTCGACGGTACTTTTCTCCATGGTAGTTACAAAGGGACGCTTCTAACAGCCCTAGCTCAGGATGGTAATTTTCAGATTTTCCCAATAGCGTTCGGTGTTGTTGACACTGAAAATGATGATTCTTGGCGTTGGTTTTTTACGCAACTGAAAGTTGTTATTCCTGACGATAAGGATCTTGCGATAATCTCGGACAGACATAAGTCAATAGGGAAAGCAATTGGTAATGTGTATCCGTTGGCTTCTCGTGGAATTTGCACTTACCATTTGTATAAGAACATTTTGGTGAAATTCAAAGGAAAACATTTGTTCCCCTTGGTGAAAAAAGCGGCAAGGTGTTTTAGGCTGGCTGATTTTACTGAGGCGTTCAATGAGATTGAAGCGCTTCATCCTGAACTACATGGATACCTCGAAAGAGCTGGTGTCCGAATGTGGGCGCGTGTTCATTTCCCGGGTGAAAGGTACAATTTAATGACTACCAATATTGCGGAATCAATGAACAAAGCACTGTCAAATGCTAGAAGTCTTCCCATAGTTCGACTGTTAGAATCGATACGGACTATGATGACCAGATGGTTTGCCGAACGGAGAGAGGATGCGAAGTCGCAGCTAACAACGCTCTCACGAGGTGTTGAAAAACTGTTACAGGTAACTCAGCTGTAATCGTTTACATAAGTCAGTCGTCAAATGCTCATAAACCAGACATTATTTTGATAAATCAGCCTTAACATTTTTTTTTTTTTTGTAAATAGGCCCGTGTCACCGCAGCAAGACTTATGGATGTACAAACGATTGATGCTTTACGTGTAGAGGTAACATATGGAACATATTTGCATGTTGTAAATGTGGATGCAAAAAGATGCACATGCCGTCGTTTCGACCACGAAAAAATACCATGCGTCCATGCAATCGCAGCTGCAGAGCATATGGGTGTGTCTCGTATATCCCTGTGCAGTCCTTACTATAAGAGCGGCTATTTGGTTAACGCATATGCCGATTCAATCATGCCTTCAGATACAGCGCTACCTGTTCCTGAAATTGTAACTATCCAACCGTGCTTGCCTCCGATTGTTGTAAACCAGCCAGGAAGGCCCAAGAAAATTAGGATTAAATCATCTTTGGAAGTTGCCTTTGGAAATAAACGCCCTAGGAAGCAACACGCATGTTCTCGATGTAAACAATTTGGGCATAATGCGAAAACTTGTCCGACGTAGTATTGTTGGCATGTATTTTCTTTTCCCTATATGGTAATATCGAACATGACTGTTGGTTTATGTGTTTTATGTTTATATGAAGTATCATAACTCAGCCGTAACATATCATAACTCAGCCGTAAGGTATCATAACTCAGCCGCAACATATCATAACTCAGCCGTAAATTATCATAACTCAGCCGTAAAGTATCATAACTCAGCCGTAAGGTATCATAACTCAGCCGTAAGGTATCATAACTCAGCCATAAAGTATCATAACTCAGCCGTAAAGTATCATAACTCAGCCGTAAATTATCATAACTCAGCCGTAAAGTACCATAACTCAGCCGTAAAGTATCATAACTCAGCCGTGAAATGTCAATTTGGCGCGAAACCATAAGTTAACCTACGCAACCTTTCGGCTTCCATGAAGTATTATAACTCAGACGTGAAATGTAAAGTTGCCTCGAAACCCTAAGCTAGTCTAGGCAACCTTTCGTCTTCCTATCTCTTTTTTCTGTTTATATCAGATTCTCCAAATCTTATATTCCATCTCAATCTTCCAACATGGACGTTGTTCCTCACATCACAGGACAGTTTCTCAGAGATGTTGAAACGATCCTTAACGCCGCTGATCAGGAGAATCTTCCCGTTCTATACCCTGGTGCGGGTGTCTGGGTTGACAAAACCACTGTTACGTGGTTCAAGTTCAATCACTTTCTCTTTGTCGCGATCGGAGAGATCCTTCAACACAACTGGCACCATGAGTGGCCGACGTACCGCTTGATTCCCGACCATTATAAGACACGATGGTTTTTCCTTCTCGCGGTAAGCACCAATCTTTTATATAAAGCACAATAAAACAAAAACCCTAATATGATTCTATACTCTATAACTTATTTTCTTTTCTTAATTTGTAGCGTAAATACACGTGGGATCCAAAACATACTTCAACGGTTTGGACGCAGTTTAATTTGTGTGCTAGAACGTTATTCCGAGACCAGATGCGTGCGTTGAAGAGGATATGGGCGCGTGGTGGCGATAAGCCCGAGTGGATTAATAGGATAGTGTGGAATAATTTGGTCGCTATGTTTGAGGAATTTGGCCCAGATGATGTCGGTTTCAGTACGTGAATTCCATTGTTAAACTTGTTTTCTCTATGAACTTCTATGTATCTATCTATTATCATCTTTTCTATGAACTCCTATATACTGGTGTTCCCGGTGTTTTATCTATCTATTATCGTCTTTTCTTGACTATAAATCAGCCGTAACTTGACTCTAAATCAGCCGTAACTTGACTATAAATCAGCCGTAACTTGAATAACGCACGGCTGAGTTACGAAACGAACCCTACCCAAAATCTGAGAAAAAACTGAATCTGAAATAAAAACAAGATTTATATCTGAAAGACATTTGGAGAGACAATAAAAGAAGAAAGCACAAAAGAGGAGATTCTTGTCCGTTGGATTTAGTTTTATCAATGGTTAATAATAAAATAAAGCATGATCCTTGTTTCTAAGAATTAACCAATGAGAAGCAAGTTCTTTGTTGTCTACAATAAATAAATATTAACTATAAACTTTGAAAAGTTTGAAATTAGTTACATGTGTTGTAATTTGTATATCATTTGATGTTTATTCAAAGTTTATAAGTTAATAAATCGTTTATGATTAAGAATTAAATGTTTAGGGTTTAGAATTTGTATTTGGGGATTTATATTTTTGGTGTCTATATTTCCACTATAAATTTGTGATCATTTTGTGAGTAATTTGCTACAAAAATATTTGTGGTTATCTGCCATTTTAGTGGTTTTGCCGAGATATCCCATATTCGTGGTTTGGTTAAGTTATTATAACGACATGGCTGAGTTAACGCAGATTCATTCGTGGTTTGGCTGAGTTATTATAACGACATGGCTGACTTAACGCAGATTCATTCGTGTTTTGGCTGAGTTATTATAACGACATGGCTGACTTAACGCAGATTCATTCGTGGTTTGGCTGAGTTATTATAAGTATACTTCCGATAATTATTATAACTCAGCCGTCAAATGTAAACTTTAAGTCTTAATCATAAACCAGCCGTAACTTGACTATTAATCATAAACCACAAACGATTATGTTCGAAATCCTTAAATCAGCCACAAACAACATTTTAAAATCCTTAAAATCCTTAAATCAGCCACAGCGAAAACAAAATATATCATTTAAACTGTGCAAGTACATCAGGTGCCTCATTGTAGATATCTGTTGCCATCTTAACCCGTATAGCCTGGATATTTTGATCGCAGATGCCATCGAAAGTTAAACCAAACGCTAGACATTCGACAAATTTACACGCGTACACGCCACAATCCCAAACTTGATCGTTTTGAGGGACCCTGGAGACACTCCTCCTTCTGAAGGTAAACTGCTCGAAGCTAGGTTCACGGATTGTGGCAGGAACTATATCGTTCATCATTGCTGGAATCATCCGCGTAAACGGCCTACAACTTTCCAGAATCTTATATTCACTTTCTGCGGTTACTTGTCCCACGATGCTATCATAGCAATCAATATGTCCCTTGCGCAGGTCCACGTGCAGCACCACCCAGTGATCGCCTCCGGTTTGTGCAACAATATACAAGTAATCCACATCTTCTATCCACTTCATATTTGTCGGTTGATCTAGTGGAATCAAACCGTTAACCACGTTCTCATATGTCTTTGAATTTAAACCTCTTCGGTTTTATCTTAAACTGTGCATACTCTGTACCCCATAGAGAGACGAACCACGGGTCTATAAACGCAATGCGTTTGTTGTGGAATGGGCATGGATCTCGCTCGAACCTCTTCCTCAGGACTCTCAGGAACCCACAGACATGCTGTAATAAGAGAAACATGATATAGCATTAATCAGCGGAAAACAACAATAACTCAAACATAGTATCATAACTCAGCCGTAAACAACCATAACTCAGACATAGTATCATAACTCAGCCGTAACCAACCATAACTCAGACATAGTATCATAACTCAGCCGTATACAATCATAACTCAGACAAAATATTGTATCATAACTCAGCCGTAAACAACCATAACTCAGACATAGTATCATAACTCAGCCATATACAACCATAACTCAGACATTGTATCATAACTCAGCCGTAAACAACAATAACTCAGACAAAATATTGTATCATAACTCAGCCGTAAACAACCATAACTGAGACATAGTATCATAACTCAGCCGTATACAACCATAATTCAGACATTGTATCATAACTCAGCCGTAAACAACAATAACTCAGACAAAATATTGTATCATAACTCAGCCGTAAACAACCTTAACTCAGACATAGTATCATAAGTCAGCCGTAAACAACAATAACTCAGACAAAAAGAAATACTGACCGAATCGAACAGCCATCCATATTTGTTATCTGGCCAATCCTTTCTTTCAGTGATGATAATCCTATAGAAATCAACTTCGTATGTTGCCCTGCCCAATGGGATATTCCTAACAGATAAACACAAGTTAATATACACAAATAGTGTTAACAAGCTGTAATTAACAAGTTAATAAGGTCTAACGGGTCATACTCGAATGGCTTTAGGTAATCCTTAAGCTTCTGCAATTTTGCCGGATCAACCGGTGCCAGAGGATCATATATTCCAGGTGAAGGTACACAATTCTTCCTCATGCACGTCAGTCTGTTGTCTCCAATATAAGGAAAAACCCTTGATGGATGATCTTGTTGTAGCTTCAATGCACTCTCCGTCCTTAAAGCTTTAATTCTATCCATCCTAATCTTTTCCTCATCATCATCATCAGACTCAGGCAACATGCGATTGTTATCAGCGACAAACTGGTCTATGACATCCCATACGTCACTGTCACCTTCCTTCGGGGCGTTATTATCAGCTTCTTTCGTGACTTCATCAGTTTTTTTCGTAGTAGGTGCTTTTATTTTCAGCTTCGTCATCATTGAAGGCTTTCTACCTCTTTTATTTGGCTGCTTATCTTCGGCTGCTGTCTTCTGTACCCCTTCTTCTTTGGCCACCGTTTTATCCTTTCTCCCTCTACCCTTTGGCTTATTATCTTTGGCCGACATCTGTACATGTGCTTCTTTGGACGGTTGGTTATTTTTATTTCTGGGGCGTAGTCTACATTGAGAAGCAGGAGAATGCTCAATGAAATCTACATGATCAACTTTCCCATCAGTGGCCTTGACAAATTCCTTCATCAGATTCTTATTGACCCCACCAACACCACTGTCATTCTCTACGTCGACCATATTCTTCGCCTGTATAACAGAGCGAATAAAATTAGATAACGATAACTCAGCCACACCGTTACGACAACTCAGCCGCAATGTTACGACAACTCAGCCGCAATGTTACGACAACTCTGCCACAACGTTACGAAAACACAGCCACAACGTTACGACAACTCAGCCGCAATGTATTCATATTTCAGCCGTATGTATGCCACTCTTAGCTTACCATAGGACTAGTGACAAAGTAGTTTTGTGGCTGTTTCCGTGGAACTTCAGGTGTCTGTAGTCGTGGCTTCTTGTTCGGGACCAGGTCCTTAATTCTGAAATCTGAGACGTTATCTTCATTTTGGTCAGTTTGCCCTACCCTCATGGCATTCAGGTGCTCTTTAATCTGTTTGAATCCATCCTCAATAGATCCAAGCCTGATTTCAACGCCAGTCATCCTTGGGACAAACCTTGCATTCATCCTCGCTTCTACTCTATCTCCAATCACCTTCTCCAGATTTGAAGACATTTCTCCAATGGTTCTATCAACAGTGTCGAACCTTGAGTTTAATTTAGACACCATATCCACGACTGTTCTAACCGACACATCGTCCTCCTCACTAACACCCTGCAACACATACACAAAAACGCATAAACAAGCTAACCAACAGTACATAAAATACAAACTCACTATATACCATATCACTTACCTTTGATTCTTTCTTCTTCTTCTTCTTCTTATGTGCATATCCTTCACCAGATTCACCACCCTCGCTGTTGATCACTTCCATGGTTTTCGAATCCTTCTGGACTTTCTGCTTCTTTGCGGGAGATTCAAACTCAACCGCTGCTTTTTTCTTCTTCTCATTCCTCTTCACATCCCAAAAACCTTTGACAAACTTATCCTCATGTATGTCTTTGATCAAGTGATCAAGTGATGGGTCTTCTGCTTGATCTGGCCACGTATGAAGTAGCTCGCTTACATCATCCTTCATAACCATTTTACTCACACGCACCTATAACATAAGGGATCATGAAACCCATTAGTAAGTTTTAACTCAATCATCAATAGGTATAACTCAGCCATCACTAAACTATAACTCAGCCATCCAAATGATAACTCAACCATAACTAAACTATAACTCAGCCATCCAAATGATAACTCAACCATCACTAAACTATAACTCAGCCATTATTAAAAAATAACTCAGCCATTAACTATCATAACACAGCAAGAGCCTTACCTCACCATACGTTCTGATCTCTTCAGCAATGGTCGATTTCATTGTTGAACGTGTACGGTTTCCACCCCATCGAAACAACGGTATCTCATCATTATTGACTATGTTCCCAAATCGGTCTCCAAAGCATTTGACCGAATCATACACCCAAGCCTGTAACACGTAAACCATACCACTAATGGTGTACGAATTGCCTATAGGACTCAACATCTTTATAGCATCAACAAGAGCTTCAAATGCTGACCGACCCCATGGATAATTCTTCATGGCTTCATCATCAAAAACTCTTTTTGCACTTTCGAATGGTATTCTAGAATTATGATGCAATCCATAAATACCAATGGCTTGAAGAAACAACAGCCCCAACCATTTACGCTTTTGAGGAGGCCATGTCCGGCACACTGATAATACTGCCCTAAGTTCATCTAACTTTGGTCCTTCCCCACCAGGCACATTCAATTCTCTGAAGAACGTTCTGTAGTCAGCTTCAGGTTCAAACATCTCTGTAGGCATTGGATCTGTGTTTAAACCCGTGATACGACCAAATTCATTCAAGCCAAACCTGATAGGTTGACCACCGACGAGACACCAAATCTCCTTCTTATGTATTCTCAACTGTCTACATAGAAGATAGTGTACATTCTTACCAGACCACGTGAAATGGCTGTCAGATAGCTTAGCAACTATTCCAATAGGTAACTCCTTCATTTGCACCCACGCATCTCCACCTATTGATTCTTTAATCCCAGGGAGATCTGCCATCTTAAAATTGTGGTTAATGGATCTATTCTCCAGATTAGACTCCCCTTCTGCGTAAAGTCTTGGAGGGTAATCCCTTGCTTGTTCTTCAGAAATAACGTTGGCCATCTGATAACAGAGTATAAATCATAACTCAGCCACACCATAAACAAACAAACTCAGCCACAAATGCATTGATAAACCATACATCAGCCGTAATGTAAATCATAACTCAGCCGCAACATAAAACAAACTCAGCCACCAATGCATTGATAAACCATAAATCAGCCGTAAAGCAAACCGTAACTCAGTCGCAACATAAACAAACAAACTCAGCCACAAATGCATTGATAAACCATAAATCACCCGTAAAGCAATCAGTAACTCAGTCGGAACATAAAACAAACTCAGACACCAATTCGAATAGATCTAACAAATCAACCAACCACAACGACGGCGAAAATCAGCCGTAATAAGCATCGATAAAAACCCTTAATATCACCGCGATAGTTTTCGGAAAACGGTTTAAATCACGGAAATCACTTGCTGAGTTAGCGGTTAAACTCAAAAAAAAGATTCGAACTTACCGGAGCAAGTTTGTTGAAAAAAGGAGAGATTTTTAGCAATGAAAATACGAAGACTCCCCGCTCGAGTTCGTCAAAAGGAGACGAAATGCGACGGAGAAAAGAGAAGCCGCCGGAAGAGACGCTACGACGGCGAAATTAGGGTTCGACTTCGGAATCGCCGAGAGAGAGAGAGCGGGTTTTTTTTTCCGTTCCAGCAAAAAGAGAACGATTCAGTTTCCCTCGCTTTTGATCATTAATGACATAACTGTTGTGGATTAATGACGTGGATTAAACTAATTTTTCCTTAATCATTTTTTAATTAAAAGAATAACTCAGCCAAACCGCGAATGAATCTGCTTTAAGTCAGCCATGTCGTTAAAATAACTCAGCCACCACGAATATGGCATAACTCGGCCAAACCACGAATATGGCATAACTCGGCCAAACCACGAATATGGCAGATGTGAATATTTATTCATGTAATTAAACCAGTTTAATAAGTTGTAATTAACATTTTTATTCACTTTACCGAATGATTATGTAATTAGCTCGTGTTTGTACCATTTAAAACTTATCCAACAAAACGAAATCCCAAACCCTATACCCATACATAGTGAAGCTATACTTAGATTCCATTCCTAGACAAACTTACATTAAGGATTGCAAGTTATATAATGATTTGCATTTAAGTTTTTTTTTGGATCTTATCAACACAACATCTTAATCAAACACAAATAGTCATGAATCATACAAGGGATGTCCTTACAATCCAAACACAAAGGGCGAACAGAACATCTACTTTTGCATCTACTTATGCATTGCCGATACAGAACAACTTCAAGATCTTTGCTTTCCATCCAAATTCAAATCGTTGTTTCTCCACCTCATGCTTCTCCAATTCTCTACGAAGCTCCACAATTGTTGTACTTAGTTGATCGATCACATTTTTCTTCTCCTGGATTTCATCTCGAGCTTGGATCAATGCTCTTTTTGGCCATCCTTTCACCTCTTCTTCATCAAACCACCTAAAGTATTTGCAGTGAGCTGTCCCACCCTCCTAAAGACACACAAATAAGATTTTTAAACAATCAAATATGATCCACACAATCACTCGTTATTCTCCATACCTTGTACAATTCACAGCCCAAGAACCTTCGACCCGGGTTTTTATCTGTCCAGGATGTGAAAATTTTTGCAGGCAATCGACAATCACACAATTTAAGACCGCCGAAAGTTCTGCTCCTATTGTTACTAGAGGAGCCCGAATTTAAATCCATCTAGTCGAAAAACAAAATAAAACCATTAATCAGCAGAAACAAATTATTTATATGCATATGTGATTGGATCCTCAATTCTGGATTTGGAGCAGAAGAAACTTGGGAAACCGTAACTCAGCCGCAACATAAAACAAACTCAGCCACATATGCATTGATAAACCATAAATCAGCCGTGAAGTAAATCATAACTCAGCCGAAACATAAAACAAACTCAGCCACATGCATTGTTATACCATAAATCAGCCGTAAAGCAAACCATAACTCAGTCGCAACATAAACAAAACTCAGCCACATATGCATTGATAAACCATAAATCAGCCGTAAAGTAGATCGTCACTCAGCCGCAACATAAAACAAACTCAGCCACCAATGCATTGATAAACCATAAATCAGCCGTAAATAAAGCAAACCGTAACTCAGTCTCAACATAAACAAAACTCAGCCACATATGCATTGATAAACCAGACACCAAATCGAATAGATCTAACAAATCAGCCACCATATGTAAATCAACGACGGCGAAAATCAGCCGTAATAAGTATCGATAAAAATCCTTAATATCACCGCGATAGTTTTCGGAAAACGGTTTAAATCACGGGAATCACATGCACTTAAACGGTTAAACTCAAAAAAAAAATTCGAACTTACCGGAGCAAGTTTGTTCCTGAAAAGGAGAGATTTTTAGCCGAGAAAACGAAGAGTCCACTCGAAAAAACGAAGAGTCCCCACTCGAGTTCATGAAAAAGGAGACGAAATGCGACGGAGATAAGAGACGCGGCCGGAAGAGACGATACGACGGCGGCCGGAAGTAGGGTTCGACTTCAGAATCGCCGAGAGAGAGAGAGAGAGAGAGAGGTTTCGCCGACGAGAGAGAATTTTTTTTCCTGTATTTCATGACGTGGATTAGATGTTAATGAGGTGGATTATGGTTAATGAGGTAGATTATAGTTAATCATTTTTAAATTAAAAAAATTGCAAATTAATGAAGGGTGTTAATTGTAATTACACAAGGGCACAAAATATCTGAATAATTTTTTAAAAATGTATAATATTCTAGTAATAAACCAACTTTTGTGTAATATCTCAGTAATTCTTTCTAAAAAATTTCCAAAAGATATTGTTAGGTCATGAATGTTTCAAACGTTAAATTAAATTGTTCTATTGTGCACTCATGATTTGATTTACTGGTTGTTGCACATTCTAAACCACATTTTTATTGTATTATAGTCATTGCATCGTCGCTGAACCCATGAACGGATGCACTATAGGTTAGTATGCTTTGAAATCTATTACATAAATTCTTGTGATTATAATTTACTCTTTGAATGGTTCTATTATTCAAACCCCACAATTAGTCGAAACTAGTTATTTAAAAATACCCTATATATGAAGCTTTACATTAACACAAATAAACTCTGAATCCAAAAACCTTTACAAAAAGGTGCTTTCCTAATTTTGAATCATGTAGCCTTTTTGAAACACTACATCCTGGTCTTTCTAGGCTGGGATCCGAGTGTTCTGATGCGCCTTATTCCCACCCGATATTTCTGATTTATAACCATTTTTAGTGAAATCTCTTCTTCGAGGTTTGATCACTAGAACAATTAATACACAGCGGAAACCCTTTAAACTGAACCCATCATTTCTCTTGATTTAATTTCAATCAAGCACTTGCCGGTCGGATCATCTTTTGCCTTTAGACAGTCCACTTGACTTCTGTTTGGCTTATAGATCAATCTTCCACTCGGTTCAAGTCATGCATTCTGGTTTCATGCCGTAAGCGAGATTTTTTTTTCCGAGAGTTTTCTCCCTTGGGAATGTATTCTTCTTGTGATCAAGCGATCACCTCGAAGAAGGTATTTTGCTAGAAATGGTTATAAACAGAGAGGCTCGACCAAGAATGAGTCGCAAACACAGAACATTTGGATCGCGTCCTAGGAACGTTGGACGGGATTTTTCACTTTTTCTTTTCCATGGACCAAGATAATCATCGAAACAACTAAAATCCATCGGCATTGCTAGTTATATCGAGCATAAAAATGCAATGTGACTCAATACGCTCTGTCCAATCAAGATTGGATGTTGATGTGTTACACAAGTTGTAACCTTTTGTAACACTAAATGACACTTTCTTTGTCATTAATTAGTCTCTGGCCATCTATTTTATCTGCAGAATATGGGAGTTGTTCTTAGAAAAGGATGAGGAAGAAGAAGCAGAGTTCAAAGACCAAACCCAGGAAAAAGTTCACACATCTCAAGACTTGCCTCCTGAACTTCTCAACCTTCACCGAGTAAATAATGAGATTAAGCTGAGTTTTAGACATAGTTTCTTGATACAACAAGGATAAACCGCAATTCGTTTGGCCCCCACGCAAATGTATATATTTTTTTGTATATTCTGTAACGGGTTTCAGTTTTTTTTTTTTCATTCGGATATCAAAGTCGAAGAATACTACTAATTAGACCACAATCGAATAAGCTTCGTAAAGATAGAGTGTTGGTTACAAGAAAGGGATTATGTGCCCACTCTATTTCTTCATGAGTCCTGTTTTTGGTCTTTCTATGGATTGATGGCCTCATAAGTTTGTATGCAAATTTTACTTGAATAAGTAACTTATGTATAATGATCACACCTGTGACATCTCAAACCCATCATTTTTATTTCCAACCCAACTAAATTCCTCAAACCGTAAATGCTCATGTCTTAAGGCCCACTTCAAAGTTTAAACCAACCTTTTCTCAACTCTCCTCCCTCTCCTATATATACATTTCGACTAGCAGCCTAGAGAGTACAGAAAAAGCTCTAGCGAACCTCTGCCAAATTCTCTGCAGCATAGCCGCCAATAACTTTCCTACCAGCAACCTTTCAAGACTGTTTCCCGTCGACTCTGAAGGATCCAGATAGTGATATCGGTGTTGTTGGAAAGAGGATTCTCCGATATGTCCAGAGCCTCTTCATTCGTCCGATTTAGAGGTATATTCCGTTAGGTATGGTCATTTCAATCTGAGCGGATCTTTCGGTCAAATCACAAAAATCTGACTTTTCCCAGTTTCTTAGAAGAAGTTGCGGGCAGATTTCTCGGCAAACCAGATCGATTCAGCCGCCTCTCAGCATATCGATGGAAAGCCCATCCAGACATCTTGCCGCTGCAATTTGCCGATCCCCGATCTGAGGTAAAACGCAAAGTTATGTTGATTGCTTTCCAGCCAAAAAATCATCTAATTTGTCCAACTAGAAAAACCCTAAACCTGCATTTACTTACTGAGCAAGTGATAACCTCATAATTTACCTTGTTTAGGCATGCATTCAGTTTATGTTTTGTTTCATTTCCTACATTCATTCATCATGTTTTGTCCCTTTTTCATTTATCTTAGACATGATAAGTTTTAGATTAGGCATTGCATGTTTTGCATGGTTTGGAGTCTTTTTCATGTGTCTTTGGAGCTAAAGAGACTTAGTGGAGGATGGTGAATGGTGTGGACCAGAAGAACTGTGCTGAAAGCATTGGAAAAACTCGTCCAAGACTCATACCGTTGAGGAGAGTCGTGGAGAACACATTTTCCCTGCTCGGTGCAACTGGAGGTGCAAAATGTATGGGTTCGGGCGAAGGCCTTGCACTAAGATTCAGACTCAGAAGCCTTCCTAGAATTTGTATAGGTTCCAATGTGTTTTCCAATAGCGTTGGAATCAAGTCATTCGGACCCCGGGTTAGAAAGTTACAGCGAATTTACTCCATATCGAGCAGCTGTATCGAGATATGCTGCCTGATATGAATTAGCCAAGAAGAAACGTCTGGCACCATATCAAGCTCCATATCGAGCTACATAGCTCGATACAGACTGACACGGAAGATGAAGGCTGCGTATCGGGCAAACATATCGAGCTACCTAGCTCGAAATACAAACCACCAGCGATATGTCTGGCACCATATCGAGCTGCGTATCGAGCTACCTAGCTCGATACAGATCCATGCAGGGAAACGATCAGGTCTAAAGAAAGCTTTCCATTCCGATTCAGTTTCATAGCTCTTCATGAAAGCTGTAGATAAATGAATCAGCTTTCGTTTGGAGGTGGTTTCATGTCATTACGATTAGCGGTTAGGGAGATACGGCGATTTTCGCAAGACTGTCCGACCGGATCAAAACCCGGTTTGTTCCGGGTTGATCCGGTTGACCCGGTTCGCCCTCCTTTCCTATAAATACACATTTAGGCCACAAAAAAACCTAAGTTTTCTTCTCTCTAGAGTTAGGTTTAGATTCAAACTCTCTTTTTGATATTTTGGATTGATCTTCATCTATCATGCCACTCTAGTGAAGGCTCTTCACCTTTATCTTTTATATTATTGCTTCTGCCTTTTCTTTTGCTTTTCTTCATGTTTAGCTCTTAGATTTTAGTTGAATCATGGGTAATGCTAGATTAGGACGAAATTGATGGTTAGATGATGATGATTTAGGTTGCATCTTGTTAGATCCTTCATTTAGGTTGCTCTTAATGCTAGATTAGCTTTGAGAAAAGTGATTTAGACCTTAGGTAATTTCATGCACGAAAGGTGTTTGATGAAATGCTTGAACCAAACCTTTTATGAGCTTTACATTCCTAGCCAATGAAAGTTGATGTCTAGGGTGTTTAGTGAACTAATTGAAGTTGTTTCTTCATGCTCATTAATTAATTTAATTACCAATGAGAGTTGATGTTAATTAGGTAATTAGTTAGGTGATTAATGCCATGAGAGTGAATTAGTCATAGTTGTAAATTTTATGTTCTAGGATGGTGCTTAATTCAATCTTTGAAATTATTATTTGATTGTTATCTAGTTCTTATGATAGTTGAACCCATGATCCAATGATTTTCCTTCTTGCATTTCTTACTTTTTTATATTAGACAAAAACTCGAAAAAAACAATTTGCACTAGATTAGTTTGTGCCTTGTATCTCTAGTGTTGCAATCTTTAGTCCCTGTGGATTCGATCCCCAAATACTACAATGATATGAGTAGTTGGGGTTAATTGATATATTAGCATGTAAAAATCCTACTATCAATTTGGCGCCGTTGCCGGGTACTAAACCACTGGCATTAGAGTTTGGATTCAAATTGAGACTAGAGCCTATTTTTTATTTTCTTTTGTTGCTAATCTTTTCATTTTTCTTGTGATCATGATCTCTTAGGTGTACAACAAGGAGTAAGAGAGATATTCAGGGAAGAAGTGAACAAGATGACACAAACGTCAACCTAGCGACGTTAAACAAGTCTATCCTTTGTCAAGCTGGAGACACAAAACAAGCATGAATAATCAAGGAGGGCCACGCTCCTCACTCCAAAGCTTCTCACTCCAAAGCTCCAAGGTACATTTCGTTCTTCCATTGTACATACCATTTAGTTTTGTTTCTCTCCTTTTTGTCATGTTGATTGGGTCTCTCTTGAACTTTTATTACACAAGGGACTGTGTAATTTAAGTTTGGGGGAGAGGTTGAGAGATTTGACTTTGTGTTTTGTGATTTTTATTTTCTCTTTTGCATACTTGAGTCTTATGCATTCATGCATTCATCTAAGGCATAAAAAAACCGAAAAACGTTGTAAATTTCGAAAATTTCAAAAATATTGAACATGTAGTTGCATTTCATTCTAGGATTGAGTCTAGTTGCATTTCATTTAGGATTGCATACATGTTGCATAGGGATCGATGATCATAATTCCTTGAGAAATGTAAACATTAGAGCTTGATTGAATGCCCTAGTAAGTAGTTGTTTGATGCATTTGAACAAGTTTGAAAGTAAGGAGGCACCATAATTGGATCGATTGTCTTGAATTTATTTTGTCTTGGTTGAAGCAAGTTGTGAATTGATTCCAATCCTATTTATAAGAACCACTAATCTTGAATTGCAATTATCATGTTTATGCATTGGTGGATGACTCATGGATACCATATACATATTTGGGCTATCTTCTTCCTTTTTACCACTCTCTTGTTAGTCCAAGTAGCTACCACACCCTTAACCAAACCTTCTTTCGAGACAAAAATCTCTTGTATGTGTTGTGAGGCCTAATTCACACCTCATTGAGCTAGACATAGGCTTAGGCTAGTTAGGATTGGGCTTGGGTTTGATGCTAAAGAGAAAAAGAGTTTATGAAAAAGAAAAGAGATTGTGGGAAAGGAGAAGATATGGAGAAGGTATATGGGGAAGCGAAATTTGGATTGGTTGGCAAGGAAAATGTGAAAATAGCTCTAAGTAAAAGTATTGGGTAAGTCTCTAAGAGTAAAAGAATAGAAAAGAAGCCAAAAATGGCAAAAGCATCCAAAGGATGATTAGAAAAGAGGCTTACCTAGAAAGTAAAAAGAGGGCTAAGAAAAGAAAGTGAAAGAGCCAAACCATTTGATTGGCAAAGGTTGAAGAAGAGTTTCCCCTAAAAGCTTAAAGGAAGGTGAAGTGATGATATTGTTTGGGTTAAGAAGGCAAAAATGGCCTTGAAAAAAGAGTAGAATAGAAGGAACTTTGTTAGGATTTAGAGATAAGAGTTGAGATCAAAATGGGCATTTGGGTAGATGGAAGTCTATCCTTGTATGCATAGGTTGTTCTTTACCCTTAGCATTTTGTCAAAGTTCATTCTTTCTTGAGAGATCCCTTGCATTGAAAAACCCACATGAATGAGATCATTTTCATCTCATAAACTTGTCCCTTAGCCAAATGAGTTCATTTGATTTGCATAAACATGATTCATGGTTACAACTTAATGAATGTTAAAGGATTGGATTCTAGGAATGCTTGTGTAGACTAGGATTTGAGTTCATTTCATGATGTGATGAGTATGGCTAAATCTTTAGGAGTATAATGAGTTCAAGTGCATCCTAGAACTAAGAACTAGGGCATTTAAATGAATTCTTTTGTTGGTGTTTTTCGGAATTGAGCTCCCGCCTCTAAAAAAGAAAATTTCCCTCTCTCCCACTCGGTTTGTTTGGTGGTTGTTTGCTTGCGGACAAGCAAAATGCAAGTTCAGGGGAGTTGATAACCTCATAATTTACCTTGTTTAGGCATGCATTTAGTTTATGTTTTGTTTCATTTCCTACATTCATTCATCAGCTTTTGTCCCTTTTGCATTCATATTCATGATAAGTTTTAGACTAGACATTGCATGTTTTGCATGATTTGAAGTCTTTTTCAGGTGTCTTTAGAGCTAAGGAGACCTAGTGAAGGATGGTGAATGGTGTGGACCAGAATAACTGAGCTGAAAGAATTGGAAAAACTCGTCCAATACTCATACCGTTGAGGTGAGCCGTGGAGAACACATTTTCCCTGCTCGGTGCAACTGGAGGTACAAAATATATGGGTCTGGAAGAAGGCCTTTCACTAAGATTCAGACTCCGAAGCCTTCTTTACAGTTTTATAGGATCCCGTGGGCTTTCCAATGGCGTTGGAATCAAGTCATTCGGACCCCGTGTTAGACAGTTACAGTTATTTTACTCCATATCGAGCAGCTGTATCGAGCTATGCTGCCCGATATGGATCAGCCAAGAAGAAACGTCTGACACCATATCGAGCTACATATCGAGCTACATAGCTCGATAAAGACTGACAGGGAAGATGGAGGCTGCGTATCGGGCAAACATATCGAGCTACCTAGCTCGAGACAAACCACCAGCGATACGTCTGACACCATATCGAGCTGCGTATCGAGCTACCTAGCTCGATACAGATCCATACAGGGTAAAGATCGGGTCCTAAGGAAGCTTTCAGTTCCGATTAAGCCTCAGGGCTCTTCATGAAAGTTGTAGCTAATTAAATACGCTTTTGTTTGGAGGTAGTTTCATGTCATTACGAGCTGTGGTTAGGGAGATACTGCGATTTTCGCAAGACTGTCCGACCGGGTCAAAACCCGGTTTGTTCCGAGTTGACCCGGTTCGCCCTCCTTCCCTATAAATACACATTTTGGCAACAAAAAAACCTAATTTTTTTCTCTCTAGAGTTGGGTTTAGATTCAAACTCTCTTTTTGATATTTTGGATTGATCTTCATCTATCATGCCACTCTAGTGAAGGATTCTTCACATTTATCTTTTATATTATTGCTTATGTCTTTTCTTTTGCTTTTCTTCATGTTTTGCTCTTAGATTTCAGTTGAATCATGGGTAATGCAAGATTAGGACGAAATTGATGGTTAGATGATGATGATTTAGGTTGCATCTTGTTAGATCCTTCATTTAGGTTGCTCTTAATGCTAGATTAGCTTTGAGAAAAGTGATTTAGACCTGATAAGCGGTTTCTTGGTGAGACTTAACAATTACTCAAACCCACTCATGTCATTGTAGTTACTTGATGATCAATCCATATGGATATAGTTAAAACACTAGGAATTCATACAACTTATTAATCCAAGCTAGAAATAAAGGTTTGAAGTTTAACTAACAACCTAATTGATCAAACAAACCAAATCAAGCTAATTGACTACTAATCAAGATTATCAAAAGACTAAAACGAACCCAAGGATGGGGTTATCAATCTAAGGTGTTCCAAGATTCAATCTTTGATGCCAAACAATCACAATATAAACTAATCCCTAGGCTTAGAACTCAATAGCTAGACTAATCCACTTTCGTGGCACTAATCTCTTCATTAATCATCCTAATCAAGAACTAACTTTCATTAGTGAAAAGAAAGCTAACAAGCATTATGAAACAATTCTAAATTACCAATAAACACACTAGACAATTACTTCCATGAGCTAGGAATGTAAATCCCTTGTTTAGTTGGTTGGGGAATTTCATCAAACACCTTGTGGGTGTGAAATTCCCTAAAGCCTAGTTTTAACATGATCAAGGCTAAACTAGCATTTAGAAAACTAAACAAGGAGGGAAATGGAAGAATATAATCCTAGGCATCAAGACTAACCCTTAAAACACCCTAGATCTAACCCATCCTTAGATTCTAATTAAACTACTCACTAATCATGGTTAATCCTTTAAATCCTATGAAAGAGATAGAGATAAACATGATTAGAGAGATAGAAGATGAAAGATTAAAAGAGGTAAATATAAACGTAAAGAAATGTCTTACAAAATCACTTAGAAACCAAAAGGGAAAGTTTTCTAAGCAAGAACAAGGGATTAAAAGATACTTAGGAAAAATTAGGTCTTTTCCTATTTATAGTGAACAGTGGACGACCCGGGTCAATCCGGAACAAACCGGGTATTGACCCAGTTTAGGTCTGAAAATCGGGCAGCGTATCGAGCTTGCTAGGTCGATACGCAGATCGATATGCTGCTAAATGTTTCCTCAAGGAGTGTGTCGACCTTGGCAGGTCGACACAGATGCCCGATACGCCTGTCTTCAACTTCAGATGAGATGTGTATCGACCTTAGCAGTCCGATACGAATGCCCGATACGCCGTCTTCAAAACTCCTGGTGGCCTGTGTATCGAGCTTAATAGCTCGACACAATCGTCCGATACACGCACTTCGTCTTCCCTGCCGAGTTATATCGACCTTTGTAGGTCGACACCAAGGTCGATACACTTCTAAAATTCGTCTGCTCCATGTTTGGCTCCCTTCTTTTCTTCCTCCTTGTCATCCAACTCTCCAAAAAGATCCTCCAAGCCTCCATAGTACCTACTTAAGACTCAATTATGCACAATATGCAACATCCTAAGCTAAAACTTGCTAAACTCTAATATGGATGCAATTTGGACTAAAAGTATCTAAATGAATGCATAAATGAATGCAAAGCTATCTAAAATGGGTGCTAAAACATGCTCATTTATGAGTATATCAACTCCCCCAAACTTGCCTTTTGCTTGCCCTCAAGCAAACAATCATGACAAATCCAAGAGAGAGGTTTGAAGGTGGGGACTCAAATCCAAAGGTGTCAAACAAATGAATCAATTCAATGGTCCTAGTTCTTAATTCTAGGATGCTCTTTATGCAAAAATCTACTCCAAAAGGTCTAGCCATACCCATACTCATTCAAGTGAACCCAAGCCTTAACCTACAGAAGCATTCATTTTCACCAACTCTTTAACGTTCATTAAGTAGTAACCATGGATCATGAATCATGCAATGCAAGCGAACTTGTTTGGTTTTTGGGTAGGGTTTTGAGATGAAAATGATCTCAACTTCATGGGGTTCCAATGCTATGGGATCTCTCAATGAACAAGTGAACTTTGGCAAAATGCTAAGAGTAAAAAGCAACCTATGCATACAAGGACAAACTTCCATCTACCCTTTGTAATACAAATGTTTTCACTCTCATTTTTTTTTAAGCTCACTCACCAAGTCCAACCTAGGCTACCCATTACAAGGCATTGCGCCATACCCACAAGAAGCTAGAACACTTTTCTTTTTCCTTTAAGCACTTAGGGAAAACAACTTCTACAACCACAAGTGTTGACACACTTTCACTTCAAGCTCTTTTCTTTTACACTTTGCTATCCTCTTCCTTTTCTTAACTTAGCCATATTTTTTTCTTTTTCTTGGCTCCTTTACTTTTAATCTCTAGAGGACTTTCTTTTAAACACTTAGAGCATAATACACATTGCCAACACTTGTCTCAAAATTTTCGTTTTTCCCTTTCTCACCACCTCAACTTCTCTAAACTCATTTCTTTCATATTGAATGTCAAGCTAAAATCCCCACCCAAGAAGCCTAACCTATCACCTAGCTCATTGTCTCGAGCTAGCTACATGAAAGCATATCCTTGTCGCTCTAAACTCAACACTTTTTGCTAAGTTCACAAGAAGAAAAAGGCCTAATGCACTCAATAAGGTAGATGTTTCAAAGAAGGCTCAGCTAGTGTGTTTGATCTTAACCGCTCTAAAGATGAGAGTCGGCTATTTGGGTTAACAAGGGTGGTACAAAGGAAAAAAGATAACCCAAATATGTATATGGTATCCACAAGTTCTCTAACAATGCATGACCATGATAATTGTTAATTCAAATTAAGTCCAAGTTCAAGAGAGTTGGTTTCTATTCAAAGCTTGCTTCAATTTAGACTTGAGTTTCAAATGGTGAGGTCCAAGTAGGGTTCAACTTTTACTTTCAAAGTTTGCACATCAAGCATCAAAGAACTACTAACTAGGACCTTGAACTAATTCATGAGCTAAACACCTTACAAGGAAAAAATCTATCATTGTCCCCTATGCAAGAATGCAATCCTGTATGAAAGCTAGACTCAATCCTACTTATGTGACAAATGCAAATGCAACTACATGCTATTTTGTTTTGAAATTTTCGAAATTTTCTCATTTTTTGGTTTTTTCTATGCCATAGATGAATGCATGAGACTCAAAAATGCATGAAAGAGGAAAATAAGATCACAAAACACAAAATCAAATACACCATACTCCCCCAAACTTAAATTACACAGTCCCTTGTGTAATCCAAGCTTTGAGAAGATTTCAAAATGCAAAAATGAAATCTAAATGGTATTTACAATGGTTTGGAGTGGTACCTCAATCCTCGGAGGAGTCGGAGGAGGAGGATTCGGAGGAGGAGTCGTCTATGGAGATGGGGATTGCGGGTGTGCTTCCTAAGGGCATGTAGCACTCTTCTTCGGTTGGGAGAAACTCCATGCTCTCGAGGCTGCCCATTAGCTCCAAATCCGGGTTTGGGAAGATGCAGTCCCTTTTCCTATTTTCCTTATCGGTGAAGTGATGGGCGTATGTGTTCGGAGTGAGAGGTGGTCCGCAAAAACCCATGGCTCCCATGAAGTTGTGATCCATGTAAGCTCGATCCGAGCACTCCTCGAATATGGACAAGCCGAGCCCGACTTTGATGAAGATTGGGGTGAGAAAACCCCCTATGTATACCGAGCATGGTCGAGACATCAACGCCCAAGCCTTGTACTTCATTAGTGAAGATGCTAGGACACAACCGTAGTTCACGTCTTCCCCAAAGTTGTCATCGATCGGACCCTCTAAGTCTCCCGTCAGCCACCCCTCATCCCATAAGGTCTCCTTTACTCCTTGAAAAAGGAAGCAAATCTCGTTCTCGGACACGGTGGCGGATGTGGTCCTTCCCGTGAGTATGTTGGCAAGGAGTTGGAGGGTGTATCTAAACAATGGATTCCTCACCCTCACGGTCTTGACCTTGTTGTTCCTGAAGTTCCCTTCGCCAATTAAATTCCAGAGGGATCGAGCCGACTCGAATTGGGGAAAATCCACGAGGTGCGCCTCATCATTGAAGTTGTAGAATTGGCACAGCTCTTGCATGGATAGGGAGAAGGTGGTATCCCGAATCTTGAACATTATCTGACCCGTCGATGGGGAAGGAGAGCTTGGATCATCGTAGGAGAGATCAAATGTAGAGAGGAAGTGCATGGTGGCCTCCGAGTATGTCGGGTGGTCCATCGTCGCTAGACAAGAGAGCTCCATTCTTCCAAGGAGATCATCAAACGAGTCCAACATCCCAACCCCTTGTAGGAAAGCTCTGCTCGCAAACCTGGTGGGCTCATAATACATTTCTCAAGTCTCAACTTCGCTCGATTCTCCTCGGCGGTGCAACTCGAAAAATCCGCTAGTCTTCGCGCCGAGTACCAAGCTCCATCTCGTGATGCCATTGTACTTGTAAAATAATCAAAGCTCGGGTAGGCATTAGCAAAAGGGCAGCTCATCAAGCAAGTATTAAGAAAGGAACAAGGCCATCTATTTTAAAGACCGACACTTAGTAAAATTTGGCAAAACAAATTTTTTTTTCAAAATTTTAAGTTGTCCAAATCCTAGTGCTATCTATTGGCTATCCTTGATGGTGATGAGTGTAAGCTAACGCATATGAAAATCCCTAAATCTAACAAGTTTCAAGAGGGGAATTGGGATTTTCGCTCCATGAACCCTACATGCATGATTTTCGAGAATTGTCCTTTGAAATCCTATTATGGCAATCGAAGCTTTCTCCTCAAACGTAATCGATCAATGCCCAATCTCCAAATCATCAATTTCAACATTCTAGCACATAGCCCCCTAATTTTTTCACCATTAGAGCAAGGGAGAAAAATTGGGTTCAAGATCGTTTTACCTTGTGTGTGAAATTGATGGTGGACAGAGATGGGTACGAAATTCTATGCAAGTACAAGAATGTGAGCTTATGGAGCTTGAAATTGCGAAATTTGGTGGAGTATGGAGGATGGGGGCAAGAATCGCGAGTTAAGGTGGATAAGTGAGGTATACGCGATTTTGGGGAAGAAGAAGTAGGGCATCCCGGTTTAATTCTAGTGGATTAAATCGGTCAACCCCATTGACTTACCTGGAAAAGGTGTGTATCGGGCTTAGTAGTCCGATACACAGCTCGATACACTTTCAGACGGGGTTTTTTAAAAACTGTATCGAGTTAGGTAGCTCGATACAGATACCCGATACAGGAGTCGGGTTTTCTCTGGTTCGCTTGTATCGACCTTCGTAGGTCGATACAAAAGTCTGATGCAGCTCCGCCGAATTCCCTGTAAGAGCTGTATCGACCTTAGTAGGTCGATACATAGCTCGATACAGTGCCGAAATTTTCTTGGCAAGCTTTTGCTCTTGACTCCACCTCCTCAATTCAAACCTGTCATCCACAAACACTAGAAAACACATTATTGAAATGAAAAGTGCAATATGTACAAAGATAACCATGGGAATGCCTCCCAAGAGCGCTTGTTTAACGTCTTTAGCTCGACTTTTCAAACCCTTAGGTTTGTAGAGGATCTTGAAGAGGGATGCTCCTTGATTCTTCGACTGTGCCACTGCCCAAGTACATCTTCAGTCTATGGCCATTCACAGTGAACTCTCCACCTCCTTGACCAAAGAGGGTGACTGCCCCATAGGGTAAGACTTCCTTGATTGTGAAAGGACCGGAACATCTAGACTTCAACTTTCCCGGAAACAACTTCAACCGAGAGTTGTATAGCAATACTCTATCTCCAGCCTTAAATCCCTTTGGTCCCAGTTTCTTGTCATGGAATGCCTTGGTCCTTTCCTTGTAGACCTTCGAGCTCTCAAAGGCTTCCAAACGGATCTCATCTAGTTCTTGGAGATTGATCAACCTTTTCTCTTGAGCGGTCTTGATATCAAAGTTTAGGAGCTTAATTACCCACAACGCATTGTACTCAAGCTCCACGGGTAAGTGACAGGATTTCACATAGAGAAGAGAGAATGGTGATCTCCCAATAGGAGTCTTGAAAGACGTTCTATACGACCAAAGTGCAACGTATAGCTTGGAGGACAAATCATTCCTTGTAGCACCAACAATCTTCTCCAAAATGGCTTTGATCTCTCTGTTGGAAACCTCCACTTGCCCACTTGTTTGAGGGTGATAAGGTGTTGCAACCTTATGCCTCACTCCATATTTCTTGAGGAGGTCTTCAAATACCTTGTTGATGAAATGGCATCCACCATCACTTATCACAACTCTAGGGATTCCAAATCATGGGAAGATTATGGACTTGAAGAGCTTTACCACAACCTTGATATCATTTGTGGGGCTTGCTACTGCTTCTACCCACTTCGAGACATAGTCAACTGCGACTAGGATGTATTTGTTGCCATAGGAGGATGGGAAAGGTCCCATAAAGTCTAATCCCCTAACATCAAACAAATCCACCTCCAAAATTGGGTTTTGTGGCATCTCATCTCTCTTGCTTATGTTGCCCTTTCTTTGACATGCTTCACACGTAGAGATGTATGCATGAGCATCCTTGAACAAACTTGGCCACCAAAACCCTGCTTGAAGCACCTTTGTTACAGTTTTAAATATAGAAAAATGTCCACCATAAACTGACCCATGTCAATGATACAAGATACTAGGTCTTTCCTCTTGAGCTATGCATCTCCTATAGAGGCCATCCGAGCATCTCTTGAAAAGGTAGGGCTCATCCCAATAGTAGTGAGACACATCCCTAAAGAATTTCTTCTTGGAGTAGGCATCTAGGTTAGGAGGCACATCTCCACACACCAAGTAGTTCACAAAATCTGCATACCAAGGCAATCCCTTTTCCTCCAAGCCCTTGGCTTCTTCTAGCTTCTTCCCCAAGTGGTATCCTTCTTTTACTACCTTGATTATCATGAGTTGCTCTTCGGATAGAGAGTCATTAATAGGGATTAGCTCCTCTATTCTCATCCTTGATAGGTGATCGGCCACACCATTCTCTATGTCTTTTTTATCAACTATTTCCATGTCAAACTCTTGTAGAAGAAGTATCCACCTGAGGAGTCTTGGTTTGGTGTCCTTCTTTGCATAGATGTATCTCAAAGCCGCATGATCCATGTAGACCACAACCTTAGACCCCACTAGATAACTTCTGAACTTCTCAAAAGCAAATACCACGGCTAAGAGCTCCTTTTCAGTTGTTGCATACTTCACTTGGGTGTCATCCAAAGTCCTACTTGCATAGTATATGACATGGAGTTTCTTGTCCTTCCTTTGGCCCAAAACAGCACCAACTGCATAGTCACTTGCATCACACATGATCTCAAAATAAAGATCCCAATCTGGTGCTTGGACTATAGGAGCGCTCACAAGCACCTCCTTTATCTTCAAAAATGCCCCAAGGCATTCCTCATCAAACACAAACTCGATCTCCTTGCAAAGTAGCCTTGTTAGAGGTCTTGCTATCTTGGAGAAATCCTTGATGAACCTCCTATAAAAACCGGCATGACCCAAAACGCTCCTTATACCCTTCACATTACTTGGAGGAGCTAAACTCATCATGACTTCAATCTTGGCTTTATCAACTTCAATACCATTCTCCGAGATTTTATGTCCGAGCACTATTCCTTCTCTAACCATGAAATGACATTTCTCCCAGTTGAGTACTAGATTTGTCTCTTCACATCTCTCAAATACCCTGCACAAATTTGACAAACAAACACCAAAAGAGCAGCCATACACAGAGAAGTCATCAATGAACATTTCTACCATTTCCTCGATAAGGTCAGAGAAAATAGACATCATACACCTCTGAAAAGTTGCTGGTGCATTACATAGCCCAAATGGCATCCTTCGATATGCAAAGGTACCATAAGGGCATGTGAATGTTGTTTTTTCTTGGTCATTAGGGTGAATGGGTATTTGAAAGAACCCACTATACCCATAAATAAAACAATAGAAGGGATGATTAGCAAGCCTCTCAAGCATTTGGTCAATAAAAGGGAGGGAAAGTGATCTTTTCTTGTGGTCAAATTCAACTTCCTATAATCAATGCACATTCTATGGCCGGTTATGGTTCTTGTGGGTATTAGCTCATCCTTTTCATTCTTAACCACAGTTATTCCTCCTTTTTTTGGCACACAATGGACAGGTGAAACCCAAGTGCTATCCGAAATTGGATAGATAACACCCGCATCTAGAAGTTTAAGAATCTCCTTCTTCACAACTTCTTTCAAATTAGGGTTTAGCCTTCTTTGATGTTCTATAGAAGTCATAGATTCATCTTCTAGATGTATCCTATGTGTGCAAAGAGAAGGAGATATGCCCTTGATGTCATCCAAAGAATATCCAATGGCTCTCCTAAACTTTTTCAATTCACATAAAAGGGAGGATAATTAATCTTTACTTAATTTTTCATTGACAATGACAGGGTAAGACGAGTTAGGACCTAAAAAAGCGTACCTTAACCCTTGTGGAAGAGGTTTGAGCTCCACCTTTGGTGCCTTGAGCTCGCACCAATCACCCCCAAACTTGGACTTGTCCTCATGCTCGATACCCAAAGAGCTTATCTCCTCAATCACGCATCCTTCTTTGATCCCGTGCTCAAGCTCCATGAAAGAAGTCTCCTCCCCTATAGGCTTGTGCGAATCAAGCAACTTCAAGTATCCCAAACTCGCTCCATGCAGGAACACATTCTCGCCATGCTCCTTTGTCAAAGCCACTTGAAGATGGTCTACAATAGCTAACTCCTCAAGATACTCATCCGCCAATCTATCCATTGTATCCACCCAAAAGGTTTGGCCTTCAATGGTTGGCTTCTTCAAAGCATCCTTGATGTCATACTTGAGCACAAAGTCTTTCCCCAAGTGCAAATCAATTTTTCATTTCCTAACATCAATGATAGCTCCTGCGGTGGCTAAGAAAGGTCTCCCAAATATTAATGGATCCCTTGGTTCTTCATCCATCTCTAGGACCACAAAATCAGTTGGGACCTCAACATTTCCAATCATGACCGGTAGATCCTCAAGCAAGCCAATTGGAAGTCTAATGGACATATCCGCTAGCACCAAGGAGATCCTACACTCCTTGTAGAGACTGAAACCGAGTCTTCTAGCAACCGAGAGAGGCATTAGACTCACACTAGAACCAAGATCACAAAAGCAGTGATTAAATGCCAAAGGTCCCAAGGCACATGGAAGAGTGAAACTTCCGGGGTCACTTAGCTTTTTGGGAACAATTGTCCTTTGGATGATGGCACTACATTCATGAGTGAGGACTACCATTCCTTGCAACTCCTTAGTTCTTTCCATAACAGCATCCTTGAGGAAATTGGCGTACTGAGGGACTAACATGAAAGCATTCATTAAAGGCATTGTGACTTGAATTTCACTCATTTGCTTGTCGAACATGGCCCTATACTTCTCCACAAGTTGCTTCTTGAAACGACCCGGGAATGGTAGTTTAGGCTTGTAAGGTGGTGGAACAAAAAGAGATGCCTTGTAAGTTGTAGGTACCTCCTTTTCCTTTGCCACAATCTTCTCTTTACCCAATCTTTGAAGTTCCTCACCATGAACAACTACTTTCCCCCCCCCCCCTCTTGGTCTTCAATGTCCTCATTGATCTTGTGTGGAGGTTGTCTAGGAGGTAATGCCTTACCACTTCTCAAGGTGATTGCATTGACACATTGGTGAGATCCATATATTGGAGAAGTTCCATTGTTCTCCAAGTGTTGGATTTTGGAACTCAACATTACAAACTTTGAACTGAGATCATTGTAAGAGCTATCTACCTTGTTGCTCATGTCCTCCATTTTCTTGTTCAACTCACTTGTCCTATTGGCTTGTCCTTGAAGGATTTGTTGTAGCAAGTTTCTCATGTCTAGTTCTTGGTGGAAAGGATTGGTTGTTTCTCCTTGTGGTACAAAACTTTGTTGGTATTAGGTCTTTGGTGCAAAGTTTTGTTTGTTTCCTTGCCCTTGGTAGGTTGGGTTCCAATACTGTTTGTTGAAACCCATTAGAGAGCTTTGCCTACCAACATAGTGGAGCTCCTCTTGTGTTGCAGCATGCATCCCTTGACTATGATCAAAACTGTCCAAATAGTCACCAACATTGTGAACCGTCTTCGATGAAGCATGCAGTAGCTTATCCATCTTTACATTAAGTGATTTCATCTCCCTTTGCCCTTTTTCCTCATTTTCCTTCCCATTAGTTGAAGAGCCATCATCATAGTCACCATAGTTTCCATTGCTTTGAGCTAAGTTTTCTATTAGCTCAAGGCCTTCTTTAACCTCCTTTCCCAAAAAGTTTCCATTGCTAGCTGTGTCTAGGAGCATTCTATACTTAGGGAGGACTCCTCTGTATAAGCTGCTAAGTAGAGACTCATTGGAAAAACCATGGTGGGGGCATTGAGTAGTATAACACTTGAATCTTTCCCATGCTTCACAAAAGCTTTCCTTAGCCTTTTGGTTGAAACTAGAGATCGCATTCCTCAATCTAGATGTCCTTGTGTTGGAGAAAAACTTGGCCAAGAATGCCTTCTTGCATTGGTCCCAAGTAGTGATCGAACTTTGAGGTAGATTCTTTTCCCAAATGTGCGCTCTATCCCCTAAGGAGAAGGGAAATAATCGCATCTTGAATCCATCTTCAGAGATGCCATTGATGTTAGTCAAGCAAAATATCCTCTCAAACTCATCCAAGTGGTCTAGAGGATCCTCCATATCCAATCCATGAAACTTATTTTGTTGCACCATGGAAATCAACCCACTTTTGATCTCAAAACTGTTTTGTTGAACCGAAAGAGGAGTAATACCATGACGAGAAGAATGAGTTTGAGGAGAGTCACCAAAACCAATGAGTGTAAGTCAACTTGGTGGTTGTCCATTACCACCAAAAACTTGTGCATGATCCATACCCAATCTCTCAAAGCAATGTATTGTAGTGGTGTTTGTACCTAATAAGAGAGAGAGTAGTACACGCAAAAGAGATTAGTATTCAAAGAAAAGTAAGACTTAGTCTCAAGAAGAAGTAAAATCCTAATGCTTAAACCATGTATCCAAATGGCAACGGCGCCAAATTGATAAGCGATTTCTTGGTGAGACTTAACAATTACTCAAACCCACTCATGTCATTGTAGGTACTTGAGGATCAATCCATATGGATATAGTTAAGACACTAGGAATTCATACAACTTCTTAATCCAAGCTAGAAATAAAGGTTTGAAGTTTAACTAACAACCTAATTGATCAAACAAACCAAATCAAGCTAATTGACTACTAATCAAGATTATCAAAAGACTAAAACGAATCCAAGGATGGGGTTATCAATCTAAGGTGTTCCAAGATTCAATCTTTGATGCCAAACAATCATAATATAAACTAATCTCAAGGCTTAGAACTCAATAGCTAGACTAATCCACTTTCATGGCACTATCCCTTCATTAATCATCCTAATCAAGAACTAACTTTTATTAGTGAAAAGGAAGCTAACAAGCATTATGAAACAGTTCTAAATTACCAATAAACACCCTAGACAATCACTTCCATGAGTTAGGAATGTAAATCCCTTGTTTAGTTGGTTGGGGAATTTCATCAAACACCTTGTGGGTGTGAAATTCCCTAAGGCCTAGTTTTAGCATGATCAAGGCTAAACTAGCATTTAGAACACTAAACAAGGAGGGAAATTGAAGAATATAATCCTAGGCATCAAGACTAACCCTTAAAACACCCTAGATCTAACCCATCCTTAGATTCTAATGAAACTACTCACTAATCATTGTTAATCCCTTAAAGCCTATGAAAGAGATAGAGATAAACATGATTAGAGAAATAGAAGATGAAAGATTAAAAGAGGTAAATACTAGATTTGCATAAACTTAAAGAAATGTCTTACAAAGTCACTAAGCAAGAACAAGAGATTAAAAGATACTCAGGAAAAATTAGGTCTTTTCCTATTTATAGTGAACAGTGGACGACCCGGGTCAACCCAGAACAAACCGGGTATTGACCCGGTTTAGGTCTGAAAATCGGGCAGCGTATCGAGCTTGCTAGGTCGATACGCAGCTCGATACGCTGCTAAATGTTTCCTCAAGGAGTGTGTCGACCTTGGCAGGTCGACACAAATGCCCGATACGCCAGTCTTCAACTTCGGATGAGATGTATATCGACCTTAGCAGTCCGATATGAATGCCTGATACGTCGTCTTCAAAACTCCGGGTGGCCTGTGTATCGAGCTTAGTAGCTCGACACAATCGTCCGATACGCGCACTCCGTCTTCCCTGCCGAGTTATATCGACCTTGGTAGGTCGACACCAAGGTCGATACTCTTCTAAAGATCGTCTGCTTCACGTTGGGCTCCCTTTTTCTCTTCCTCCATGTCATCCAACTCTCCAAAGAGGTCCTCCAAGCCTTCTTAGTACCTAATTAGGACTCAATATGCAACAACCTAAGCTAATACTTGCTAAATCCTAATATGAATGCAATTTGGACTAAAAGTATCTAAATGAATGCATAAATGAATGCAAAGCTTTCTAAAATGGGTGCTAAAACATGCTAATTTATGAGTATATCAAGACCTTAGGTAATTTCATGGAAGAAAGGCGTTTGATGAAATGTTTGAACCAAACCTTTTATGAGCTTTACATTCTTAGCCAATGAAAGTTGATGTCTAGGGTGTTTAGTGAACTAATTGAAGTTGTTTCTTAATGCTCATTGATTACTTTAATTACCAATGAGAGTTGATGTAAATTGGGTAATTAGTGAAGTGATTTATGCCATGAGAGTGGATTAGTCAAGTTTTGAATTTCATGTTGTAGGATGGTGCTTAATTCAATCTTTGAAATCATTGTTTGATTGTTATCTAGTTCTCATGATAGTTGAACCCATGATCCAATGCTTTTCTTTTATTTTCCTTCTTACATTTCTTACATTTTTTTATTAGACAAAAACTCAAAAAAAAACAATTTGTTCTAGATTAGTTTGTGTGTTGTATCTCTAGTGTTGCAATCTTTAGTCCATGTGGATCCGATCCCCAAATACTACAATGATATGAGTAGTTGGGGTTAATTGATATATTAGCATGTAAAAATCCTACTATCAGCAACATGAACATAAATCCTAATCCAAAAACCGTAGACTTAATTAGGATATTCTGATTTTAAAATATTCTAATTTAGAGAAGTTCTATTTTTGTAAACTTTCTATTTTAGGAAGTTTCTATTTTTGGAAAGTTTCTATTTTAGGAAGGTTTTCATTTTAAGAAAGTTTTTAATTCGGGGAAGTTTATTTAACTAAACATAAACGCTATTTTTCTAATTGTAGTTGTCGACCGTCAAGCGCAGTAACCACACCTTCCGACTTCGCGTTTCCAACCAAAGGAAAAGGTGAGGACCGGTTCATGATTCCGACATATGCATTAGTTGGATTAGAAATATATGTGTGTTCAATATAGGGATTATATATGATTGATGGTTGTTGCATATGAAAGGATGGTTGTTGCATATGAAATGATGGTTGAGACATGATGATTATGAAGTAGTTGTTTATAGGCATGTTAGTACATGACTGTTTGTTGTCGGGGTCATGGTCGGGAGCCATGAAGCGGTATTTGTTTGCTGAGTCGCAATAAACGAATGAGAATGTATGGTTCGGTCCCATCAATGAATGGGGCTGACATGTCCGGAATGTTAAGAAGAGGTGAGTACCATGGGTTGCGACCCATGGGAATGTGAATTATATATGTTAGGATGAATGATGTGAAGTGAATGTTTGAATGTAGAAATGATTGAACCGTGTTGCATAATAATGTTAGAAATAACTTGTTAGGTGGATTGCGTGTGTCTATTGTCTATGTTGAGTATCCTTGCGTTGCTGCTTTAATTGATGTATCAAAAGGATCTTGCGTGCTCTTTAGCACGCATTCACTGAGTATTTGTAGAAATACTTACCCCTTTTTTTCTTCAGGTGAGTAAACTGAAGTTGAAGTCGGAGCGGTGCTATTTCCGGGAACAAAAAGGTGCTTTAGTTTTATTTAAAACTTTTATAAGATATTTCAGTTATTTTTACTTTTAAGTTTAAATTCTGATTTTATTGTTATGACACTTCAAGTTTCCGGTTCAATTTTAATAAATAAATTTTAAGACAATAAATGTGTATTTGATAAGTTCATTTTTATTTCGAAAAACTTTTTAACGCGTGAGAACCACTTTCGACTAAGATAGCGGGATTGGGGTCTGTCAATTTGGTATCAGAGCGTAAGGTTGCCAAACCAGTTCTATCCCGGAAGGCGGTCCTTTGAAAGTAAAATCTTATCAAACTAATTTTTGGGTAATGAGAATTTTTGAAAAGTAAAGCACCACCGATCGAAGCTTGAGTTTATTTTCTGCAAGTAGCCTCTAAAGATTAAAGATCTGATCCATTAGTTTATATTTTCAGAATGGTGGGACCTCGACGCAACAGTAACAGAAGCGACAACCAGAACAGAAATGCAGCTAACCCAGTGAATGAAGTACCAGCTCCGGTGAAAGAGAATGTGGCTACAGGAGGCCAAGGAAATCAACAATTGCTTGGTCCATTGTTGGAGCGAATCCCAGTTGTCGGAGCAGCTCTGGGAATGGCTCAAAGAGTAGCCGTGGGGCATCATCAATTTCAAGAGAATTTTGCGTACCAGGATATGCCACCATAGGCGCAGAGTTATGACCCGCAAGTGCCTCCTACTATGAAGTGCTCATGCTCATGAGGGAGTTGGGGATGGAGACTTTCAGTGGTGGGAGTGACCCAGTGAGGGCACACAGTTGGAGAAAGTTATTGGAACGAAGCTTTGCGTGGGCAAGGTGCCCAGTGTGATACATATTCGAATTGGCAGTCCAATACCTGAGGGATGAGGCTCACGAATGGTGGGAGGAGTGACTACAAGGCTGCTAGAAGAGGATGTGTTGTAGTGGAATGACTTCCAGTATGAGTTCAATCAGAAGTATTTTCCTCAGGAGACTGAAGACAAACTTGAAGTAGAGTTTCTGAAGTTGGAGCAGGGGAACCGCACAGTTTATGCTCAATAGTTCAATCGCCTTAAGAGGTTGGCTGAGAGAAAAATGTCTGAGAACCGTTTGGTGAAGAAGTTCATTAGTGGATTGAGAGTGGACATCCGTAATCATTGTCAGCTACTAAACTACACCTCGTCGCTTGATCTGGTTGAGAAGGCTGCGTTAACCCAGAAGAGAATTGAGGATGAGGCTAGGTTGGCAAAGAGTGCTCAGGCCAGGGCAGCAAGAGTAGCGGATGCTCCGCGACAGTATCATGCACATTATGTTGCTATTCAGGAGTCAGGAAGGCTGAAATAATGTGCCATGTGTGGAAAGGTTCATGACGAAGTTTGTTTGGCGTATTCAGGACGATGCTTTGGATGCGGAGAACGTGGTCACACCAAGATGTATTTCCCTAACTAGGTAGTCACGTGCAGACAGTGTGGTCGCAGAGGACACTCTGCCAAAGACTGTAAGGTAAGGATGGGAGGAGTGCATCAAGGGAACCAGAACAAAGATCAGTTGCCACCACCATCAAAGCGACCAGCGTTGGGACCGCGTGTGTTCCTAGCAGAGGCTGAAGATGTCGCAGCAGGAGATGAGTATGCAACCGGGGATGCAGAGCCGATCGATGGTAAGTTATGTTAATATTATAGCCTTTCTGTTGCGTGAATTAAATGCTTAATTACTGCATGCAAGTCCTTCAAGCTATCGAGTCGCTTAAAGTTAGAAAACCGTGAAAAATCGGAACTGTGAGAAGGGTTACAGCCAACACTTTGTTCGATATGTGAGCTACACATTTATTTGTGTGCCCTAGTCTGACAAGGTGTTGGGAGTTCTAGCAAGGGTTAAGCAGGCGGGAAAGTAAAAGTTGCGAAACCCAAAGCTATCAAGTTCCAATCAATTGCTCAGGAGTTAGAGTGTGCAGTGGAAGCGTTTGGATGTCAAGATCAGACAACATTGGATATCCAAATCCAAGACGTTAAAAAAATATTTTGTTTTTTAACATCGATGTAAGACGCTCCAGGATTGGTCGAAAACCAAGTGGGGAAGATGTTGAGAAGTCATTCCTCGAATTCGAGGATGAATTCATTTCAAGTGGGGGAGTTTGTGACATCCCAAACCCACCATTTGTTTTTTCAAACCCAACTAAATTCTCCAAACCCTAAAGGCCCATGTCTTAAGGCACACTTCAAAGCCTAACCCTGGATTTTGTCAACTCTCCTCCCTCTCCTATATATACATTTCGACCAGCAGCCTAGAGAGTACATAAAAAGTTCTAGTGAAGCTCTGCCAAATTCTCTGCAGCATAGCCGTCAATAGCTTTCTGACCAGAAACCTTTCAAGACCGTTTCCTGTCAACTCCGAAGGATCCATATCTCGATCATAGTGTTTTTGAAAAGAGGATTCTCCGATCTTTCCATAGCCTCTTCGTTCGTCCGATTTAGAGATATATTCCGTTAGTTATGCTTATTTCAATCCGAGCGGATTTTTCTGTCAAATCTCAGAAATCTAACTTTTCCTAGTTTCGTAGAAGAAGTTGCGGGCTGATTTCTCGGCGAACCAGATTGATTCAGCTGCCACTCCGCATATCGTTGGAAAGCCCATCCAGCCATATTGCCGTGAAAATTTGCTGATCCCCGATCCAAGGTAAAACGTAAAATTTATGTTGATTGCTTTTCGGCCTAGAAATCATCTAATCTATCAAACCAGAAATACTCTAAACCAGTAATGCCTTGTTGAACAAGATGAACAGAAACCCTAATCCAAAAAACCCTATATTTAATTAGAAATTTCTGATTTTTGAATGTTAGAATTAACATAAGTTCTATTTTTGATATAAGATATTTGGATGTTAGAATTAACATAACGTCTTGCATTTGGATATAAGATATTTAGTCTGCTCCCTCCGTTTGACCATTAAAAAAATTATTAAATTTTAAAGTAAACATTTTAGAAAATTTGAGAAATTTTTTTTAAACATTTTAGAAAATTTCAGGAAAGCTTTCTAAACATTTATGAATGCATTCTAAATTTGAAGCTTTGACATTTTTATCTTTTTAAAATTTTGATTGACAGAGACAAGCAAGATAAGCAAAACTATATAAAAACTTTCTAAACATCTTTATGGCTTTATGTTCAAAATTTCAGATGGATAGAGATATTCTTAGAGATGTATGGTCCGCAAACCGCCATCCACTCAATCAATATAAGCAAAACGAAGAGGTATGATTTCAAAACAATCTAAGACTACATATTTGGAAAAGGTTTTCTGAATATATATGAAAGCTTCCTAAAAATCTTTATGGTTTTATATATGAATGGTTTGAATTAGTCCTTGACAAATTACCCGGAACCGAAGAACCGAACCGAACTGAACCGAGTTAGAAGGTACCGAACGGAACTGGAACCGACCTAAATATCCGAATGGATCCTACAACCCTATACCTGAAGAACCATAACCTAACCCAAACCGAACTGGGAACCGAATGGGTATCCAAAATACTCGAAATACAATTATATACCCAACAATATTTATTGTATTGAGACTTTCAATAACTTAAATATCCAAAATTATAATTATAAACCGAATATATTAGTTATGTTTAGACAAAAATATTTAAAATACTCGAAATATTCAAATTTTTTTAGTCAAATTTGTCAAAATTAAATATTTATTTTGTAAAATTTAACTAAATAACAGAAATATCTTAAGATAAATTTTAGATAATTCGGGTACCTGGAATAGACTCAAACTCGGGCAGAACCGAACTAAACCTGAACCAGAAAAAACCTGAATAGCTCCTATACCTTAGTGCTGAAATATCCGAAATCCGAAAATAATTGATCCGAATCCAAACGATTACCCGTAAGCTCATAGCAAGTTTGAATAAAGTTTTAAACATAAATAACACAACACTACAAGTGCATTGCTATAATGAAGAGCAATACTTCAGGAAGCAACGAGAAAATTTGGATTTAACAATAATATCAAATTTCCTTTATATATGTACATCTTTTTATTATATGACTCATATATCTATTTATGCAATAATCTGTTCTCTGTGAGTTTTATATACTAAATTTGCAATTTTTATTTGATATTGATGAAATTGTTAGCTAGGGGAAAAAATCCTAATAGATAAAATTTGTGTGGAGAATATTTTACCAGTAGATCAGAGAAGGTGGTTAGAATATATTTTTTTATAATAATAATCATAAACATAAACTAAAAAGACATGAAAGATTGTTTGTTTTTGTTTTTGATTTTGAACTTTAAAATTTGTTGCTTGAACCACTTTTTCATGGAGTTGGGTTCTATTTTATTTAAAATATTATGGCTCTAACTAAGGAATGATGAGAAATAGTGAATTCTTTTTCATTTCTTAATTTTTTTACCATTTACTAGTAAAATATTTTGAACCATTCATTTTTCATTACTTATTTGAAAAGAATTATAGAACAAAAACATTCCTTATCAAATTTGGGAATGAGCAAAAAATGTTTATTTATTTTCTTTTTATATATTTCATTCTCACTCATTCTTATTATTTTGTTCCTTTCATTTTTTATATTTTCATTTTAGAGCCATCTTACCTTATTGATTTAGTAAGATTTTCACTCCCCAGTAAATGAATATGTAAATTTGATACTTAATCCATAAAGAACAGAATGAGTTATATTCTGATGATTTTGATTTTAACACAATAACGTGGGTCATGTCAGTCTCCTCCCAATATACTTCCAGAGTGTGGTCGTGCATCAGGTTATTAGCTTTAGCTTTTATGGTTTCTTGTTATTTTGTATATTCAAAATCAACCTTCTATTTTCCAATTCATACCAAAATTTGTCCAGCCAGTTTACGTTGTAGTTTGTTCAATTTTTTTAGATTTCAACTTAAAATCAATTGAGAATGAATGTATCGGTCAATATCTCTTATACACTTAAAAATCCTATCATATTTTCGAAATGAGATATTAGTCACACACCCTCGAGATCATATAACATCTATCTATTAATTTCAACAAAATTCCATTATAAATTTTAATTACAAGTTAGGTTAGCTGAACTAATTTCAGATCGGGCCAATTTTAGGTAATAACGATCAGGCTTCTTTTGGAGCATATCAATTTCGGTTTGGATTCTGATATCATATTAATTTTTAGATTTCAGTTCAAACCAATTGGTTATATGTGAATTAGTTCATATATCTTATATATCATCTAAGATTCTGTTATATTTCTGATACGGATACACACTTCACAAAAAAAATTTAAATAAAAATACAGTCCCTAATTTCATAATCATAGGATACTGTAAAGCCAAACAATCATTGCTCTTTAAATACTGAAAACACTCACAACTCAACACGGACATAATACTTGTTATTTCTGTGTAAACTAACTTAAGTCAGAACCGACCAATTTGGAAAAAGTACAAGGCACGTGGACTCAAAGCTTAACCATACAGTTTTACAAACCCCAAAAAGGGAGATCAAAAATGAAAAAAAAAAGAACAAATTTAGGACAATGTAAAATGTAAGACAGATGAAAGATAAATGGAGCAATGCCTCACGTGCTATGCAGAGGATCCGATAATCTGATGTCGTCACTTTCCCCTTTTTATTCTGCCGCCAAACTCTTTTTGTAGACAAGATATAACTAATTCAAATAAATTATTATGAACTTTTTCCTAAGTTTTATACTATTTTTTTATATGTCGTTCGGCTAGGATCAAATTGAATGCTCAGAATTATCTAATGTTGGTTTTGGCTCTCGAATTCAAGCTAATCACGAATGACTCTTGAAGCTTAAGTGTGAAATAGACGCTTACTCAGTAGCGCAGCTTAATCGTAACAAAGCTTGATGCTCGTTGATCCGTCCGAACAACCGAAAAATAAAGAACTTGAAGATCGTTGATTCAAATGAATAGCCAAAATTCAAGAGATAAAAAAGTTCAAAACTCTTATTCTTATTCAATAAATACTTGCCGTTCAAGTTCACATAAAAAAAGTTATAAATTATAAAGGTATCAAACAAAAACCCTAAACGTTTGTAAAAAGGAAATACGATAAACGGAAATTAATGCCCAAACAAAATTAAGACGTGTATAATTAAGTACATTTCATATGAATAAAATAGATAGATATATATATCATAGTAATTAGAGAGATGCGCTGCATCAGATATTTTCAGATAGAAAAAGTCTCGTCCTGAATTTAAAATGGTATTATCGCCACAAAACTTTGAAAGGTACTTGATATTGAAGACCTTGGTAGTCTTGATGTGAGATGGAAGGCGAAGATGATAAGCATTATCGTTAATACGCTCCTAACACTTCAATGGGGCCAATCTTTCGCGAGCAAAGCTTGTTATACTCATGTAGCGACATGCGATCCTTTGTTAGAACAATCCACACCATCTCGCCTGGCTCAAAAACTAACTTACGTCGCTTCATATTAGCTCGTGACTTAAACTTCATAGCCAACAATTCCAACTGATCATGTGCTTGCTGGTGAGTCTCACGAATCAACAAACTCCACATCACGACCATGCATTCGTCGAAGACCAGGAACAGCTGTAATGTCAAGAGGACTACGTGGAAGTAAGTTGTAAACCACTTCAAATTGACTAAAACCCGAAATCTGATAGGTAGCATGATATACTCATATATTTCATCCATTTAGCTTGCATTTAGGATATAATTGCATTCATATTGCATTCATACTTAGAGAAATTGTAGCTTTTGTCTCATTTTAGGTCCTAAGGCACTTTGCATTAGCATTTGCATATTTCTTGCATTCTTGCATCAAATTCAGGTTGTTTTGGATACACTGGAGCTATGGAAGGTGCGTGGACATGCTAAGGATCAAAAAGGAGCCTATGGACACTTGGGAGGACTCGGCCATGAAGCAAAGGAACCGAGATCGAGATGGAGATCGAGCTAGGCGGGTCGATCTAGGAGAGATCGACCAGAAGATCGAGTCACTGGGTCGTTTCAAGGAAGAAGATCGAGGTCAAAGATCGACCAAGAAGATCGAACGCGAGTACGGACGCGGAAGAAGAACGAGGGCCAGATCGAGGTCTCGACTCGATCGCCCGAAGATAGACCAGAGGATCGATAGACGCACTCGATCTACCCGACCAGATCGACCCAACGATCGAGTGAGAAAGTCCGTTCTACGCACAAGATCGAGTGGAGATATCGACGACTGAGGTCGATCTCTAACCTTATCCAGACAGCTCACACTTTGAATTTTAGTGAGTGGACCATTTGCCTTTTGGTATAAAAGGTCCTTGACCTATTTTTGGCAAAGGATCCGAGTTTTTACGTTTTGTCTCCTCCTTCTTTGAGCAAAACAGCCATTGTTAGTGTTTTAAGCTTTTCTTGTTTTGTAAAACCTTAATATTTCTTTAATCTTTCTTTAATCTTAAGTACTTGTCTTAATTTCTTTTGCTTAGTCGCTTAATCATGTTTAGCTTTTCTTCCTCTATGTTTTCATGTGCTTTAATCATGCTTAGTGAGTAATCCACCGAGGGTTTTAGGTTGGGGTGATTAAGGAGGGTTTAAGGGTTTAAGCTTTGGTCTTTCTTGTTCTTAACTCATTCTCTTCTTCGATTTGAGCGTTTTAAGCCTAGGGACTCTTGAGAAAGATCCCTTTGATCTCAGGGATTTCCTTGTCAGAAAAAGATTTAGGAGATCCCTTAAATCCAAATCCAAGAGGCTAGCTCATCCTTTCCCAAACGCCATGGATGTTTAGGTAGCTAGTTGCCATCTTTTGAGATCTATGCTTCAAGTTCTTCATCCTTTCTTTCCACCACGAACCATGGGTTAGGAGGAAAGGGTGAGGAAAGGATTCATTCCAAACGCCATGGATGAATCTAGCCTTAGCTTCTCAAGGCTTAGAGAAACACAAAATGTGTAGATCTATGTTTTCAAAACCCAAAGTTTAAATCTTGAACCTCCTTGAGCATGATCCCCAACCTCGAATCCATCTTTAGCCTCTGAAAACCTAGAATCTTCATTTCTTAGCTCTAAAGTTTGAGTCTTTTGTCTTAACTTCTTAAAAATAGTCTTTTTAGTTTATTACTTTCATTTAGAGAGTCTAAATTCATGAAGTCTTGTTCTTGCTAGCTTAAGTATTTTAAAAATTCCCTAGAGTCTCATTTTGTAGCCTAGTAATCGTTTTAAGGTCGTTAGAATTTATTTAATAGTTTTTAAAATTCATCTTAAGATTTTAGCAATTTCCCGTTTTGTCCGATTTTAGTTTTTGATTTTATAAAACTAGTAGATGTCTCATTTAATCGGTTAGAAGTCTTCTGCTAGTTAGATAACATCCTAGTCGAGATTGTAAAATAGTTTTTACAGTAATTTAGTAGTCCCAAATAGTTTTTAGGATTTTATCCCCCAAATTATCCGGTTTTCACTTAGTTTTACTTTAAGCTCTTGTATTCTTGGTAGCTTTCAAACACCCATTTTGAATTGATTCCTGAAGTATTGCAATGACATGACTATGCTTTATGTTTGATTAAAAGCTTAAAAAGCTGGTTATCAAATGGAGCCGTTGCCAAACTTAGGTTTTGTTTGAAAGTATTAAGATTTAGAGCTTAGTAGAGACTAAGCTTTTGTTTTTAATTTGGTTACTGATTTTTCTACCTTGTGTATTGTGTTTTCAGGTACATGAACCTGAGGTCTAGTGGTGATAACAACTTAATTCACTATCTAGACAACATTCATCGACTTGGAAGTGCGAGACAAAGAAGAGAAAGAGAACAAGCACAAGCGTTTGTGCAAGAGTTTGTTCAAGAGGCTGAACAAGAGGTCATGGCTGACCACGACCAGGCTGAGGTACCACCTCACCATGCTGCTGGTGGAAGGGGTAATGGAAACCCCAACCACGCTGCAAGAGCACCACAGATCATTGGAGAGGGTGATGCTCCAAACACTCATCACAATCGTTTTGGCATCACTCCTCCACCGGTCCAAAACAACAACTTTGAGATCAAGACAGGCTTTGTATCAATGGTGCAAAACATCAAATTCCATGGGCTGGCAATGGAGGACCCATTAGAGTATCTTGACAACTTCGAGCAAGTGTGTGGTATGATCAAGATCAACAGTATATCGGAGGATAGCTTCAAGCTGAGGCATTTCCCTTTCTCTCTTGGGGACAAGGCTCGGCATTGGGAGAAGACTTTACCTCAAGGGACCATTACCACATGGGCTGATGGCAAGAAGGCATTTCTCTCCAAGTTCTTCTCAAGTACAAGGACAGCTCGCCTAAGGAGTGAAATAAGCGGTTTTACACAAAGGCACAATGAGACCTTTAGTGAAGCAATGGAGCGGTTCAAGGACTACACCATTCAATGTCCTCACCACGGCTTCACTGAGGAGACTCTCTTGAGCACAATATACCATGGAGCCTTGCCAAAAATTCGCTTGTTACTAGACACGGCGAGCAAAGGGAACTTTCTTGGACAAGAAGTTCAAGCGGGTATGGAGTTGATTGAAAACTTGGCCTTGAGTGATGGAAACTATTCTGAGGACTATGACCGAGCACCAAGAGGTCATGAGCTAGAGTTCCACAAGAAAGAGCTGAAGTCACTTCGTGAAAAAATCGATAAGATGATGCTTGCTAGCCAAAAACAAGTCCACTTTGTTGGTGAAGCTTCAGATTTGTTTCAAGAAGGAAATGAAGAGGAATTTGAGGAAGCGAATTGGGTTAATGGCCAAGACTACACCAAGCAACAAGGCTATGTACCAAGGTACCAAGGGCAAGGCAACAACAATCTGTCTTACCGAAGCACCAATGTGGAGAATCCTAAGGACCAAGTGTACCCTCCACAACAAGGCAACCAAGGAAGACCTTTTGTTCCTTACAACAAAGGTGGTTTTGTGCAAAACCAAGGCTACCAAGGTCAAAGACAAGGCAACTATCAAGGCCAACAACAGCAAGGGAACAAAAACTACCCTCCTGGTTTCGTGCCACAGCAACAACAAGTCCAAGCTCCACCTCAAGACCCGGTACAAGCTATGTTCCAACAATTGCTTCAAGGGCAAGCATCTCACAGCCAAAAATTTGTTGAGCTGAACAATCAGATGGACTCTTCTTTCACTGATGTATCTACACAGATCACCAACATCAACAACAAGATTCGTCAGTTAAAGAAAGGAAAAACCAGCACAAGCGGCCAAGCTAGCTTACCCGGCAAGTGTGAGACAAACCCTAAGGAGTATGCGAATGTGATTACACTTCGGAGTGGAAAAGAGGTTGCACCACAGTCTACAGCTAAGGTCAATGAGGACATTGAGGTTCAAGAGGAGGAGAATAATCTCTCAAATGATCAAGAGATCACATTTGACAATGTCTACATTGCAAGGCCAAAGAAAGGCAAGGAAGCGGTTTTGGAGAAAAAAGTGGAGGAAGCTAACAAAGAGAAAGAAGCTTTCATTCCTCCACCCTACAAACTAAAGCTCCCCTTCCCTGGATGTTTCAAGAAGCAGCTGGTTGAGAAGCATAGGGCTTTGTTTGAGAAGAACTTGAGGAACGTTGAGCTGAAACTGCCGCTACTTGATTGTTTGGCTATGGTACCGAAGTATGCAAAGTTCTTGAAGGATACACTCGTCAAGAGAGTCAAAGAGGGTGAAGAAGACATGGTATTGAGTCAAGAATGCAATGCCATTAGTCATAGAAAGATAGCGCCAAAGAAGCTCGGCGACCCCGGCTCTTTTACACTACCGTGCGCTATAAGGGATTTGAAGTTTGAGGACAACCTTTGTGATTTGGGGGCGAGTATTAACCTGATGCCATACTCCATTGCGAAGAAACTGGGTCTCACTGATTTTAAGGATAGCCACATATCTCTAGTCCTTGCTGATAAGAGTATTCGGCTGCCGAAAGGGGTCCATGAAGACCTCCCTTGGAAGATTAACAATGTCACCATTCCTATTGACTTTGTTGTCTTGGAAATGGATGAGGAGGACGAAAATCCTCTTGTATTGGGGAGGCCATTCTTGGCTACTGCAGGAGCCATCATCGACGTGAAGCACGGAAAGATCTCTCTTCACTTGGGGAAGGGTGAAAGGTTCAAGTTTACCATCTAGGATGGCGTGAGAAAGCCCACGATAAACGGTCAGATTTTTCAAGTAGGCATCACGGATGAGCTGAATCCAAGCGAGGAGGAAGATGCCCTCGTACACAAAAGAGGTTGTGCTAAGAAGGAAGACCACGTGGGAACCAATTCAGTGAAGAAGAAAGAGCAAACCATTGCCTTGATCGGCAAGGATGCAGGAGAACAAAAGAGTTCTTGCTTCTCGGTTTCAACAAGGAAAGTCGCTCACTTTGAAGATGGGATTAAGGCTGAAGAAGAACCTTATGGAGAGGCTTTGCTAGTCCTGTTCGGTTGTAAAGAAGAAGAAAGTCACCCGGAGATAGCACCAAGAGAAAGAAAAAAGAAAGAGAACATTCCCAAGATTCTCTTCGAGACCGATAAGAAGGCACTCAGCTATGGTCGCACCCAACCTGAGAGAGTCCTGAGCTTGCATCCATTGGAGCTCAAGGATGACTCCAATATCTGCAAGGTCGAGAGAAAAGGGGGTGCAAAACCGTTTGCAAAAGCGAGATTTCTACTCCCCCAGGGGTTGATCGGAAAGGACAAGGGTAGGGTGATGGAGATGATGAACACGATCTACACCGTGGAGATCCAGCCAGGGATAAGCTCCACCGAATCTCTTTCCACTCCAACCGTCCCGGCTCAGCACTAAAGGGAGTAAGAAAAGTCTAGCTAAACGACGTTAAATAAAAGCGCACTTGGGAGGCAATCCCATGACTATCTCTGTATATATTCTTTTTCTATTTTATGCTTTTATGTTTATGTTCATAGGAAAGAGGAGATGGGAACCAGAGATAATGATATTGGACCCTACAAAGGCGAGAAAGGTGAAGCAGAGGAAGAAGATCGAGTGGTAGATTGACCAGATTTACTCGATCTTTACTAGATCGAGCTAGTATATCGAGTAAAGTCACTCGATCTAGATGAGATCGAGCTGACGATCGATTGAGCCAGTCGATTTCGAGAGGATGAACCACCCATGTGTTTAACTAAAAATGAAACGGGGTGTGGATCGACTGGATTCACTCGATCTTCGAGCTAAGATCAACCCATAGATCGATCAGATCACTCGATCATCTCCAAAATGACCTCACGATCGACATGGGAGATCGATCCAGGACGTGTGTCCCGAACCACGAAGGGTCCTAGAAAGAGGAGGGTACTCGATCTGCGAGTCGATTTAAATCAGATCGACCCAAAGATCGAGTACAGCACACGATCTCGGACAAAATGGGCATGAGATCGAGGTCAAGATCGACCAAAATGACTCGATCTCAAGCCGAGGTAAGTTTTCAAATTTTCCTCTTTTTCTCTTTTCCTCCCATTTTGAATTTGAATTCCGGTCAAAGCTGACACCTTTGACCTTGGTGGTTGAGCTTTAACCACAATTCACGAGAACTCTTGCATGCATAACTCCAAAATTATTTCCTTTTTATAAAACCTTACCTCCACACCATTTTAATTTGTGCTTTGAAAACCTTTTCCCATTAAAAGATAGAGAGTGCGAAATTCAGTCTTGGCAGAAGAATTTCTTTCATTTTCTTTCTCCTTGCATCAAGATTTCATAAGGTATTTCCATATTGCATTAAAATCTTATTGAAATTCTTAGTTAATAGGATTGTGGAGGAAGGATTTGGGGATTGTGTTTTAATTTTTTTTAGAAATATCTAAGTTTGGGGGAAAAATCTGAAAATTTTCATGTCTAGAACAAGGCCTCCCCCAGATTTAAAGATGTCTTCTAATTTAATCCCAAAAATTTTGGAATTATTACATAGGGTTTAGAAGCTTAACCCCCTTTGTTTGCCTTGATCCTCTAGCAAATTGCTATCTCCTCATTCTTTTTCCGAGCTTTTGCATCTCAGGAACAATGGCGTCAAGGAGGTTTGTATATTCACCACAAGCAGGACTGTTGGTGTGGACTGAAGAGGAGAGAAGAACTCGCATGAGACTCGCGAATAGGAGCGTTGAGCCCACATGGTTCGCGAGCCGACCCTTCTTGCAAGAGATCGGATTGCTTGACTCTTTTGATAAGCTGCTCGGGGACATGGAGCTCGGCTTCTTGGCGGCTATGGATTGTCCCACCTACCTGGAGGTGACATTACACTTCCTATCCACGATGAAATTCTCCTACGACGATCCAAGCTCGCCAACACCGTCAACGGGGCGCATGACTTTCAAGGTCCGGGGAAATGTTTTTGACCTGACCACCGAGGACATATGTGACGCATACCAGTTCAATGCCGAGGCTCCTTTAGTCGAGTTCCCCCAGTTTGAGTCGGCAAGTACACTGTGGAACTTGATTGGTGAAGGCACCTTCACGAGCAACAAGTCCAAGATTGAAAGGGTGAGGAATCATTTGCTGCGGTACATACTGAAGCTCCTAGCCAACACCATCCCGGGGAAGACCTCAGACTCAAACGTGGAGGATAGCGAGCTAAACTTTCTCCACCAAGGCTTAAAAGAAATTTTGTGTGACGAGGGGTGGCTCGCGGGTAATGAGGAGGACCCCGTGGATGACAACTTCGGTGAGGATGTCAACTATAGATGCATCCTAGCTGCCTCATTGGTCAAGTACAAGAAGTGGATCCGTAGAGCAACCTCGTGCCCCATCTCCATAGGAGGATTTCTATCTCCTCTCTTTGAGAAGGCGGGAGTAGACCTTACATTTTTTCAAGCATGCATGGAGAGAGCCTATATGGACCACAACTACATGCTCGCATTGGAGTTCTTTGGACCCCCACCTACCCCCAACACATTTGCTTACTACTTCAGGAATAAGCAAAATGAGGGGAAAGCCTACATCCTCCCAAGTCCGAACGGCGTGTTAATAGACTACCTCGAAGGACTCAAGTTCTTGCCACCGGATGAGGCGTGCTACATGGCATTTGGAAGCACGGCAACGATTCCAATCTCCATAGACTCATCCTCACCAACCTCCTCCTCCTCTTCGCAGAATTGAGGTACCAAAACACCAACCATTGTATATACCATGCATTTTTAATTTTTGCTTTGGATTTTGGTCTCCTCTTGAACTTGGGTGACACCGAGACGTTGTCATTCAAGTTTGGGGGAGAATGTGTGCTTTAACATGTTTTTATTTGGATCTTATTTTGTGTTTGCATCTTTGAGTCTTCATGCATCCATCTAAGTGCATAGAAAAATAAAAAAAAATAAAAAATCAGAAAAATTTTCAAAAATTTCAAAACAAAATTCATGTAGCTTGCATTTGCATTGTAGAATATTGTAGGATTGAGTCTAGAATTTTTATCATTTAGGATTGCATTCATATGCATTGAGAGCAATGATGAGCCTATCCATGTAGATTGTTAACTTTTGTGATCAATTCAATACCCTAGTTAGTAGTTCTTTGATGCTTGTGAATAGATTTGAAAGTAAGGATGAACCATGCTTGGACCACCTCATTTGTCACTAGTTTTTAGTCGAAATAGGTCTTGAAATTGATAGCCAACTCTACTCACTTAAACCGAATTTTGACATTTAATTATCATGCTTGCATTGAAAGTAAATTCATGGATTTAAAATACTTGAGTTTTCTTATCCACTTTGCCACCCTTTTGCTAGCTCAAGTAGCACCCCTACCTTAACCAACCTCCTTTGAAGCCAAATGTTCTTGTGTGATTACTTGTGAGGCCTTTATTTCGATTGAACTTAGCATAAAGTGTTAGGTTTGAAACGACAAGTCGTAGATTCTAGCCTTGCATTTTGGGGCTAGCTTTAGGCTTAGTATTTGGGGATTTGTTGGCCGTGGTACCACTTGATGTTTTGTGGAAAGTTTGGAAAGAAAGAGGCGATGAGTAAGGGCTTGGTGAAAATAAGGGGAAACTTGGTTTGAAATGGAGAGTCTTGTGATCAAAAAAGGGAATAGCTCAAAGTTAAAAATGCTAGGTGGTCTTAAGATAAAGAAAAGAGAATCAAAAGAGCCGAAAAGGGCCAAATTAGAAAAGAAAAAAGGCCACCTAGAGATAAGAAGAAGAGCTAAGTTAATAAGTTAAGACTACTCCATTCGCCGAGAATGATAGGTTGAAGAAGTTCCCCTTAGAGCTTTAAAAGATGAAGTGGGTTTGAAATTCAAAAGGTTAGCGAGGCACAAAAGAACCTTGAGAGAAAGGGTAGATTCTAGAGGGTTGAGTGAGCTAAAAAATGAATGAGAGGGGTATAGGATAATTGTTAGCATTTCGGGTAGATGAAAGTCTATTTTTGTATGCATTATTTGTTTCTTACCTTTAGCATTATGCATATAGTTCAATCTTTTTGAGTGTTACCCTTACTTAAAAGCAAAACCGGATGAATTGAGATCACTTTTATCTCAAAACCCAGTCCCTTAGCCAAATGAATTTACTTACCTTGCAATGTCATGATTCACGGTTTCACACTTAATGAATGTTAAAGAGTTGGCTTGATAGGGAGGCTTGTTTAGATTGAACTCTTAGTGCACTTGAATGTTGAGATGGGCATGGCTAACTCTTTTGGAGTAGGATAGATTCACATGCATCTTAGAATTAAGAACTAGGATATTGAGTTCGTCATTATTGTTTGCAATCTTGGATATTGAGCTCCCACTTTTAAACCTCTCTCCCTAGCTTGAATTTTGTTTGCTTGAGGGCAAGCAAAAGGCAAGTTTGGGGGAGTTGATATACTCATATATTTCATACATTTAGCTTGCATTTAGGATATAATTGCATTCATATTGCATTCATACTTAGAGAAATTGTAGCTTTTGTCTCATTTTAGGTCCTAAGGCACTTTGCATTAGCATTTGCATATTTCTTGCATTCTTGCATCAAATTCAGGTTGTTTTGGATACACTGGAGCTATGGAAGGTGCGTGGACATGCTAAGGATCAAAAAGGAGCCTATGGACACTTGGGAGGACTCGGCCATGAAGCAAAGGAACCGAGATCGAGATGGAGATCGAGCTAGGCGGGTCGATCTAGGAGAGATCGACCAGAAGATCGAGTCACTGGGTCGTTTCAAGGAAGAAGATCGAGGTCAAAGATCGACCAAGAAGATCGAATGCGAGTACGGACGCGGAAGAAGAACGAGGGCCAGATCGAGGTCTCGACTCGATCGCCCGAAGATCGACCAGAGGATCGATAGACCCGACCAGATCGACCCAACGATCGAGTGAGAAAGGTCGTTCTACGCGCAAGATCGAGTGGAGAGATAGACGACTGAGGTCGATCTCTAACCTTATCCGGACAGCTCACACTTTGGAGTTTAGTTAGGGGATCATTTCCCTTTTGGTATAAAAGGTCCTTGACATATTTTTTGGCAAAGGATCCGAGTTTTTATGTTTTGTCTCCTCCTTCTTTGAGCAAACCGCCATTGTTAGTGTTTTAAGCTTTTCTTGTTTTGTAAAACCTTAATCTTTCTTTAATCTTTCTTTCTTTGAGCAAAACCGCCAGGCATCTCTTCTCCGCGCCATCGTGGCTCGTGGCGCGGCCAGGCTCCTTCTGGCCGTCCCACGGGCAGTTTGTCTCCCGTTGAGTGTTCTTCGAATCTTCTTCTTCATATTTTTGGTTTTTTCGAGTTTTTTTTATTTTTTTTTGCTTTTCTTTGTTTTCTGATTTTTTTTTTGCTTTTGAGGTTTATATGAATGTTGTAGCTAAGAAGAAACCAAAACTAAAAATTAGTATGGTTAAAGAGATGAGGAAGAGAAAGCAAATACCTAAAATGGGTTGTCTCCCATTGAGCTACTCTTGTTTAAAGTCTTTTAGCTAGACTTTGGTAGTTTGAGAGTTCAGTTGGAGGGTGAGCTCGACCTTAAGCAATTTCTCTTTGCCTTCTATGCAGCGTCTTCTGTCGAAGACTCTTCAAGCCTCTCCATGATTGCATCTTCATCCCTTTCAAGAAGATGTTTCTCCATGGTGTATGGGATCGCGGGATAGAACTTTTTCCCATCGATATTGGCAAATGAGACTCGCCTATTGGGCGAATCCATGATGGCTCCTGCAGTGGCTAAGAATGGCCATCCCAAGATGAGAGGTGCAGCTTATTCTTGGCGACTTTTGACTATGTAGAAGTCTACCGGGATTCTACAATCGCCAATGATGACCGGGAGATCAAGACTTAGTCCTTCTGCTTTGACTGTGATTTGGTTAGCAATTCTGATCTTCACTCTCGTCGAGTAGGCATATCTAAGCCTCAGCTTGCAAGCTAGCTCCTTAGACAGTATGTTAATGGCAGAGCTGGGGTCACATATTGTCTCCTTGATTTCGATTCCTTTGACAGAACACGTGATAGAGAACTGTTCCTGGTCTCGAGTATTGGTCAAACTTCGAGCTTCCTTGCCCACTATTACAAGTTCGTAGAGATCAAGTATCTCTTGCACAATCTCATCACTCTCACGGAAGTAATACCCAATCAAATGCTCTTTCCCAGTCGCGATAAAAGTAGTTTCCGGAGGAAGACTGCCCACTACTTTGTTGAATTCTGCAAGTTCTTCTCTGCTGATCAGGTCACAAACCTTCTCGATCTTCTTGCATCTATAAATGTCGAAGACCCTAGCGGCAGAAGTGTAGAATCTCGCTTGCATAAAATGGTGTCAGATGTTGTCCCCGTCTTCATTGCTATACCTGAAGTATTCCTTCAGGTCTTTCTTTCTCCATGCTTCATCGAAACCAATATACATTGGAATCTTCCTGACCTTCTTATGGAATTCGATTAATCTCTCCCTTTTTATGCGGTCTCCGAACCTCGATTTTTTCTGCATCCTCTCATCGTTTGATCGGTAGACTAAAGCATCATCCTCTAAAGATTCTGGAGATGAGAATGTTTGGCAAGATCGGTGGTTCGAATAGGTGAACCTGCTATAGGCGTGCGTTGCTTTAGGAACATCACCATTCTTTCCTTCGAAGTGGGTGATAGCGTTGCAAGGTGCAAAGAGAATCTGCTTGAATTTCTTGTTTGACGGACGGTTTAGTGCAACTGGAGTGGTATCTTCTTCGCTTGAGGAGTCGGAGGTCTCTTTGCCTCCTCTTGGCGAGAAATTCACGACCCTCTTGAAAGTGGGCAGCAGGTCGATGAGCTTCTTTTGATCTTTGGCGAGTCTTTTGAATCTGTCGCCGTTTCTTTCCAATTCCGTGGTGATGTTCTCAATCGTTCTGCTGTTGCTGTTAGCTTGGCTCTTGACCGCGAGGCGGCCTTCTCTTTCCTCTTCTACGTATCTCCCGAAGTGATCTTTGACTTCATCGATGGCTTCCTTAGTTTCTTCGAGCTCGCACCCATAACCTCGAGTTCTTCGTTTAATCTGAGTTAGGTTGTAATCGTGGCATCCTAACCCTTTGATATCTCTGCATATTTCGTGGTATTAAGCATGCATTCATAGCAATTTAGGATTCATTTGTGTATATCTTAGTTCATTAATTGCCCATTTACATTCATCATAAGACTAGCACGCATTATGATAGAATTATGGTCATTCGTGCATACCTTCAGTCCTTATCAGGTGCATTTTGGAGTTGAGGTCATTCGAGGATACTAAGACGTGAACCATCGAGCATTGGGGACCAGTCACGACCCCGAGACCGATACGGGCAAAAGCAAGGACGAAACTCGAGCGCGGCAACAACTTGTCCCCGATAGTGGTTACCTGAGATGAAGATCCCACAAGGCCTTCCCCCAAGACCAATTATCGGAGCAAAGCAACAGGATGAGCCCGATACGAGCAGTAGGCAACAGATTTCATAACGACAAAGTCCTGAAACATATGTGATAAGCGGTTTCTTGGTGTGTTACTTAACAATTATTCAAGCTACTACTCATGTCATTGTAATACTTGAGGATCAATCCATATGGATATAGTTAAGACACTAGGAATTCATACAACTTCTTAATCCAAGCTAGCAACTAAGTTTTGGAAATAAACTAACAACCTAAGTGATCAAAATGAACCAAAGCAAGCTAATTTACTACTAATCAAGATTATCAAAATACTAAAACGAATCCAAGGATGGGGTTATCAATCTAAGGTGTCCCAAGAATCAATCTTTGATGCCAAACAATCACAATATAAGCTAATCCCTAGGCTTAGAACTCAATAGCTAGACTAATCCACTTTCATGGCACTAATCCTTTCATTAATCATCCTAATCAAGATCTAACTTTCATTAGTGAAAAGGAAGTTAACAAGCATTATGAAACAGTTCTAAATTGCCAATAAACACCCTAGACAATCACTTCCATGAGCTAGGAATGTAAATCCCTTGTTTAGTTGGTTGGGGAATTTCATCAAACACCTTGTGGGTGTGAAATTCCCTAAGGCCTAGTTTTAGCATGATCAAGGCTAAACTAGCATTTAGAACACTAAACAAGGAGGGAAATGAGAAGATCTAACCCTAGGCATCTAGATTAATCCTTAAAACACCCTAGATCTAACCCATCCTTAGATCCTAATGAAACTACTCACTAATCATGGTTAATCCCTCAAATCCTATGAAAGAGATAGAGATAAACATGATTAGAGAGATAGAAGATGAAAGATTAAAAGATATAAATACTAGATTGCATAAACTTAAAGAAATGTCTTACAAAATCACTTAGAAACCAAAAGGGAAAGTTTTCTAAGCAAGAACAAGAGATTAAAAGATACTTAGGAAAAATTAGGTTATTTCCTATTTATAGTGAACAGTGGACGACCCGGGTCAACCCGGAACAAACCGGGTATTGACCCGGTTTAAGTCTGAAAATCGGGCAGCGTATCGAGCTTGCTAGGTCGATACGCAGCTCGATACGCTGCTAAAGCTTTCCTCAAGGAGTGTGTCGAGCTTGGTAGCTCGACACAGATGCCCGATACGCCATTCTTCAATCTTCGGATGAGATGTGTATCGACCTTAGCAGTCCGATACGAATGCCCGATACGTCGTCTTCAAAACTCCGGGTGGCCCGTGTATCGAGCTTAGCAGCTCGATACAATCGTCCGATACGCGCACTCCGTCTTCCCTGCCGAGCTATATCGACCTTGGTAGGTCGACACCAAGGTCGATACACTTCTAAAATTTGTCTGCTTCATGTTTTGGCTCCCTTCTTTTCTTCCTCCTTGTCACCCAACTCTCCAAAGAGGTCCTCCAAGCCTCCAAAGTACCTAATTGGGACTTAATATGCACAATATGCAACAACCTAAGCTAAAACTTGCTAAACTCTAATATGGATGCAATTTGGACTAAAAGTATCTAAATGAATGCATAAATGAATGCAAAGCTATCTAAAATGGGTGCTAAAACATGTTAATTTATGAGTATATCAACTCCCCCAAACTTGCCTTTTGCTTGCCCTCAAGCAAACAAACATGACAAATCCAAGAGAGAGGTTTGAAGGTGGGAGCTCATTATCCAAAAATGCCAACGAATACAATCAACTCAATGTCCTAGTTCTTAGTTCTAAGGTGCATTTGAATTCATCCTACTCCAAAAGAGTTAGCCATGCCCATCTCAACAATCAAATGCACTAAGATTTCGATCTAGATAAGCCTCCCTATCAAACCAACTCTTTAACATTCATTAAGTGCAAACTGTGGATCATGACAATGCAATGCAAGTGAATTCATTTGGCTAAGGGACTAGGCTTTGAGATAAAAAATGATCTCAACTCATAAGGTTTCAAATTCGCATAAGGGTTTCTCTCTAAAAGGATTAAACTTTATGCATAATGCTAAAGGTAAAAGACAAGTGATGCATACAAGACTAGACTCTCATCTACCCAAAATGCTAACAAATGTCCTATACCCCTCTCATTCATCTTCTTTAAAGCTCACTCAACCCTCTAAGACTACCCTTTTCCCAAGGCTTTTTGTGCCTTGCTAAACCCATGAATCTCATAAACCACTTCTTCTTCTTATAGTACTTAAGGGGAAACTTCTTCAACCTTTAACTCATGGCGAATGGTGTGATCTTTTAATGATCTAGCTCTTCTTTTTACACTTAGGTAGCCCTTTTCTTTTTCCTTGGCTTCTTAGCCTCTTTTGATTTTTTTTTTTTCTTTTTCTCTTACCAAGGCTACCTAATTCTCTTTACACTTAGAGCTATCCTTTTCCTTTTCAAACACAAGATCCACCATTTCAAACCATGCTTCCCTTATTCGCCTTTCAAGCCTCTTTCATTCCCTTCATTACTACTTCCATTCACAACCCATCATGCCAAAATGCAAGCATACAATCTATTCCACAACACCAAGCAATACAGCGAACCAAACCCCAATTCCCTAAGCATAAAACTAGCCTCGATATGTGAGAGCTAGAATCTACATGAGAGCCTAAACTTGTCGTCTTAAACCTAACACTTTATGCTAAGTTTAATCAAAATAAGGCCTCACAATCATTTTTACTAGAACGCTTGGCTTTTAAGGAGGTAAGGTAAGGTGGGGGTACTACTTGAGTTAGCAAGAGAGTAGTAGAGTGAGTAAGAAAGCTCAAGTATGTCTTTTATCCATGAATTCACTTTCAATGCAAGGCATGATATTTAATTGTCAAATTTAGGTTCAAATGAGTAGAGTTGACTATCAATTTCAAGGCCCTATTTCGACCAAAATCTAGTGGCTAGTGAAGTGGTTCAAGCATGGTTCTTCCTTACTTTCAAGATTAGCTCAAATGCAACAAAGAACTACTAACTAAGGCATTGAATTGATTACATGAGTTGGCATTCTACAAGGATTAGCTCATCATTGCTCCCAATGCAAATGAATACAATTCCTACATGAAATGCAACTAGACTCAATCCTAAATGCAAATGCAACATCTAAATGACTTTCTTTTTGGAAAATTTTCAAATTTTTCAATTTTTTTTGGTTTTTCTATGCCTTAAATGAATGCATGAGACTCAAGATGCATAAAAGGAAAATAAGACTCATAAAACACAATGTCAAATCTCTCAACCTCTCCCCCAAACTTAAATTACACAGTCCCTTGTGTAATAAAAGTCTAGAGGAGACCTCAATCAACATGACATAAAACACAAAATGAAAAACTAAGAAAAATATTTACAAGGGAGGTGGAGGTACCTCAAAACTATGAAGAGGAGGATGATCCTAAGGAGAGCGATTGGTTGCTCGAGGAGGGAGATCGGCTCGGCTTTCTCTTCCTTGGTCGTGCTTCGTAGGAGGAAGAGCGAGGTGGGTCTTCTTGGACCGGTTTCCTTGGGCGCATCTCGAATGAATGGCGCCTATCAAAGTCTGTCTCACTCTCTTCCTCATCCGCTTCTTCTGCTGCCTCGCTTGTGCCCTCTTGTCTACCCCTTGTTGAAGACTTTCTTCTTATGATGGCCTTTAGCCCCTTTACTGTTTTCTTCAAACCCTTCACAGTCTCACCGAGCTTCTTTATAGCTCGGTCTTGATGCTTGCTCCATCTCTTGAGGAGACCAATGTGTGTGTGGGCCTCTCTCAATGCCGGGTTTGGCATCGGATCTATGCAAGAGGCAAAGTAATACCTCTCGCTACCGTAGACCGGGCTTGGAGCTTGATCCTCGACCTCCATATCTTCTTCCTCTTCAAGAGCTTGGCTTGGGTCAAAGTCAAATGTTCCTCTCTTGGCAATGGAGTGAAAAGGGAGACTAATTTCCGGATTGTAGAGGTCCTCATATGGGGGAGCAAAGTCGATGTGGGCGATGTCTTGGAAGGAGGTGGCTTGCAAGTTCGGGAGACAAATCTTTGCTTCGGTTTTTGTGTCCACGGCAAACTTGTAGGCAAACCGGTTACCCAATCTTCCCGAGAGAAACATGGTCCTCCCGAGGTAGAAGATGTCCATTTACTCGGGCTCTAGACCATCCGTCCCTTGCCAATGCTGACAAGCTTCAAGAATAGGTGTGATGATCCCTCCAATGCTGAGCTCGGGATCCTTGTCCTTCATAGTGACAACCCAATCTTGGTAAGAGAGAAGCTGCCTAACCAATAGGCTAACCATGCCGGCTCCCGTCCTATCCCCACGGACTCTTGTGCCTCTTCTTGCGTGAAAACCCGTGAACTTTGCAAGACCCATGTCTAGCAGCTCGAGCTCCTCCTTGGCGACTTTCCCGGCCTCCTTCCTTGCATAGAAGATGTGAGCAAGAGCTTTGTGTGCATACCTCAAGGCCGGATGCCTTATCAAGGTCCACGTGCTTCCTCCCGGTTTGAACTTGCCAACTGCGATTGTCTCCCACAATCCCTTCAACTCACACTCATCAATGGTGAGCATCTTTGTTCTCCTCTCTCCTTCCCGGAATCCAAAGACCTCGTTGAGTTGGCGGAAGGTCATGGAGTACATGGTCCTATGGATCTTGAAGTTGATGTAGCAATGACCATGTAGCGGTGGGGAATCTTCACCATCACTTGTGCGGTGAGGGAAGACAAGAACTCGCATGTTGCGACCTTGTGAGCAGGACGAGCCATGGTGATGAACTTGGCCAAACACATGTTTTTGAAGAGGGCTTGGAAGTCCTCATAGATTCCCAAGGCACGCAGCGTCTGCTCATGTGGGTACTTCGTTGCCTTAAACCGCATGCCCATGAATGCCTTGAGGAGTTCCTCGGGTGAGAGCTTCTTCTTAGGGCCCTCTTGTGTGGCATTTGCCTTCCCCTTTTTGGCCCTCGTGGCTGGTTTCCTTCTTCCTCCGAGCGTCAACTGCTCCTCCTCACTACTGACTTCTCGGTCCTCAACTGCTTGCCTCTTCCCTTGGCTTTTCGATGGCCTTGTTTGAGAGCTTGCCGCTTGTTTCGTTGCATCTCCTTTTGTTCTTCCCATTGTTCCTACAAGATAGACAAAGCTTGTAGAGAGAGTAAGCAACTCATCTTGAACAGCAAATAGCAGCAACGAGCAAGCAACAAACAAGGTTGAAGCCAAAAAAATCGAAAACTCTCCCTAGTTTCACACTCAGCAAAATTTTGGCAAATTGGAAATTCTCAAAATTTTCAAATTACCCAAATTCGAGTGCTACCTATTGGGAGTCCATAAGCTTGATCAATGCAAACTATTGCAAGTGAAAGCCCCAAAATCTAACAAGGTTCAAGAGTTGAATTTAAAATTTCGGACCATGAACCCCTATATGTCAAATTACCAAGAATTCACCATGGAAATCCTAATGTAGCACTCGAAATCTACTCCCTAACCATAATCAAGAAATGCCTAAGCCTCTAACAATCAATTCGAACATCCACAATAAAAAATCCCCAAACTTTCCACCATTAGAACAAAAGATGAAAAGCTTGGTTTTTGAATTGATTACCTCGTGAGTAGCTTGAAGGATGAACGAAATTGACCTAGAATCAATGAAAGCACAAGAAGTCTAGCAAGAGGCACTTGAAATCACTAGGATCGCTTGGAAATCGAGAGAGGGAGAGCCAAAAATTGCAAGTGTGAGTGTGAATGGGGCTATTTTCGTGTTTGGGGAAGAAGAAGGGGAAGAACCGGTTTAATTCAGTCAAACCCCGTTGACTTACCTGGAAAAGGGACGTATCGAGCTTAGTAGTTCGATACGTAGCTCGATACGCTTGCAGACGAGGCTTTCAAAACTGTATCGAGCTAGGTAGCTCGATACAGATGCCCGATACGGGGGTCAAGCTCTTCCTGGCTTCGCCTGTATCGACCTTAGTAGGTCGATACAAAAGCCCGATATGGGTCCACCAAATCCCTGTAAGAGCTGTATCGACCTTAGTAGGTCGATACGTAGCTCGATACAGCGCCAAAATTTTCTTGGCGAGCTTTTGTCCTTGGCTCAATTCCCTCAATCCAAACCTGTCATCCACAAACACTAGAAAACATATTACTGAATTAAAAGGTGCAAATATATACAAAGATAGACATGAGAATGCCTCCCAAGTGCGCTTGTTTAAAGTCACTAAGCTTGACTTTTCAAACCCTTAGGCGTGGGGGTGAACAAGGAGTGGAATTGGTGTCCCTCCTCCTTTCTTGATGTAAATGGTGCCTGCTACAGCTTGCAGCACCTTCCTTTTCTTCTTAGACTTCCTTGGTGACTTAGCTTCATGTTCAACAACCTTGATGCCATCAAACATTGCTAGAAGACTTTCTCCATCAAAGCTTGGCCCATCATACTCATTGTGATCAAGGGTTTCATCCTCACTCTTCATCACACTAGTGGGACCCATCAGCTGCTCCTTAGGTGGCTCTTCTTCAACTTTCTTAGGGTCACATGTGACCGTCCCACAAAGGCTCAAAACAGAAGGTTTCATAGGATAGGAGACCTTTGCATTCACATTCTTGAGGATCACCCTCTTGTTGATGAAGTCTAAGCTTGCACCAGCTGTGTTGAGAAAGGGTGTCCCTAGGAGAAGAGGTAGCCTCGCTGCTTGGACCATATTCATCACAATGAAATCAGTTGGGACTAGACACTCCCCAACTTTCAATGGATAAACTTCTACAAGGCCTAGAGGTTGCCTTGAGAAAGCATCAACAAAGGTGATGTGTGATGAATACTTCTTCATAGTAGTGATCCCAAGGTTCTTGAACATTTCAAGGGACATGACATTGACACTGGAACCGGAATCACACAAAGCTTATTCAACTTTCAAGTCCCCAAGAGAACAAGAAATCAAAAATTTTCCCGGATTACCAAGCTTCGGGATAACCTTGGACTCATTCTTCACCATCCTTGTTGAATCTAAACCCTCTATCAGCCCTTCAACCTTCTCTATATTGGCAAGCATCTCCTTAATGAACTTGATTTGACCCTTGACTTGAGACAAACTATCCACCTTGGGCAATGGTGCACCAATTTTTTCCATACTCCCTCTAAAGCTTGAGAGTACCTTCTTTTGTGCCCTAGTCAAAACCAACTCGAGAAAGGGGAGTGGTGGCTTGTAGAGAAGGAGATCATAAGCCTCAACTTCAGTCTTCTTAGCCACTTCTCTTTCCTTTTCAACAAGACTTGCTTGTGTAGAGATCACATCCTCCTTGAACTCCTCTTTGCTCAATGGTTTGTCACCAAACGAATGGTCATTTTCAATGACCGCCTCCCCAACTTGGACTTCAATGTCCGCATTGAAAACTGCCTCATCATTAGGACACTCAAAGAGTTGCTCAAACTCAGCCACCACACTCTCATACACTTCCTCATCAATAGAGTAGATGGCATTGCAATATTCCTTGGGATTGGTCTCGGGTTTACCGGGCAAAGATGGTTGTGCTCGTGTAGAGGATGAAGCAATGCCCTTGTTGTTCTCTAGTTACTTGACCTTGGAGCTCAAAGTGTCAAACTTGGAGTTGAGATCATTGTAAGAACAATCAACCTTTTTGTGGATTTCGGCAATCTACTTGCTCACATCCATTGCACTACTTGCTTGGCCTTGGAGGATTTGTTGTAAAACATTCCTCACATCCAAATCTTGTGCAAAACCCGGTGGGAGGACCTTGCTTAGACTGAAAATTCTCTTGGTTACCTTGGTTGTTCCCTTGGTAGTTGTTCTTGGGAACATAACCTTGTTGTTGCTTGTAGGGAACAAAGGGCTTTGGTTGTCCTCCTTGTCCTTGTGGAGGGTAGACTTGATCTTGAGGATTTTCCGCATTTGTACTCCTATAGGAGAGATTGTTGTTCCTATAGTTGTTGTTGTAGCCTTGTTGATACCCTTGGCCACCTACATAGTTGACCTCTTCTTGGCAATCCTCATTCAAATCTTGTTGAACTCCTTGGCTCTCATCATAATCCCCCACAAAGTGAACATGCTTTTGTTGAGCTTGGAGCAACTTGTCCATCTTCTCATTAAGAGATTTCATCTCTTTCCTCCTTTGGTCTTCATAAGTACCATCGCTCCTTGATGACCTATCATAGTCTTCACCATAGTTGCCATCACTTTGTGCCAAGTTCTCCACAAGTTCTAGACCTTCTTCTACATCTTTACCCAAGAAATTTCCATTACTTGCTGTGTCTAGAAGCATCCTAAATTTGGGGAGAACACCACGGTAGAGTGTACATAAGAGAGTCTCTTCTTCGGAGCCGTGATGAGGGCATTGTGTAGTGTATTCCTTGAATCTCTCCCATGCCTCACAAAAGCTTTCATTGTTCTTTTGGGTGAAGCTTGACAGCTTATTCCTCAACCTTGCGGTTCTAGTGTTGGAGAAGAACTTTGCAAGAAAAGCCTTCTTGCATTGATCTCATGATGTGATGGAACCTCTTGGAAGTGACTTCTCCCACAAATGTGCCTTGTCCCCAAGAGAGAAGGGAAATAACCTCAGCTTGAAACCATCCTCGGATATGCCATTGATCTTGGTCATATCACATATTCTATCAAACTCATCCAAATGGTCAAGGGGATCCTCCAAAGCTAACCCATGGAACTTGTTGTGTTGCACCATGTTTATCAAACCGCTCTTGATCTCAAAGTTGTTGTTCTCAACTGGAGGAGGTAGGATACCTTGGCGATTGGCATGGGTGTTGGGGGCATCTCCAGCCCCAATGTGCCTTGGTTGGCGTGGAGGATGTTGAGGCACTCGACGAGCTTGAGCCTCATTCCCTTGAGCTTCTTGTTGTGGTGCATTACCACCTTGTTCTTGTGGATTATCCATTCCCAAACGCCTTAGATGTGCTAGGCGCTCTCTTTCTCTTCTCACAAAAGCTCCTCTTGTTACCCGGTGAATGTTGTCTAGAGGCTCAACTAGATTGTTGTGTCCACTAGATCTCAAGTTCATACACCTAGAAACAAAGAGAAAACAAATCAATAGAGATTAGTAAGCAATAAGTGAAATAGAAAACTTAATCTCAAAAAGAAGTAAAATCTTAATGCTTAAACCATATATCCACCTGGCAACGGCGCCAAATTGATAAGCGGTTTCTTGGTGTGTTACTTAACAATTACTCAAGCTACTACTCATGTCATTGTAATACTTGAGGATCAATCCATATGGATATAGTTAAGACACTAGGAATTCATACAACTTCTTAATCCAAGCTAGAAAATAAGTTTTGGAAATAAACTAACAACCTAAGTGATCAAAATGAACCAAAGCAAGCTAATTTACTACTAATCAAAATTATCAAAATACTAAAACGAATCCAAGGATGGGGTTATCAATCTAAGGTGTCCCAAGAACTAATCTTTGATGTCAATCGAACACAATATATATGCTAATCCCTAAGCTTATAACTCAAAAGCAAGACTAATCCACTCTCATGGCACTAATCTCTTCATTAATCATCCTAATCAAGAACAAACTCTCATTTGTGAAAAGGAAGATAACAAGAATTATGAAACAGTTGTAAATTGCTAATAAACACCCTAGACAATCACTTCCATGAGCTAGGAATGTAAATCCCTTGTTTAGTTGGTTGGGGAATTTCATCAAACACCTTGTGGGTGTGAAATTCCCTAAGGCCTAGTTTTAGCTTGATCATGGCTAAACTAGCATTTAGAACACTAAACAAGGAGGGAAATGAGAAGATCTAATCCTAGGCATCAAGATTAACCCTTAAAACACCCTAGATCTAACCCATCCTTAGATCCTAATGAAACTACTCACTAATCATGGTTAATCCCTTAAATCTTATAAAAGAGATAGAGATAAACATGATTAGAGAGATAGAAGATGAAAGATTAAAAGAGGTAAATACTAGATTTGCATAAACTTAAATAAATTTCTTACAAAAATCACTTAGAAACCAAAAGGGAAAGTTTTCTACGCAAGAACAAGAGATTAAAAGATACTTAGGAAAAATTAGGTCTTTTCCTATTTATAGTGAACAATGGACGACCCGGGTCAACCCGGAACAAACCGTGTATTGACCCGGTTTAAGTCTGAAAATCGGGCAGCGTATCGAGCTTGCTAGGTCGATACGCAGCTCGATACGCTGCTAAAGCTTTCCTCAAGGAGTGTGTCGAGCTTGGTAGCTCGACACAGATGCCCGACACGCAATTCTTCAATCTTCGGATGAGATGTGTATCGACCTTAGCAGTCCGATACGAATGCCCGATACGTCGTCTTCAAAACTCCGGGTGGCATGTGTATCGAGCTTAGCAGCTCGATACAATCGTCTGATACGCGCACTCCGTCTTTCTTGCCGAGCTATATCGACCTTGGTAGGTCGACACCAAGGTCGATACACTTCTAAAATTCGTCTGCTCCATGTTTGGCTCCCTTCTTTTCTTCCTCCTTGTCACCCAACTCTCCAAAGAGGTCCTCCAAGCCTCCAAAGTACCTAATTAGGACTCAATATGCACAATATGCAACAACCTAAGCTAAAACTTGCTAAACTCTATTATGGATGCAATTTGGACTAAGAATAACTAAATGAATGCATAAGTGAATGCAAAGCTATCTAAAATGGGTGCTAAAACATGCTAATTTATGAGTATATCAATATGCCCCACATAGAAGCCACGTGAAGAACAAGGAGACTCGGCATATCGACTTCACATAACGGCTTGACACCAAGAAACGCTAGAAGACAACGAACTTTGCTTTTTGCCTTGGATCCATGCCACCTAGGTTTTTGGGACCACCTATAAAAACTCCCTTTGCACACTTTTGGCAAATGATCGACATTTTTCTTATCTTGAGTTCTTTTTGTTTCTCCTTTTTGGTCATCTTCTCTAAGAGAGAAAGAAGCCATTTTTAGATCTTTTAAATTTGTATTTTTGAAAAGAACTTTGATTCTTCTTGCTTAAATCATGTTGATCGTTCTTTCCTTCATGGGATTAACGATTTCCATGATGATTATAGCGAGTAGTTTCATCTCGGTTTTAGGGATGAGGTTAGGACAAATGAAGTAAATGTTCAATCTTTGATGCTTATCTATGCTTAAAACATTTTAATTATTTCTTATTTGATGCTCTTATTGCTTAATCATCTTCGCTATATGATTTATGCCTTCAAGCTTTCTCAAACAAACACCATGCTTGGGATTGTTTGAAAGGTTACACAATCAAATGTCCTCATCACGGTTACTCAAGTTCTTCACTACTCAGCATTCTATATAGAGGAGTCTCAAAGCGATACAAAGACTTACTAGACACAGCAAGCCATGGGATCTTTCTTGGCCAAGACGTGGAAGATGGGATGAATCTCGTAGAGAACATGGGTACAAGTGATGGTAATTATGAGGATGACATTGACAAAGCTAAAACCGAGCTCAACAAGAACAGGGACAGTGAGGTGATGCAGTTACAAGTACGGTTGGAAGCATTGCTAATGGGACAGCTAGAGCAACATGCTATTATAGCAAATATTGGGGATAAGCAGACGGACACTGGCCGATATGAAGAAGTTAACTCCATCCAAGGACACAATCAGTCCGGGGACTTCACAAATACCGCTATAAACCCTCATGCAGCTCCACAGTGCCACACCAACCCCTACAACCAACAAGGTTACCTTCCACCTCAGCAATACTACCATCAACCTCAACCGTATCCTCCACCGTATGCTCAACCACCTTATGGGAATTATGGCTATTACTCACCACCACCACAAGACTCGGATATTAAGAGCCTGCTAACACAACATGTCCAAGGCCAGTGCGCCAACAACCAGCAACTTCAAACAATTAATACACGATTGGACAAGCATGATACCGATATCCGTCTAATCCAGCAACCAATGCACTGTGCAGCTTCTCCAAGCCAACATCAACTCCCACAGTCAGCTTATGTGCAAGCCGTCACTTTGAGAAGTGGTAAGGTCTTACCACCGCGGGAACAAATTCCTCACCTCACCGAGGACGCTGAGAATCAAGTGGGGGGGGGTAGTTCTAAAAAATCAGAACATGACAACGTGGTTGAAGAAGTTCAAGAGTGTGTAGAAGATCAGCTCTTCACTAAGCTTAAAGAGCAGAATATCGGGGTAAAGCCGAAATCCACTGCCCGTTGTGAGAAACGAAAGGGCCACGGTTTGTCCCACCCGCATACAAACCTCCTTAATTATCCTTTCCTGGGTAGATTCAAAAAGCAACTTCTTGAGAAGTGTAAAGCACAGTTCGAAGAGCATTTGAGAAAAGTGGAACTTACCATGCCTCTCATGGATGCTTTGGCCTTAGTACCGCCATACCAAAAGTCCATAAAGGATGCAATTCTGACAAGAACGAAAGAACTTCAAGGCATGGTGGTTTTGACACACGAGTGCAGTGCCATCATATAGAAGAAGGTGATGCCGAACAAGCTAGAAGATCCTGGAAGCTTTACTCTTCCGTGTTCAATCGGTCCTCTCACGTTCATCAATTGTCTTGGTGACTTAGGAGCAAGCGTGAGCCTCATGCCACTTACCATAGCCAAGAGACTCGATTTCACAAGCTACAAGCCCAGCCGAATACCATTGATATTGATAGATCGATCAGTGAGACTACCAAAGGGTTTACTTGAAGACGTTCCTATCCGAATATGCGATATCGACGTACCAACCGATTTCGTGGTCCTCAAAATGGACGAAGAACCGAGGGATCCTTTGATCCTTAGTAGACCAAACCTAGCCACGGCAGGGGCATTGATCGATGTCAAGAAAGGGAAGATTGAGCTGAATTTGGGGAAGGATATCACACTCAAATTTGATATAAAAGACGTAATGAAGAAGCCTACTATAGGAGAAAAGATCTTTTTGGTTGACACGTTGGATAAGCTCAATGATGAGCTCTTTGAGGAGCTGTCATTGCAAGATCCTCTCCGTGTAGCTTTGACAAAGGAGAAAGGAGAGCACGGACACCTAGACCAAGAAAGTGAAGTTTATGTCATGCAACTTGATTCACGGAGAATCGTTGAAGACGATGAATTTCCCGTAGACCTTGAGCATGGGAGGCATAGAATGGCATGGGTCAAGAACAAAGAAACCAGTGGAGAAGCTAAGAATGCAGCGAGTCCGGGCGAGCCATGCGTACATGGAGATTGTAGCGAACTCAATGCTCCAACAAAAGAACTCAAACCTCTACCAGTCGGTCTCAGGTACACTTTCTTGGGGGAAAACTCCACATATCTGGTTATTGTGAATGAAAGTCTAAGAGACGATGAGCTAAACTCACTCCTTGGGTACTCACTAAGTGACATCAAGGGCCTTTCACCAATACTTTGCACTCATAGGATTCACTTAGACGATGAAATGAAATCATCTGTTGAACACCAAAGGCGTTTAAACCCAAACCTAAAGGAATTGGTCAAGAAAGAAGTTTTAGAACTCTTAGAGGCTGACGTGATATACCCTATCATTGATAGCACTTGGGTCTCTCTAGTCCATGTGGTACCAAAAAAGGGGGTATCACTGTTGTAAAGAATGAAAAAGAAGAGTTGATACCTACTAGGACCATAACCGGTCATAGGATGTGTATTGACTATAGAAAACTTAATTCAGCCATAAGAAAAGATCACTTCCCTCTCCCTTTCATCGATAAAATGCTAGAAAGATTAGCAAACCATCCATACTACTGTTTTCTGGATGGATATAGCGGCTTTTTCCAGATACCGATCCACCCGAATGATAAAGAAAAAACCACTTTTACTTGTCTGTATGGAACATTTGCTTATACGAGAATGCCTTTCGGGCTTTGCAATGCACCTGCCACTTTTCAAAGATTCATGATGTCCATATTTTCTGATTTTATTGAAGAGATGGTAGAAGTGTTTATGGACGATTTTTTCGTATACGGTTCTTCCTTTGGTGTTTGCTTGTCTAATTTGTGCAGAGTTTTGAAAAGGTGTGAAGAAACAAGTCTAGTGCTAAATTGGAAAAAATACCACTTGAAGGGATAGTGCTTGGCCACAAAGTTTCAGAGAAGGGTATTGACGTGGATAAGGCCAAGGTTGAGGTTATGATGAGCTTGGCACCACCGGTTAATGTCAAGGGGATTATAAGTTTCTTGGGAGACGCGAGCTTCTATAGGAGATTCATAAAAGACTTCTCCAAGATCACACATCCTCTTACAAGACTCTTGTGGAAGGAATCTGAGTTCGTGTTTGATGAAGAATGCTTGCAAGCTTTCAACACGATCAAAGAAGCACTTGTGTCCGCACCAATAGTTAAAGGGATTGGGATCTACCATTCGAGATCATGTGTGATGCAAGCGATTATGATGTAGGGGCTGTCCTAGGACAGAGGAAGGACAAGAAGCTGCACGTGATCTACTATGCAAGTCGAACACTAGATGATACCCAAGTGAAGTACGCCACAACCGAGAAGGAGTTGTTGGCGGTTGTGTTTCCATTTGAAAAATTCACGAGCTACTTGGTAGGATCAAAGTTGATTGTATACACAGATCATGTTGCGTTGAGATACATCTACGCGAAGAAAGATACCATGCCGAGGTTGTTGAGATGGATCCACTTACTCTGAGAATTTGATATGGAAATTCTAGACAAGAAGGGAGTGGAAAACGGTGTAGCTGACCACTTATCTCGAATGAGGATTGAGGATTTGGTTCCTATCAATGATGTCTTACCGGAGGAACAACTCATGATAATGGATGCCCTCGATGGTATGTACCAAGTAAACAAGAACTTGGAAACTGTGGCAGGCATAGAAGAGAAACCCATTCCATGGTATGCAGATTATATTAATTATTTGGTGAGTGGAGACATACCAAATGATCTAGATGCTTACTGAAGAAAGAAGTTCTTCAAGGACATCAACCATTTCTACTATAATGAACCGTACCTCTTCAAGAGAGGCTTGGATGGGATTTATAGAAGATGTGTAGCCCAGGAAGAAGTGAAAGGGATCTTATTCCATTGCCACGGTTCAGCCTATGGTGGTCATTTCGCTACGTTCAAGACCAAAACTAAGATCTTACAAGCTGGATTCTGGTGGCCAAGTTTGTTTAAGGACACCCACGAATATGTCTCTTCCTGTGAAGCATGCCAAAGGAGAGAGAACATCGGCAAGCGTGACGAGATGCCACAGAATCCGATATTCGAGGTCGATATCTTTGATGTATGGGGAATAGACTTCATGGGACCATTTCCATCTACTTACGTGAACAAGTACATACTAGTTGATGTTGATTATATCTCGAAATGGATAGAAGCCGTGATCAGCCCCACCAATGATGCAAAGATGGTACTTAAGCTATTCAAGTTCACTATCTTTCTAAGATATGGAGTTCCAAGAGTGGTGATAAGCAATGGTGGCAGCCATTTTATCAACAAGATGTTCGAGAATCTCCTCAATAAACACGGTGTCAAGCACAAGGTAGCCACACCATACCATCCAAATGGGGAAGTTGTGACAATACGAATGCATAAAACTTCTTAATCTAAGCAAGTCTAGATGATTTTCTGTTTAACTATCAATCTAAATGATCAAACCAATCAAACCAAGCAAACAAAATGAACTAGAGCCTTAACTAAGCAAATGACAAGCTAATTAAGCAAATCAAAGACTAATTACTCACTAAGAAAGATTAACAATTAACTTAAACGAATGCAAGGATGGGGTTATCAATCTAGGATGCTTCAAGAACCAATCCATGATGTCAATCAATCACAATATAAGCTATTACCTAAGCTTAGAACTCAAAAGCAAGAATAATCCACTTTCATGGCACTAATCACATCATTAAACTAACTAATCAAGATCAAATTTTCATTTGTGAAAAGGAAGATAACAAGCATTATGAAACAGTTCTAAAATTCTAATAAACACCCTAGACAATCACTAACATGAGCTAGGAATGTAAATCCCTTGTTTAGTTGATTGGAGAATTTCATCAAACACCTTGTGGGTGGAAAATTCCCTAAAGTTTAGTTTTACCTTGATCATGGCTAAACTAGCATTAAGATCACTAAATAAGGAGGGAAATGAAAGAATCAAAGCATAGACATCAAGATTAATTCCTAAAACACCCTAAATCTAACACATCCTTAGACCATAATGAACTACTCACTAATCCCCTAATCCCATGAAGGAAAGGTGATAAACATGATTAGAAAGATTCAAAGATGAAAGATTAAGAAAGGTAAACTCCAAATTGCATAAACTCTTAAAAGGATCTTACAAAAATCACTTAGAACCAAAAGGGAAGGTTTTTTAAGCAAAAACAAAAGATACTTAAGAAATTTAGGTTATGAATATTTATAGTGAACAGTACACGAACCGGGACAACCCGGAATAAACCGGGTATTGACCCGGTCGGATTTGGGTAAAACACACTTTAGATCGATCAGCCAAAATAGTCTGATCGATCTGCTGATCGATCAGATTTCCCTGCCGCGTTTGATCCATCAGCCAAAATGGTCTGATCGATCGGCTGATCGATCTGGTCTTCCTGCCTCATTTGATCTATCAGATCCTAGCTTCTAGTCGATCTGCTGATCGATCAGATCTCCCTTGAAGTGGTTTAGTGCGTCCAAGTGCATTTTGCTCACTCCTTTGCTCCACTTCGCCCCCCCCCCTTTAGATCATGTGCCATCCTCCAGGCCTTATTAAACCTCCATACTCTCCAAAATCCTCCAAAGTACCTAAAAACACTCCAAAATGCAACAAAATGTACTAGGACTATCCTAAGACTTACTATACTTTAAAATGGATGCAAACAAGACTAAAACTATCAAGTTATATGCATGAATCAGTGCAAACACTACACTAAATGGATGCCAAAATGGTGTAAATATGGTAATGATATCTTTGTAGATTGCATGTTTTTAACACACATTTCATGCTAGTTATGACCCCATTCATGCACTTTCATCTTAGTTTTTATCACGTTTTTATTCATGTTAGGTTTATATGCATTAGGTTAGGTTTTTGCATAGTCTTGCATGTTTGGAGTGTTTTCTCAGGTGCTTTGAGAATGAGGATGGTCCGAAGAAGGAATCAAGAAGGGAGATCTCAAAAGGAGGACGAACAGATAATATCGAGCATGGATCACGACCCTTTGGCCGATATGGACAAGCGCATGACGAACCTCGACAAGTAGCAGCGACTTGATCCCGAAAGAAGCACCCCGGGGCGAAGATCCAGCAAGAGGATTCAATGAGGATGGATATCGGAGCAAGGCAACGAGAAGTCCCCGATCCGAGTAAAAAGGAGGACGAGCCATCACGACATGATCCCGAAGCACTTGCCCGAAATGAAGACTGCTCGAAGAATCATGAGGAAATTGCATATCGGCTTGCTCACCACGACTTGAGCCCGAAACGCTACAGTCCAAAAGAGTACCATTTCGGGAAAGTGGTCCCAACGTTTTAGGTTTTTCCTCTTTCATGTATAAATACTTTGTCCCCCACGCCTATCTCTCTATGACATTTTCCAGTTTTAGTTTTCTGTCTTCTTTGCAAACCGAGAACTTGTAGCATTTTCCACCATTGAAGCTTGTTTCAAAACTTTAATCTTTTATGATATTTTGAAGTTTACAAGTATTGTTTCATAGCATTTTCTTGTAAAGCTTCTTTCTTTTCTTGTTTTCGACTATCTTACAGCCTATGAGTTACCCTCTCATCCTCATGGATCTTGAGGTTTCTCAAATGGCGCGTGAGTAGTCCGTTTGAGGATTTTGATGGGTTAAAAGAACCAAGGGATTCTCGGATTTAGATTTCTTGCTTAGCTAAAACATAAAGTTAGATTCTTTCTTGTTCATTATTCCCAAAGCCTAGTCCAGCTTGATCATCTAGGCTAAAGATCACAGGCGGCTTGACATGAAAACCACGTGCTTGCTTAGCCGGATCTATGAACAAGAGTTTGATTCCTTAGGCTCAGACGAACCATCTGTCTAAGGGTCTTACGGTTCAATAGGGACGTTTCTCTATGCTTGTTTCTTCTATTGTACCGCTATGCGAGAGCTAGTCTATGGTTATAGAGATTCAAAGAGTTTAGACCCAAAAACCATGGGCTAAACGATTTGAGGATCCCTTTACCTAAGAATCACCATCTAAGACCAAGTCTTGATGTGATCCAAAAGCTTCAGCTTGATAAATGACCCGAGAGTTACCTAGTTCATAATACTCATCAAGATCCTTCTTTTACTTAGAAAGCTTATCTTTTTATCGTTGAAATCTTTACTTCTTGCTCAAATAGTTTAAAGTTCATCTATTTGTGATCTTGAATGACACAAGATCCAACCTTTAGTTTCTTTTAGTAGTAAAATCTCTATCTTTCACCATATCGACTTGACTTATAACGACCAACATAACCGATTTGTTACTAAACACTCCCAAATGGATTGATACCCATACACTATACTACATACGGTTGACAGTGTTGGGTCATTGACCTAACAGGCCTAAAAAAAACCTTGATGTCAGGTAACTATCAACTCCCCCAAACTTGCCTTTTGCTTGCCCTCAAGCAAACAAATATGACAAATCCAAGAGTGAGGTGTGAAAGTGGGAGCTCAAATCCAAAAATGCCAACTAAAGAGATCAAACCATCATCCAAGTTAATAATTTTAGGATGCATATCGAGTTTGTTCTACTTTAAAAATCTTAGCCACACTCATCACAAACATGAAATGATCCAAGTCTAGCCTACACAAGCTTTCCTATCCTTCATTCCTTTAACATTCATTCAATTCGTAACCATGGATCATGCTTTGAAATGCCAAGAGAACTCACATGGTTAAGGGACAAGGTTTTGAGATGAAAATGATCTCAATGCATTGGTTTATTTTAAGTGCAAGAGGGAGCTCTCAATGAAAAGAATCAATCTATGGCAAAATGCTAAGAGTAAAAACCAATAGATGCATACAAGGATGACTTTCATCTACCCAAATACTTAATGATTTCTATCCTAGACTAAACCCAAAGATCGACCACTTAAGCTACCCTTTTCCAAGGCCTTTGTTGCCCTTATAACCTTCACATTGATTTCACCTTCCTTGTTATACTTGGGGAGTTCTTCTTCACCTTGTGTAGGATGGTTTTTGGCTTCTTTTCAATGACTCTTCTTTGTTGTTGTGATGTCTCCTTATATCATCTTTTTGGATGCTTGTTGGCCGAATTTTCTTCTTGTTGTATAGCCTTCTTTTTATACTTGAGAACACTTTTTTCTTCTTTGATTTAGAGCCTTCTTTGTTGCCACCATCTCATCATTTCTCTCCCCATTCGATCTTCTTGTATCACCTTCTTTCTTTTCTCTTCTTCTTTCAATGATAAAATCTTTTAAACACAAGAACTTCTTCCTAGTCTACCCATCAATCATCCTAACCTATTACTAGCTTAAAATGCAAGCTAGTGTCTACATGAAAGCTTCTCCTTGTCGGCATAAACTCAACACTTTTTGCTTAGGTGATTCAAATTTTTCGAAAATAGGCCTCACAATCACACACAAAAGTTGTAGGCTTGAAAGAAGGTATTGGCTAAGGATGGGGTTTTCTTAACTGTCCCAAAGATTAGGATCAGCTACTTGGACTAGCAAGAGTAGTAGAAGGAAGAAGAAAGTCCAAGTATGTATATGGTAACCATGAGTTCAACTTTTCAAAGCGAAGCATGATAATTTAAGTCAAAATTAATGGTTCTAATAGATAGGAATGAGATCAAATCACAGCAAGTTTCAACCAAAGCATGAACATCAAGACATGAATTCCAAGTGTGGTGCTATCTTAATTTCAAAATTACTCGAATGCATCAAACAATTATGAACGTGGGCAATGGTTTCATCTCAAGAATTAGCACCTTATAAGGAAAAATCATCATTTCTCCCTATGCTATATGAATGCAAGCCTACATGAAATGCAACTAGACTCAATCCTATAATGCAAATGCAACTTTTAAATGCTTCTTTTTTTTGGAAAATTTTCATAATTTTCGAATTTTTCGATTTTTTTGGTTTTTCTGTGCCATAGATGAATGCATGAATGCATGAGACTCAAGTATGCATAAAAATAAAATAAGAATCACAAAACACAATCTCAAATCTCTCAACCTCTCCCCCAAACTTAAATTACACAGTCCCTTGTGTAATAAAAGTTCAAGAGAGACCAAGCAACAAGGGTGAGTTGTTTGAGGGTGAGTTGACTTACCTTGTTTGAGGGTTGATTGATCAGGTGATCGATCGTGTGAACAATCTGATTCTCCTGCCCGGGTTGATCGATCAGCCAAAATGGTCTGATCGATCTCATGATCAATCATATATATCCCTGCCGCGTTTGATCTATCTGGTGATCGATCGTGTGATCGATCAGATCTCCGAGAACCTTTTTCCTTGCCAAATCTGACCTTAGACCATGCCTCATAACTTCCAACATACCTTTACCTGAAAACATGAAATAAATACATAAAAAGGAACTAGAAAAGAACTAGAAATATGTACATGGATAAACATGAGAATGCCTCCCAAGAGTGCTTGTTTAACGTCACTAAGCTTGACTTTTCAAACCCTTAGGCATGGATGAGATCAAGGAGTGGAACTGAAATCCCTCCTCCTTTCTTGATAAACATGGTGCTTGCTTCAGCTTGCAGCACCTTCTTCTTCTTCTTATACTTCTTTTGTAGTTCAGTGACAGGCTCCACAACCTTGACTCCATTGAACATAGCAAGAAGGCATTCTCCATCAAAACCAAGTCCATCATGCTCATTGTGATCAAGAGCATCATTCTCCTTCATCATCACACAAGTGAGACCATTCAGCTGCTTTCTTGTGGTTGGTGGTCCTTCATCAACCTCCATAGTGTCACATGTGATTGTGCCACAAAAACTCAAAACAAAAAGTTTCATAGGATAAAAAACCTTATAATACACACTCTTGAGAGTCAACCTCATCTTGATAAAATCAAGGCTTGCACCAGCTGTGTTAAGAAAGGGTGTTCCCAAAAGAAGAGGTAGCCTTGCTGCTTGAACCATATCCATAACTATGAAGTCAGTTGGAATTAGACATTCACCAATCTTCAATGGATAATCTTCTATAAGGTCTAGTGGTTGTCTTGAGGAAGCATCAACAAATGTGATATGTGATGAATACTTCTTCATTGTTGTGATCCTAAGGCTCTTGAACATCTAAGGGACATCACATTGACACTTGAACCAGAATCACACAAACCTTCATCAATATTCAAGTCCCCAAGAGAGCAAGAAATAAAAAAAATTCTGGGATTACCAAGCTTTGGAATAGTCTTAGGCTCATCTCTTGTTGTGCTTGGTGGATCAAAGCTTTCCATCAGCTCTTCTACTTTCTCTCTATTAGCTAGAAAGTCTTTGATGAACCTTATATGACCTTTGACTTGAGACAAGTTATCTACATTGGGCAAAGGTGCACCAGCCTTCTCCATGCTTCCTCTAAAACTTGAGAGCACTTTCTTTTGTGCCTTAGTCAAAATTCTCCCAGGATATGGGAGTGGTGGCTTATAAATAGGAAGATCACTATAAGAAGCTTCTCCTTTGTGGGGCAAGGTTGCCTCCATATCACTATTCTTAGCCACTTCTCTTATATCCTCATCAACTCTTGCGTTTGTAGAAGTCATGGCCTCATCAAACACTTTTTTACCCATATCCTTAGCAACAACAATGGAGTCATTTTCAATGATCACCTCTCCAACTTGAACCTCAATGTCCTCATTGATTGTAGATGCAATCTCTTTGGAGGGTGATACTTCATCATGTGTATCTTCTAGTAAATGCTCAAACTCTCTCACAACAAGCTCATACTCATCCTCATCAATAGAGTATATAGCATTGCAATACTCCTTTGGGTTAGCTTCGGGCTTACCGGGTAAAGAGACTTGAGGGCGTGATGATGAAGAAGCAATGCCCTTGTTGTTCTCCATTTGCTTTATTTTGGAACTCAATGTCTCAAACTTAGAGTTGAGATCATTGTAAGAGCAATCCATCTTCCCAACTCTCATCCCAAATGTGTTTCAGCTCATTCTAAAGGGGCTTATCTCGGTCAAAACACAAGAACCACGAATTTAAGTACTCTGATCACTAAGTACTTCACAAGAACCGCAAGACACAACACCAACACCGAGCCATTCATATCCATCGTTAACCACCACCTTTCTCAAACCATTGGACGCGACATAATGTTCCAATCTCTTTTGCTGACTTTATGCAGTGATAATGACATGTCTTTGTCATCTTTTTTAAGTAAGTCTCTCTAACACAACTCTTTACCTAGATTGTATTCATTTGAATCACTTTGGTTTTCTCATTAAAAACCATTCAATTTTTATTGTCTTTCTTATGTGATCTTGGATTAATGAACTTCTTAACTCATTACATGAGAATTCATGATTCAACATGACATTAACAAGTGATTTCAAGTGTTTTGGAAGGAGCTTATGATCTAACAGGAAACAACAAAGAGACATTTTCACTTGAGCCAGAAATAGAGTTTTATGATTCCTTCACACGCATCTGTTTCATAGCAATTATTGTAGACAACTGACACAAACACAAGGTCAAAGCGCCATGTTCAAACCGACCAACAACACTCACGCCCACCCTCACCATCCCACTCGCCCAATTTCAGGTATGTCTTCTCCTCCACTACTTGTTTCATCCATCTTTATCATCATGTCTCGATTATTTCACACTAGGGAGAATGTGATTAAAGTCTAAAGATGTGCAAGTGATTGAGAGTATGCTTTTCGAGTTTTAAATTTATAATCCTAGCTGCATGCAAGTGCATAGATGTGTGATGTAGTACTTATGGCTCGAACCACAGAGAGTGATCAGTCTGTAAAAGTCAAGAAACGGTTAGAAGAGAGGCTAAAGCAATGAAAGTTTTGAAAGTTTGTCACGATTTCTAGATGCAAGTAAATGGAAAGTGAAAATGATGTAAGCAGGGGTTCAGACTGATTCAAACAAGAAAAATAACAATATCGATCAATTTTTAGGTCTAAGTTTTTTAAACTTAAAACACAAATGAATAATCGATATACTTCCATAGAATCGATTACCTATGTTTAACTACTCAGCTTTCGTTGGTAGTGATAGGGTCGAAATAGGCGATCCAAATTTTGGATGCTTCTTAGGGACTTTCTCGAGTTTTAAATTTATAAAGAATCTAAGTTGCAAGTGCACAGCGTCCGTTGTAGTATTTAGGGATCAAACCATGTAGATGATCCACTGCAAAACAAAGATGGTTAGAGCGACCAAAGACCCAAAGAGTCGTGGGGGTTTTGGTGTCACGGTTTGGTAGCTATTGAATGCAGGAATAGAAAAGTAAAGCAACGTTTATATAGAGCATGGCTCTCGCCTAACTCTATACCAAACAGAAAGGAAATTAAACTTAAAGACTTAAAGTTAATAGCAGAAAGGAATCAAAGTAATTAAGCAACCAAAAATTGTAAAGTATGAAAGTGCGTAAATAACAATTAAAAAGCAGGGGTGAAACATGTTGGGGATCTTTTTGGGGAATCTATGGGGTTCTAACTAGAAATCAAACAAACATTGAATCAGGCAAACGAGACTAGGCGAGTTTCTCAAACTAGAATCACTAGTTTAATAATTTAACCCCTTTCGAGGAAAGATCGCCTATGATATGAGAACTCTGTAGATATATTTTCTTTGTATTCCTACGACGCAAACAAACACGCAATAACAGTTCAAGCTCGTTAAACGTTCACGATGCTCCGTGAGTATGCGCTAACATCTCACGACACGACCGCTGGACCAAGATAGGTCCGGTGAAAGATCCAACATGTTAGCGACTTCTAAATAGTCCTAAAATCTGAGGCTAGATCGCGAGTTTAGACTATTTGCATTAAGAACAAATTCAAACGAAAGAAAACCCTAGAATACGACTAAGAAATCGATGAAGCCAGTTTAAGAACAGTTAATGAAAATCCCCATAGACCCGTTGAAAACCTCCCAACGAAGATGAACTACTCAGACATGGTTGCGCAAGACTGAATCTTAGATAAAGAAAACTGCATAAACGAAATCAAATAGGTGAAACAAAGAGGGTTCAAGAATATATCTATCTCCCTTAGAGAAAACTAAGAACAAAAGTAATGAAAGTTTGCAGCTGTGTATTGTTATGGTGTGGCTCGAAAATAATAAGTGGCTGCCAAAAATATTGAGTAGAGACGAGTATTTATAGGTCTTGAGGCATCACTTAGGTTTTTTTTCGTTTGACGGCAATTGGGCTTAACGGGCTTCAAAAACACGCTTTATGGGCCACATGGGGTCTGGCCGCAAGAGGAAGTAGATGTGGCACGATGGAGAGTGCTCTGGCCGTGAGCACGAGCCTTGGTGGCGCGGCCATTGGTCTTGCAACTTCTGCACTTGCTTCTCATCTGTGGCAGCTGGTCATGTCTTCATTGTTTTGGGCATATCTGTAGATCTAACCGTTAGTTTACCCTCAAACCACTTGGATATGAAAGCTAAAATTACTCTATATTCAGTTTCAAAATTTTGGGACGATCACGTGGTGGGAAGGTCTTGATCCGATGTGAAAGTTCTGGTAGTACGAATATGTCCAAAATGTTGTTTTGCTCCAAAAAGCTCCGTTTTGCATCCTTTTTGCTAAGTTTTCTCGAATAGAGTCTTGACCAAACAAATACTCAAAAACTTCTATTTATTCATGAAAAACCAGTGAAATGCTTATTAAAGCATTCACTTATGAAAGTAAAAAGGGACAAAATATGAGTGTTATCAACTACCCTATACTTAAACTTTTGTTTGTCCTAACAAAAAAAATCTAAACAAGGAAAAGAGGTTTGAAAATGTGGAAACTCACCAATACTTGGGAACTCGTCAAGTCTTACCAATCGACCTGTTGAACCACATAAACGCAGAAATCAAAATCCAAAACTTTTCGGTCTAATTACCTTGAGCTTTTCGTGTGTCCCAAATACGGTTCATGGTCTCTTTGAGTATTTCGAGCTTTCTTTTGTTGACTCCTATATTCATTTAGACATGCGGTCTCATTCGATAGAGTATCAATCAAAGAGACTTTATACTCTTCTCTTCCAAACACTTGAACAAAGATAGTTTCAAATGCTGATGTGTGCATATTTTACACTGTTTTTACATCCATTTAGCATAGCTCTTGCATCCATTCTCACTTTCTTTTGATAGTTTTCCATTAGTTTCATTCACGTTTTTAGGTATTAGATGCATGTAGGATAGAACTTTGCATATTTTGTCCCATTTTGCATTTTATTAGGTGATTTGGAGCTTAAACTGGAGACTGAAATATGGAGACCAGCTTGGACAAAGACTTGGGGCAGCCAAGGATCAAAGCAAGGAAGCTTATGCAAGCAAAGGAGCTGAACGGAGGTTGAAAGAGCTCACACGACCAACTGACGCGGGCAAGACTGATCGCGTAGAAGGATGCTAGATCACGTCTCGCAGATAAGGACAAAAAACTTACGGATAAGGTTTACGGATAAAAACGAGTGACGTGGCACGTACTCACGCGGCCAAGTGACGCGACTATTTTTTGGTCGCGTAGATTTCCCAGACGAAATCCCTTCCTTTTAGCACATGTGCCTTTTACTATAAATAGACTAAGGACCACTTGTTTTGGTCAGACTTTTTTCTGCTTATTTTTATTATTATTTTCTTTTATTTTTCTGCACTTTTAGCTTTTTATCATCTTCTTCCTTTGCAAATTAAGCCACCATTTTTGGTGTTTTTGGTTTTGAAAGGAAGAACCTTTAATATTATTTCTTGCTTAAATCTAGTTTATTGCTTTTATTTATTGCATTTTAATATTGTATCTTTAGTTCTTGAATCTCTCTAATCATGTTTGCTTGTTCTTTTCCCATGAAATTAAAAAGTTTAATATGATTAGTGAGTTGTTTTTCTTGGATTTGAAGATGGGTTAGATTAGGAAGATTTAAGTGGAAATATTGGTGTTTGGGACTTAATTTCATAAAATCATTTCTCATTTAGTGTTCCTAGTGTTAGATTAGCATAAACCATCTTTTGTTCCCAAACGCAGGTCTATCCCCTTGAATAGGCGCACCAGAGATAAAAGAAACGTGAGAGGTGATGTTTTTGAACCCAATCACCGCATCAATGACATTTGCTGAGAAAGACCTGATCTCGAGCGAGACTTCTTCTTTCTAGAAAAGTGCTAGACCCCCACTTAAACCCTGTGGTGGTACGGTAAAAAATTTTTTATACCCAATCCATTCGAAAACGCGGCAAACAAAAGGATCTTGTTGTTTTGCCTCCATGAAGAACATTACTTCTGGAAAAGTACTACGACGTATTTCTCGGAGACGACGAACTGTCAGGATGCTCCCAAGTCCTTGACAGTTCCAGGCCAGAACAGCTATGGAAGCCGGGACGGCAGATTTTGAAAATCCACCGACGGTCCACTTGATGGACGAGGGACCAATGGGTTCTGACTTCCACTTCCATTTCTCGCAGAGAGAGATTGGTCTACCACACATGGAGAAGAGAGAATTTGGTCCACGCTTTCTACCACTAGCTTCCTCCTTGAGTTATTCCGAGCTTGTGTTGTTTTCCGCTGCTTGAGGCTAACACCTATTGCAGGGCTGCGCACTACTCTTTTAGGGCATGTTGTCCTATGGGCCTTCTTTTTCCGGTTTCCTTTGATGCTCCTCCTTTGCCCGCAGTGGCTTTGTTGCCTTTCTTAGTCCCTTGGGCTATTGGGAGGGAGCCTAGGCGGTTAGAAACATGACTTCTTGACTGATGACAATCCTCGCCAGGTAAGGAAAATACACTATTGTTTTGGGAGTTTCCCGCCACCTAGATATTGATTTCATGCCTTCTAGGGTAAGACAGGCGTTTGTTGCTGTCAATAAGTTGGTCTTGGTGCTCTTCCTCAGCTTTAAGGACCTGGATGTCCTGAAGATGGTCTGATTCCTGGGGGTGGTTTGGCTCCCCACCCAAATCCCCAAGTCTAGTCAGGAACTCCCTACTTGTTCCCACTGAAAGTCTTGCAAGTGCTGATCGACGAGAAGGAGAGGTGTGAAAAGTTGTTGTAACTTCAACTCTAGGCGGTGGAGGGGGAAGCAACTCATACCCTTCCTTCTTCCTCACAGAAAGATCCGTCCTAGTAGAGGAGGCCACTTCACGCGATCATGGAGGAGTACGGCGAGATTCTCTTACTGAGGCGCTACTTTCTCTGTTTCGACCTACAGAGTCGGCTCTGTCTCTGCGCTCTCTGTAACCAGCTTCCTCATGTTCATGACGAGAGGATCGTCTGCTTGGTTCTTGGGATTTTTGAGCCAATCTAGGAGGGAGGTTCCTTCGTCTTGGCCACTCTCCATCTCTGGTCTCCTGGAGCTCCTCACGGTGATCAAAGTACCGAGGGGGAGACAAAGTACGAAAGTCTCTGTTTCTGGGGTGGCTTTCCTTACGGTTAAAGTTGTCCTCCTCTCGTCTGCCTTGTCTTCTTTATAATATGCATATGTTATGCATTAAATCTGCTTTTCCATTCAAAGCCATTATCTTGACGAAATTCAAAGTTATGGACGATTTCTCGAAGTCATAAGTTAAGAAGAGCAGTCTCCACTATTCCAATCATGTCAGTAATATGCTATCGTCACTCTATCATGAAGATTATTCTGCTTTAATTTCTTTTGCTTTCGAGTTTTATTGTATTATCGTAAGAGTGATGATATAAAAAATTTGTTCGATGTAATCCAAAAATTTAAAATTAATAAAATCAAGTGTTGCACCAAAAAAAAGGAAAAGAGATCTAATTTCTTTTTATCAAATTGATTTAGCGAAAAATACATTTTTCAATATTTTCTCCTCCGATTTTATGGGATTCAAAACTTAGTAATAATAATTTATTATATAATTGAAATTTTTTATCAAATTCAATTATATAACTACAAAATTTTGATTTAAAGAAATTAAAAAGTTTAGAGCAGCGTGAAAGATCTCCACGGCTCGGAATTAGGAGCCACGTGAATCACCAACAAAGCTATCCAAAAAACTACAATTTCATACTTCAAATTCTTCATATTCTTTAATCTGAAATGAAAATCTAAGCCGAAAAAATTGTAATATAATTCGAATGTAAAAAAAAAAAAATTAATGTCAAAAGGAAGATATTTGGACTTAACCTAGTATTTAGATATAAATAATAAATAGAAAATAAACTTAATACAAAATTTATTTTTAAACATTTAATTTGCTTAATTAGGCCTTTATAAATATTAAGTTTTTGTTCAAAATAATTGATCTATTGGACACAATAAACTGTTTTATTTTACTTTTGTAACTTTTGGCCAAAACTTAGACTAATTTTCAAGTTGATGAAAAAATGGGATTCCTACTTAAATAATTTGGCCAACTTTTAATATAATTGTAGTATGAGAATTTAAACCCGAATCCTTCAACTGATAAGGCGTGTCCTTCATTCACTAAACCACTATATATTGATAAATTCATTTCTCACATTTATTTCTTTTAAGGTATGCTAACTTAACCTCTACGTAATCAAACTTGTAAAAGCAATAAAGAANCAAATTACAATGAATGCAGCTAAATTAAAGGGATTGAAAATGGCTAACAATTGCCTTATCTAATGGAATTTCGAAATTCAAGAATAAATGCAAGAAAATCAAGACAAAAACAAAGAAAGTTAGTCAAACAAAATGATTAATTCAGTCTTACCTTGGCTAATTTGGTGGGATTCGTTTGACTTGGTGTGGGGGATGAATCTGGACACTTCTAGGTTGGGAGAATGGTGAATAAGGAAACTTCATGTCCATGCTTGAGGAATGGCCATTCTTCCATGTGTTTTCTTGGACCGTCCTTCATGAAATAATCCTCCTCTTGATACGGTTTGGTTAGAATTTCCCCGCTTCCTTGGTTTGTAAGCACTTCGGTTTTGGAGATGGATAACTTCGTCAGCTGCTCGGTTATATCGTTAACCCCTTGGTCGGCAAGTAATGACTCCACAGCTTGATTGAAGTTCTCCCTTAGCCTCTTAGCTCCTGCTCTAGTCAAGGATGAAGCGTTCACAGCTGGAACAAGGATGGTCGGTGGGATGTTGGTACTTGAGATCACATCATTTTCCTTACGGTTAAAGTTGTCCTCCTCTCGGCTGCCTTGTCTTCTTTATAATATGCATATGTTATGCATTAAATCTGCTTTTCCATTCAAAGCCTTTATCTTGACGAAATTCAAAGCTATGGACGATTTCTCGAAGTCATAAGTTAAGAAGAGCAGTCTCCAGTACTATTCCAATCACGTCAGTAATATGTTATCGTCACTCTATCATGAAGATTACTCTGCTTTAATTTCTTTTCCTTTCGAGTTTTATTGTATTATCGTAAAAGTTATGATATAAAAAATTTGTTCGATGTAATCCAAAAATTTAAAATTAATAAAATCAAGTGTTGCACCAAAAAAAGGAAAAGAGATCTAATTTCTTTTTATCAAATTGATTTAGCTAACAATACATTTTTCAATATTTTCTCCTCCGATTTTATGGGATTCAAAACTTAGTAATAATAATTTATTATATAATTGAAACTTATTATCAAATTAAATTATATAACTACAAAATTTTGATTTAAAGAAATTAAAAAATTTAGAGCAGCGTGAAAGATCTCCACGGCTCGGAATTAGGAGCCACGTGAATCACCAACAAAGCTATCCAAAAAACTACAATTTCATACTTCAAATTCTTCATATTCTTTAATCTGAAATGTAAATATAAGCCAAAAAAATTGTAATATAATTCGAATGTCAAAAAAAAAAAAAAATTAATGTCAAAAGGAAGATATTTTGACTTAACCTAGTATTTAGATATATATATAATAAATAGAAAAGAAACCTAATACAAAATTTATTTTTAAACATTTAATTTTCTTAATTAGGCCTTTATAAATATTAAGTTTTTGTTCAAAATAATTGATCTATTGGACACAATAAACTGTTTTATTTTACTTTTGTAACTTTTGGCCAAAACTTAGACTAATTTTCAAGTTGATGAAAAAATGGGATTCCTACTTAAATAATTTGGCCAACTTTTAATATAATTGTAGTATGAGAATTTAAACCCGAATCCTTCAACTGATAAGGCGTGTCCTTCATTCACTAAACCACTATATATTGATAAATTCATTTCTCACATTTATTTCTTTTAAGGTATGCTAACTTAACCTCTACGTAATCAAACTTGTAAAAGCAATAAAGAAAATGATTGACTATAAACTTTATTAGATAGAGCGAGAACAATCCATACATGTAACATATAAAACTATATGGTGAAAATAAACTAAAAAGAAGATTAAAAACAAAAATCAAAATCAAAAGAGAACGTTAACAGAGAGGAGATCGTTGAGGAATGCCTTTGCGCCGATTGATGCACGTGGAAATATCGTCAGGATCCTCAGAAATTACTTTATAACTATTAGCCGTTTTGGCACAGAAGCAAAAACCGGTTCGCTTTTTCCTCACGACGTGGGTGGTGGTCGCAGCGTCTCGTAGATCGGAGGAAGACGATGACCAGCTCATGGACTCATCACCATCGACCACCGTAGACAGGGGAGTCTCGTAGGCAGACACGTCATCATCCGCGAGTAAGTCTTGTGGGATGATGTAGTCAGGACCTAGGGTTAGAGTGTGACATGGCTTTAGGAATGGAGTTATGTCCCTGTAACGTTTCATCACGAAGTCCACCTACATGTATATAAAACAAGACCTTTTATTATAATTAATCACATCTTTTGAAATTTATCTACCTTAAAATAATATACATGAGATGTTCAAAAAAAAAAAAAATACTATACATGCTCAAAAAGCTTAGATGTTTACGACTAAATGTATGTGTGTCATTGTGTCTTCACGATATTTTTTGACAACATGTTATATATTACAAAGTGCAAAATTACAGAGATTTGAAGTGTGAATGTGTGATGGAGTCCGAAAACACTTGGGATCAAACCACTATCTCACATAATATTGGAGTATTTATGCAAAAAAAAAACATTGTTCTAACAGCAAGGTGTGAATGAACTGTAGACATATAATAGAGTTATTTTATAAAAACAATAGAGCCTACCCATTACGGATTTTCTTCAAGTCCTTAATTAAATACATTAGTTCAAAGACAAGATTTCAAAAATCCAACAACATATTTATATTTATATATAGTATTTTACAATAATTGACTTATTTTAGCTATATATCCTAAATTTTTTCGAGATCCTTTAACAAACCTTTCTTCTTCTTTTTTTTCCTAAATTGAGATTCTCGTCTTTGGAGACTAACAAAATTGACGGATTTAAAACATTTTAACGGACGGTCAGTACTTTAACTAAATCACAAAACGTGAAATTTTGATAATCTAAACATAAATCAATTCGATCAGGAAAAGATCAGGTTTTCTTTCATAGAAACGAATCAAATCTAAAATTGAGACTAAGGGAAATTTAATAATACATAAGTATATCTATATTTATACATATATATCAACTCAATAGTTTTGTTAAGTGAGAATGAATGAGAATCGGATAATAAGCAATTGAGTCGAGTATTTTCTAGGAGTAATAAATAGTTAGGATTAAATAACCTTACAACCCAAGGAGCAATGGATAAAAGGTTCTTGAAGACTTCGGTCACATGAAGTGCAATAGTTGCCAGCTCCTTTGAATTGTCTATTCTGTGGTCTTTTCTTGATGAAAACAACTTTTGCACTATTTATTGTATAAGCCTGTCCACAATTCACCCCCAATCAATATATAGATATATAAGAGAGGAAAAAATATTATGTACAATAGTATTAAGATTAAGAATACATTACTAACTTGAACGTTAGAGCAGTCAATGAGTTTCTGAAGATCTTCAAGCCGAACAACATCGTGATACACATAACGGCGAACCTGGAGAAGTCTATGATATCTATGTGAGGGTACACAGTGAGGGCAGAGACTGATGCAACAATCAAGACAACACACGTTCTTCTCGTTCTTCTTTGCCGTCTCATGGTACGGACATCCAACAAAGAACTTCTCTGCATAAAGCGCATCCATCCATGCCGGTTTCTGAATTCCCTACCACATACAATTTACCCAATTAATAAATTATTTAAAACACACAAAAAAATATATAAAATAACTTCATACCATAATTCAATTCTTTCATACATCAATCATTAATATCTATAGAAAGTACCATGGATTCTACACATATACAAGGAGCCAAGATGAGGATAACGCCACAATTATAAGGAATTGGGTAATTGATTGAGAATCGTATAGTATAGGAAAGGAGATGAAAGTAAGAGATTCGCTACTTAAGCTGGTATAGAATTAAAGAAACAAGAGTAGAAAAAGTTAACCTACCATGAGGACACAACTCAAAGTAAGCTTTGGGAGAAGGGATTTTGGACACTACTCACTACAAAGAGTAATATTAGGAAGAGAGGAAGGTAAGTGGGGTTAGAGATGATAGGATTTATGGAGGATCACAAGAGTGAAGATTAAAAAAACAAGATTATAATTAATTATTCCTCGAAGATATAAACTCTTTTACACATTTAAATTTCATATAAATTTAGCTTGTTGTTTATTAGTGTTGGTGAGATGAGAGAAAGAGGGGGGGAGAGAGAGAGAGGAACGTGGGAGCTGTTTCCGTGTCTCCTACTTTTAACATATATTTATTTGGTCATCTCCTTGGCTTAAGAGCTCAATTAGGTTAAACCCTCCTTGAAGAAGCTGCTCTACTCCAAATTTTTCAATTTACCAGTTTATCTTATAATTCTTCCTTTTTTAAGATCTACCAAATAAAGGAGATAAGTGGATGAATCCACCAGTTAGATGTTTTAGGACTGATTTTGATGATCAATAGCCAATCGACGAAAATACAAAACTACTATGATATATCATCGGTCTAAGCATTGTTTATCTATAGATTGTTAGATAGGCCTATTTTAGAAATTCATATAAGGTTAGAGATTCTTAAATTTAGATTAAATAAAGAGACATTGAATATTGATTGACTAGTCAAAATATTGCCTGGTAAAAAAATTACAATAAGTAGTGTTCAAAAATAGAAGCTATGCAACCTAGTTGGGCTAAGAAAAATAGTAAACTAAATAAATCTTTGTATTGCAATCTTTAAACCCCTTTAACTACTATGATTATAGTACTGTACCTGTTTCTGATAAATAAATACACATATCTATATTTTCTGATAAATAAATACACATATATCTGTATATTCATCCGCTTAAGCATGCTTACAAACTTTAAATAGGGTACTAATATATTTTTCTGTTTATGAACAGAAAGCGTACTACTACTACTATCTATGTATGTAAGTTACTTAGGGTACTGTTATCTACTAAAAACTCATGTATTTTGGTTCAACCAATTCAGATTCATGAAAACTTAGACACCGTCAAATTCTTGCTGTGGTATATTTAAATCACATATTTTATGCCTGATTAGAAAAAATATTCAGTTTAATAATAGGAGTAGAAATGTACAGAGCATATGGTTAATCATAATGTTAGTAATTTATTTATTACAATAACCAAGGAGAAAACATCAAGAAAAAGATTCTTCTGTCTTACGCCAACTTGTTCTATTTTATTGGCATATATAAACTTCTAAATGGTACCGGTAAAAAAAACGTTTGAATGGTACTTTTTGTTATGGCAGATATTTATATTTATTTAACTAGGATAGTGTCTGTCTTATGCGGGGAGTGAAATGAATACTTAGTAAAATTCATATAATATCAGATAGATGTTAGATTTTGGTACATGTATAGATTAATATCAAATATTTTTGAAGAAAAAATATAACATTTGATGGTGTGGTGTGGGTGAAGGAAAATACATTAACAGATTCGAGTGAATTGGTTGTAACATTCTTCGGTTTATGAGGAGAATTAGCAATGTTAATATATAGGAATGAATATAATTTGTAGTGTAAGTTTAGGTTTAGAAGTTAATATTTTTACAAATCTTTTTTTTTTAAACTCCAAAATAGTTACAATATGTTCGAATCTTTCAAAATGTTAATATTTTTTTTATTTTTATTTTATTTTAAAGAGAAATCTGCTCACTATGTTAAATAGAGAAAGTGTATTAAGGGAAGCATTTAATCACGCGCATCTTCGGAGATGGCAACAAAACTTCTTACAATCAGATTTCCAAGTGCTCATTAGAGCAATGATCACCACCGGTATCAGATTGAACTCTTCGGAATCCTCTCTGACATCGATCATCTATCTACATGCTTCTCTCTCATTTGCTTTAAGTTTATCCCGATGGATTTCAACGTTTCACCGGACGCCATAGCAAAGACAAAGCTTCTTTTTTTTTCCTCTTGTAATGAGTTAAATGCTTTGAACTTCCAATTAATAAAAGGTTAAAGTTGACAAAAAAATAGCTAACTATTTTAAATAGAAAAATTGTAGTATCTATTTTTTTAAAATGGCGATTTTAAAATTCTATTTATAAAAAGATTGTAAATTATTAATTGTATAACTTTGATTGTTTGAGGTTAAAATTAGTTTGACATATATTTGAATGAAATCATTTTGTGTGAAAAAAAAGAATCAAAATTTTAATTAATTATTTCAAAAAGTTGAACTTATGAGAGGCTGACATGTGGTAAAATGATTAGTTGTTACCTAAAATAATTTTTAGCTATAATTTCTTAACAGTAGAAAAAGAATCAATTAAATAGGTAAATATTAAAAACATTTGTGGGTATATTAAATTATATTATGTATGTGTTCAACGAAATTAAGGAACACTAATTTGGAGTGTATTTTTTTTATCAACACTTTGGAGTGTAATTTTTAACAATTACAGCAACTCGCAGCTTGTCCAAAAACGAGCCACACCAAGTGGTGGGAGGTTTCTATCGGATGGTAAACTTCTGCAAAGTCATCAACAACTTTCATAAAACAATCCTCAATCATGTAGAACTTTCTTTCACAAAAGAACACACTAGGGATCGATGGCGACCTATAGATTATTGATATAATCCGTTTTTACAGATTTTAACCATAATTTCAAAAACAAATCATGTGTTTTAACTCGTTTTTAACGGTTTTCAAGTGCTTTATAGTTTTTGAAGTCTTTTGAGGTATTTGGGCAAAACAAAAACAGAAGATGGAGAATTAACAGAATTTGGACAGATTCGGGCCTGAGAAGTTTACCATCCGATAGAAACCTTCCCACCACTTGGTGTGGCTCGTTTTTGGACAAGAAATAGAATTATAAGTTATCTTTCACATGAAAGTGGTTTGAAGGTAATCAGACGGTACAATATATGATGTGGACATCAAGGATATCAGCCAAGGAGCACATAACCAGAAGTCATGAGGAGGAGAGCATGAAGCTGAGGAGGGCTAAGAAGACATGCGAGATAAGTTCAGCTCAAATGGAGGCCAAGACCAAACATTCCAACTCAACAAAAACATGGAGAGAATATTCAACTCATCTAGAGTTCACCACGAAGAATAATCATCAAAAAAGGATTCCATATGAAGAAGATATTGAAGATACAATTTGGCAGATCTTCAATGGACCCGATGGAGATATACGATCACTCATCGAATCATTCCCGACAAACCAGGATGAACCAAGCAACAAATCAAATTGTTTTGGATTCTCATCTCATCAGGGGACCACGAAGAATTGGATTCATACCAAAATTTTTATGGTTTAAAAGTTATTCAACTTCTTTACGAGTTTAATCACTTACAAACAAGACTTTGGCGACCAGGAGAGACATCTAAGCATTCAAGAGATACATATACTTTCATTCTCTTCCGTGCAAAGCTTTTGATCAGTTCTTGATCATCATTTGTTAACAGATTGTGGAGTGATTCCCGATCTTATATCAATATAAATTTGTACCAGCTTTAGTAGTGAAAACATGTCATTCTACCTCAAAAAAAAAGAAGGCCAAAATGAAGATTTGGTGAACCAATGAAGACCACGGCCACATAGAGTGTTTTACCGCGGGTCCAATGCTCATAACCGTGGGAAATAAGCATTCAACCGACCAGGATCAAGTTCAAGCCCATTTGTCATCCGAACTCTTAATCCAACTGGGAAAAGACCGAACTGACCCAAGTCACTTTAAGACCCATATATGCACGACTTCCCTATGGTTTTGAGACACACAACAACACCACAATTACACTGAAAACAGCAACTCGTCGCCCCTTTTCTGCGTTTTAGTTCTTTAGTTTTTCATCTTTATTGCAACTTTAAAGGAGAAGATCGCATTCTTCTTGTACCAACATAGAAGATTTCTAAACCTCTTTTTACTTGGATCTATTTATACAATTCTTCATGATTTTCGTGATGTCTTAAGTTGTGACCTTCTGTAACATCCGAGTCTTACTTCTCCGAGAAGGCATGTTACTTTAATAACTTATACCACACGTAATCATTTCCAAGTCCAATAATAACTTTTATTAAACAACTTTTTAAACCGTTCAACTTAAAATCATCTTTAAACCAATCCAAAGAAAACCAACTTAATTTAATAAATAAAATATATAAAATAATAATAAAAACGCTCGTGCTCCCGAAAACTAGCACCACACCGATACGGCTCCTCCGGCTACTCCACACGCTCACCTGCAAGAGAAATGGGTGAGTAATTTGGATTACCCATTGAGTGCGAGCCTTAGAGCCCACTCAAACCATCACACACAGACAATCACCACGTCCTACCGACGCACCATTACAACAAGGATTACGTCATAATAATACTACGGTGTCCCTGCATCCATTCTGGCTCCGGGAGTCCACCTGTCGGCCCATGCAGCACCTGGCTACTCAGCCAACCCTGAACTATGACCGTCCACGCAAGGTCCGTTCTCATAGCTCAACACACAAAATGGACCACAGTGAGGATAAATCTGTCCCACTTCTGACTGCTACCGAAAATATATCCGCCACATGACCACACAGTGAGGGTAAACCCGTCCCACTTGTGACCGCAGATACATCGCCACATGCCTTTCGGCTATAACTCTTGTAGTCTCGCAAACGATACTACTTTTTATGAACAAGCATCAACACGCATTATTCATCACATCATTCAACTGTATTCATTTTTAAACAATCTTAATCTTAACCACATCTAGGTTCTTCTCAAACAAATACGATCATACATACATATATATATATATAATTATATATCTATTTTTATATCATTCAAATACGTATATATTTATAGATATACGTATATATGCACTTTAACCTAAGACTAAACGTTATATACGTAATTATAAACATATGAAACGGATTTGCACCCCACGGTCCTCACCTTAGCTTCTCGGGTGCAGCAGAACGGAAAGGTGACGATGGAAAGATGACGAGAAGCTTACGTTAATTAAGTGGATCTGAAACAACAACTAAGGATAATGAGTTGCTTAAAACGCAAGCAACAATGGACACAAGCACAATTCATCCAAGTGAATAACAAAGTTGACAAACGATAAGATCTTGTTGGTACTGGGCTTGAGGCCCATTACCTTGGCCCGGCACAAATCGATATTTCTGCCAAAAGCCCAAAAACGAGACCCGTGAGGTCCATTCCCGTCAAAAACCGCAAACGATATTTTCCTATAAATACCGCACTAGGATGAGAAAATGGGGATCATGAAATTTCCAGAGAGCACCCCCTCTTAAATTCTCGATTTCTATACAAATCGTATATCCGACGACTTTTACGATATTTTTCATATCGTATTTACGATTCGCTTTTATATTTACAACAATTTTTGACAATTTCTTTTGTAATTTACGATTTCAATATTTCGTATAAGAAAGTTCCCGAACCCATCATTCTCACGTATTTACGAATACCGGATTTTGGTATCAACATTTGGCGCCGTCTGTGGGGAAAGGGGCTCTTCTACTTAAAAAAACAAAAAAAATCAAAAAATCATCGATGACGGAAGGAACAACTCCCGCGTCAACGAAACCATCTTCTTCGACTTCAGCCGCAACAACCGCCACTGCCTCGGGAACGACAATCTTCGGAACATCGGCAATGCCAACTTACGGCACATCAGAAGCGCCGACTCCAACCGCGACAGCGAGCCCAACCTCAATGGCCTCGACATATCGAACTTACACGCCACCAACGGGACCGACTTTTCTAACTACGACGAGGATATCCTTCTCCGATCCAACGAGGATGGACAGAACGACCGCAAATCTGACAGGTGCCACAAGGATGGAAGCACGCGCAAACGACACGTTGCCACGATCCGACATCTCGGCTTTAATCCAGACGCTTATCGACCAGATAAACGACAACACACGTGGGACTAACGAAAGATTGGACGAACTGGCCACGGCTCAACATATTTGCCATAGTCGGATCGATGACCTCCACATCACCAACAACCGCGAGGAACGGACGCCGAGCTAAACAACCTTCATCCCACACCTTCAAAGAGTTCTGTTCAGAGATCCAGTGGCCGACCCGGATGATCGAAGCAATCTACCTCCCCCGACGAATAATCAAGAGCAAAGAGAGGAGAGACGATTGGCAAACAACGACCATCAACGCCAATGGCATGCAGATCGACAAAACGATGACCTCCATCGTCGAAATCAAAACAGCGAACTGGAAGGTATCAAAAGGCAGGTTAAGCTGATGACTTTTCGAGTCCACCAGCCAACGAGCTCGACACCAGAGATCAACCGAGTACTCAAAGAGGCGCAAAACACCCCATCCACGAGCAGGATAACTGACTCGCCGGCTCGGCATACGGGAAAGATCAAGATCACGACTTACGATAGAACAACGAATCCTATGCTATTCATAACAGCATTCAGCGTCGCGATGTGTCGAACCAAATTTCCTCCCGAGGAGCGAGACGCGGGATATTGCCAGATTTTCGTAGAAAATCTAACAGGCTCGGCACTAAGTTGGTTCTCCAAGCTCGAGACAAACTCAATCGATAGCTACGAAGATCTCAAAATAGCTTTCGTCAAACACTACTCTATGTACATCGAACATGGGGCGTGCGAAGACGACTTATACACACTACGACAAGGCAAGAAGAAGTCTCTACGATCCTACATCAACAAGTTTAAGAACATCGTTTCAAAAGTGTCAGTTTCCGACGACGCTGTAATTCCAGCATTGCGCAACAGACTATGGTACGAATCAAGTTTCTACGAAGAGATGAAGAAAAAAAAACCGCATACATTGGAGGACGCGCTCCACAGGGCAACGATTTTCATCGAAATAGAGGAGGAGAGGGCAGAGAAAGCTAAGAAGTATGCCTCCCCCAAGGCGCCGATACCAAAAGAGAAATAAAAGGATGACTACTACGAACCGCGTCAGCATTACGACAACAGCCATCAAAGAAACAACAAAGGTAGCAGACCGTCTACCTTCGTCATAGAAGACGCGCCGTTCATTCAACAACAAGGCGGGTACTCAAACAAATGCATCCGGCCAAATCAACACAACACGCCCGGCGGGTCAAAACCATATTGCACCTACCACAAACGATACGGAAATTCCGACGAAGAGTGCCGCCATCTGCAAAAAGACTTAATGGCGCGTTATAGGAGAGAGCTCAAGGAAGCGGCTAACAAGCAAATGGCAAGACCAAACGAGCAAAGCGAAGCCCTGCAACCGCGAAACGAAGGAGAACGATTTAGACTCGCGCAGGAGGAAGCTAGACGACAACCAGCAGTCGTCTTACCAAACCCGACGATCGGACCCGTCAATGCCGACATGGAACCTCCGAAGCGCGAACTCGACGACCAAGGACAAGGCAAAGCCCCGACTCCGGAAAGACGATGAATCAACATGATAATGGGAGGGCTTCAACCATCTAATGATTCGGTTCGGTCGATCAAAAATTACGAGCGAAGAACTATCGCTGCTAAGAAATTTAAGCGCAGCGCCGAAGATGAGCTGAGGATCGGCAACAATATGTTTTTCGGCGACGACGACCTTGAAGGAGTAGACACGCCCCATAACGACCTGCTCGTCATCGAACTCCAAATCGGGGATTGCGAAGTCACCCGAGTTCTGGTCGACACAGGAAGCACCGTTGATCTTCTTTTTAAAGAAACTCTGCAAAGGATGGAGCTCGAATGTTTCGAATTCAAGGCAAGTACAAAACCGCTTACAGGGTTTACTGGAGACACCACAATGACGACCGGAACCATCAAACTCTCGGTTTATGTCGGACGAACGACTAAGGTTGTCAAGGTCGTCGTCATCGATAAGCCGGCCATCTATAACGCAATCCTCGGCACCACCTGGCTAAATGCGATGAAAGTAGTCCCGTCAATCTATCACCAATGCGTAAAATTACCAACATCAAGCGGAATCTTCAGATCAGAGGAAACCAACGAATGGCAAGAACCTGCTTCATCACCGAGCACAAACTACGAAAGGCGGGGCAAACATGTCTGATCGCAACCCAAGGGCCAAGGGAACTCCCGCCCCCGGATGACCAACAACGCGATGAAGTTGTAAGAATAAACATTGACATACGAGATCCGGAAAGATGTGTCGATATTGGAGTAGAACTAAACAACGACCTAATAGACAAGCTCATCGATTTCCTAAGGCAAAATGTTTCCACGTTCGCATGGATAACTGACGACATGAAAGGGATTCCTCCCGCCCTAGCTCAACATGAACTTCAAGTCGATCCAACCATTAAACCAATCAGGCAAAAGCGACGCAAGCTCGGCCCAGAGCATGCTAAGGCGGTAAATGACGAGGTCGAACGATTATCAAAGGCAGGATCGATTAAGGAGGTCAGATACCCTGACTGGTTGGCCAATCCGGTGGTCGTCAAAAAGAAAAAAGGAAAGTGGCGAATGTGCGTCTATTTCACAGATCTAAACAAGGCATGCCCAAAAGATAGTTTCCCCCTTCCGCATATCGATCGTTTGGTAGAGGCGACTGCGGGAAACGAGCTCTTATCCTTCATGAATGCTTTTTCGGGCTACAATCAAATAATGATGCATCCCGACGATCGCGAGAAAACTTCTTTCATCACAGATCGAGGAACGTACTGCTACAAAGTCATGCCCTTCAGCCTGAAAAACGCAGGAGCAACGTACCAACGATTAGTAAACAAGAAGTTTGCAGACCAGCTCGGGAAAAAGATGGAAGTTTATATTGACGACATGCTCGTGAAATCACTCAATACCGAGGACCACGTCGAGCACTTGCGAACCTGCTTCAAGAGTTTGAACGAATACGGAATGAAGCTAAATACGGACAAATGCACGTTCGCCGTAAAATCAGGAGAGTTAATTGGTTATCTCGTGACTAAAAGAGGGATAGAGGCCAATCCAAAAAAGATAGCCGCAATCCTCGACATGCCATACCCAAAGGATACCCGCGAAGTTCAGGGACTCACGGGAAGAATTGCGGCGCTGAATAGATTCATCGCCCGATCGACAGACAGATGCCTCCCTTTTTATCAACTTCTTCGCGGCAACAAACGATTCGAGTGGGACGACAAATGCGAATAAGCTTTCGGCCAACTCAAAGAATATCTATCAACTCCGCCAGTCTTAGCAAAGCCCGATCTCGGCGAAACTTTGTACCTTTATGTGGCTATATTGCACTCTGCCGTCAGCTGTGTTCTTGTCAAGGAAGATCGCGGCGAACAAAAACCAATATTCTACGTGAGCAAGTAACTCGACGGCCCGGAAAGCAGGTACCCGACGATGGAAAAACTCGCACTAGTCGTAGTCACCTCGGCACGAAAGCTACGACCATACTTCCAATCGCACTCGATCACCGTTCTCACGAATCAGCCCCTGCGGACAGTTCTTCACAGTCCAACTCAATCCGGACGAATGACAAAGCGAATACGATATCGACTACAAAAACAGGACTTGTGCAAAATCCCAAGTGCTCGCAGATTTCCTCGTAGAGTTGCCACCAGATTCCGCTAAAAGAGACCTTTCTCCAGAAGAAAAATTATCTTTGTACGTCGACGGCTCCTCGTCTCGCAATGGCTCCGGAGTCGGAATTCGGTTAAGTACGAAACACTCATCGCCGGTCTAAGGTTAGCAAAAGCGATCAAGGCAAAACAAATACAAGCGTTCTGCGACTCGCAACTCGTCGCCAGCTAATTCAACGGAGAATACGAGGCTAAAAATGACCGCATGGACGCCTACCTCAAGGTCGTCAAAAATCTCGCTGAAAGTTTCGACAGTTTTGTGCTCACCAAGATCCCACGAAGCGATAACTCGCCAGCTGACGCCTTGGCCGCCCTCGCATCGACGTCTGACTCGGCCGTCCGCAGAACGATACCAGTGGAAAGCATCGCCAAACCCAGCATCGAGCTATCAAAAGGTGTATGCGTCATAACCGAACTCGAAGAGGGACTCGACGACGCCGACGAGACGAATTGTGAACCGATAGATAGAGCTACTGAACCCGTCGAAATAGATTGGAGGGATGAAATCAAAAAGTACTTGGCTGATGGAGAAGTCCCACCTGATAAATGGGATGTCCGGCGCCTCAAGGCACGAAGCGCCTACTACACTCTCGTCGACGACGCCCTCTACCGATGGAACGCTTCTCGGGTTCTGCTAAATTGTATACACGGAGAGGAAGTGCACGACGTCATGAAAGAAGCGCACGAAGGAGCAGGCGGAAACCATTCGGGCGGACGAGCCCTAGCCCCAAAATAAAAAAGCACCGCATGTTCTGGCCAACGATAATTACAGATTGCGAGAAGTTCGTCGCACAATGCGAGAAGTGTCAACGGCACTCTCCAATAATATGAACACCTTCAGAACTACTGACGACTTCCACAGCACCTTATCCTTTCATGAGATGGGCTATAGATATTGTCGGTCCACTCCCGTGATCCCGCCAAAAATGTTTCGTCATGACGGATTACTTCACGAAATGGGTGGAAGCAGAGTCCTACTCCAAGATCCACGCCCGCGATGTGTAGATGTTCGTATGGAAGTTCATTATATGTAGACACGGACTCCCTTACGAGATCATCACCGATAACGGCTCACAATTTATCTCGAGTATCTTCGAAGACTGAGCAAGTCAACACCTTGATATACACAAGGCAACAGACAGGTCGAAGCAACAAACAAAACGATCCTCGACGGCCTCAAAAAACGCCTCGACGCGAAATAGGGGGCTTGGGCAGATGAACTCGACGGAGTGCTCTGGTCTCATTGGACTTCGCCGCGCCGATCGACGAATAGAACACCCTTCCTCTTCCAGAAAAAGTTAGTGAAAGTTAGGGTCTTAGACTAAAGTTCAAACCCAGACTCGTAGGTAACACAATTGGTCACCGGCAACGGCGCCAAAAACTTGATACAGAGATTTTAACCCTATAAAAGTTACCGCAAGTGCACAGCAAGTGTTGTAGTATTTAGGGATCGAATCCACAAGTTCCAAAGGCTACACTACGATTCTTTAAACCAAAATTAAGGTAAGACAAATATATGGGTTGTTGGTAACAATGCAAAACGAAAATAGCAATTAAAGCGATGTAAATTTTAATTAAACGAAGCGTTAGGTCAATGGCAATTCACAGGAATTCAGAGATCATGAACCAGACAATTATTCAGGGAATGGGTTATGAACCGTTCTAGAACTCAAAACACAATTGTATAACCAATCCACTGTCGTGGTATCAATTACTTTGTCTAACAACCTAAGTATCTAAACTGTCGTTTGAACTTAGAATTCTAGACAAGCATTAATTTCGAGTTTGATATGTTCACAAAACGCCTTAACATCAGCTTTCGTTGGCTAAGGACGTTTTGCTCATCTATGTTCTTTCAGGCTTTTAAACAAACACTTTTGATGCGTAAAACAACCTAAGATCAGAAACTAGGTAGCTAATCAAGTTTCAGCAATGAGATCAACAATAGATGAAGAAACCACAAGATAATTCCCTATCTAACTCAAAGTTCTACGCGGTGTCCAAATTTCAGCTCAATCCATCGGTGGGAAGTGCTTCATCGAAAGCCAAACTTTAGACGTATCTGCATGGTTCTGCATCTCCATATGCTCGTTTGTACCCAAAATGACTCCCTTTCTTCTAAAGCGGCCTAAAACCTGAAAAGACTCGATAAAACACTAAAAGACTCTAAAACACACTTTGACTCGAAAAACCATTGAAAACATTGGGTTAAAATGTGTCAAAAACGCAATATATCAACTCCCCAAGACTTAGTCTTTTGCTTGTCCTCAAGCAAACTACTGAGAATAGAGTCAAGGTTTGAAAACAGAAACTCACCATATCTTCAGAACACCATCCCGACCAACACTCTTGAATCCACTTACCACATAGCCAACATTAGATAGTATTTCAGCATACTTACTACTAGCTTAGCAATCTCCCATATACGGTTCAAACCCCTTAGAGAAATTCGAAACCTCCATTGTTGACCCCTATAATCAATTAAGCGTGCGGTCTCATCGAGGGACTATCGACTAGTTTTCCTTTTTTTTTTTAATAGATCAAGAACGGTGCTACTCACTTTCGTGTTCCTTGTGAGGAGACGCTTTCATGAGTGTAAGCTCGCCTTCATTGTCCTTTTTATGGAACTCAGGTTGCCGTTCTTAAACTTAGACTTCTTTATTTTCTTTTTCTTTTTAGAGGAGATCAATGAGAGACTGAAAAAAACTTATCTTTAAAGTGCTGGAAGAGGAATCAGGTTCGATGTATACTAAGCCCCAAGATGAGAAAATTAAGGTTCATTTGGTGCGGAGCCAACAATGAATGTTTCGAACTCTCTAGAAATCTGAACTTTCTCTGTTAGATTGATCCACTCACAGTGTTCTACCTAGTAAAATCTGTAATAAACTATTATAACAATGGTCCTTAAAGTGTCAATCCAAAGTGGTTAGTCCCAAGAAAAGCTCATAGTTCCCTACAAATTTTTGACTCAATAAAACAACTTGGACTGACTCAAGAAAAACATCAAAATGACTCAAGAGAAACAAAACAAAGAAAATAGTGTTAGTAAACGATGAGCATCCTCCCCCAGACTTAAATCACACTGTCCCCAGTGTGAATAAAGCGAGAAAAGGATGCTAAGGATGAAGAAACAAGTAAGGGATGAGAGAACTTACCTGTTCGTGATCGAATGGGAGGTGAGGGTGGGTCTGATCCGTTTTTTTTTTTTTTTCATTTTTCGTTTTTTTTTTTTTGAAACACTTAAAAGCAAAACTAAAAGTTAGAAAACTAAAGAAAAACAAAATATATACACTTACCAGTGGGTTGCCTCCCACTAAGCACTTGTTTATAGTCCATAGCTTGACTTCAGAGCACATATGTTAATCATGGAAATCAAAAGGTTGAGCCAATGCACCTTTGGTCCTTCTCTTGTTAGGGCAAGAAACAAAATGTGCAAAATGGCACGCAATTATGCAATCCCAAGTGAGAGAAGTCACATCAATGAAGTCTACTACGAATGTAGCATATATCTTAGAATATATCTTGATGGTGAGATGCTCATGAGGATAAAATGCATTTGGTGGAAATATAAAGTCAACTTCAGGTCTAAACGAGTTCATCACAAAATAGTAAACTTCATCTCCATCAATCATGTAGAACACAATATTCTCCTCCCTAGAATCTATCTCAACTTTAGGGTTCTCTATCTCATTCAAGATCATATTGATATCAAACACATCCCATAGGTAAGATTTTTCAAGAAGAGATCTAGATTCCTCAGGCATTGAAAGCTTAAACTCAAGATAATTTAGATAATTAATATCAAAGCACACTTCAGTGTAATCTCTAGCAAGTTTCTCTACTCTTAAAGTATCTAGTCTTTCAGACTCACATATTAAATCATAGCATTCATCAATGAGCAGAGGAGTGTGAAAACTAGAAGCTACATCTTCAATGCAAGGCATGTAACTATCCTAATCATCATGAGATTCAAAGGTTGAGAATGGTGTACCTTGTATTGGGTTTGGTGGAACCCAATAAATTACCTCTTCAAGTGCATGGGCTATCCTTATCTCATAGAGTGTGAGTTCCCTTCCTTCAAGTGCCGCTCGATGTGACATGAGGTTCAGCCGGATCATCATCGCTAGGTCACTCCTTGTCAACGTTGGATTTTCTTTGCAAAGCTCAAACAACTCAACAATATGCTCCAATGTGAGTACACTCTCATCAAGTATTGGCTCCAGATATTGCTCATCTTGAATGTATTCATCAAATGTGGCATCTTCTTCTTGTGGCCAATCATTGTAATCCATGGCCATAACCTGTAAGAAATAAAAGTGAAAAGAAAAAGTTAGTGAAAGTTAGGGTCTTAGACTAAAGTTCAAACCTAGACTCGTAGGTAACACAATTGGTCCCCGGCAACGGTGCCAAAAATTTGATACAAAGGTTTTAACCCTATAAAAGTTACCGCAAGTGCACAGCAAGTGTTGTAGTATTTAGGGATCGAATCCACAAGTTCCAAAGGCTACACTACGATTCTTTAGACCAAAATTAAGCTAAGACAAAGATATGGTTTTATGTTTGCAAGTAAAAACGAAAATAGCAAATAAACGAAGTAAAAATCAATTAAACGAAGCGTTAGGTCAAGGGCAATTCGCAGGAATTCGGAGATCATGAATCAGACAATTATTCAGGGAATAAATAAGCTCAGTCTAGAACTCAAACATGAATGTTTAACCAATCCACCGTCGTGGTATTAATCACTTTATCTAGCAACCTAAGTATCTAAACTGTCGTTTGAACTTAGAATTCTAAACAAGCATTAACGAGCAGGTTCAATTTGTTCACGGATTGCCTTAGCATCAGCTTTCGTTGGCTAAGGACAAACCGCCCACCTATGTTCTTTCAAGCAATCTATAACACTTTTGATGAATAGATTAAACCCTAAATCATAGACTAAGTGATCAATTCAGTCTAAGCAATGAACACAACTATAGGTGAAGACAACGGATGATAAATCCCTATCTATGTCTAATTCAATGAAAACCTAAATTCCTTTGAAACCCTAAACCTAACTATGGATCTACTCAGACATGGAAATAGAGAAACAGCAAAGAGATGAAGAGAAACTCATAATCAAATAAATATAAATCCAAAGGGGTTCAGAAATCTTCTCAAAGATGTAGAGTCAGAGATTCGTCTCCCCGAAGCTTACAAATTGCCAAAAGCCAAAAGTATGAATGTGAAAGAAAGCGTTGCCTAAACAATGGCCAAAAATAAGTATATATAGGTCTATGGTCGAAATAAGTTGAGTTAGGGTGATTCCAGGGCAAAAAAGGAAGTTTCAGATTGCCTTTTTCTCGTCTGAGGGTTAGATCGATCGATCTAATGTTGGAGTGGTCGATCTAAAAAGCTCCTGGTATCGTCCAGATGTTGGATCGATCGATCTAAAGTTAGAACGATCGATCTAATAGTTCCCTGGACTTTTTCTGCACATGCTTCATCTTCTCGTCAGGCTGGACAGTCTTCACGAAAACTGGCATAACTTTTGATCGCACCGTTGGATCTACTTCAAATTAATTCCATATGAAAGCTAACTCAAAGTTCTACTCTGTGTCCAAATTTCAGCTCAATCCATCGGTGGGAAGTGCTTCATAGAAAGCCAAACTTCAGACGTATCTGCATGGTTCTGCATCTCCATATGCTCGTTTGTACCCAAAATGACTTCTTTTCTTCTAAAGCGGCCTAAAACCTGAAAAGACTCGATAAAACACTAAAAGACTCTAAAAACACACTTTGACTCGAAAAACCATTGAAAACATTGGGTTAAAATGTGTCAAAAACGCAATATATCAACTGTCGCACGGAGTAGAAGCAATATCGCCCGCAGAAGTAGGCATCTCCGGACTCCGACACACCATGATCGCACGAAACCCGAACATGAACGATGAAATGATGAAGGACCAACTCGACTTCCTAGAAGGCGAACGAGACCAGGCGCTACTAAGAATTCAAAACTACCAGCAACTCGCAGCTCGTTACTATAACAAGAAGGTCCGGGGTCGACACTTTGAAGAAGGCGACCTCGTACTCAGAAAGGTTTTCGAAAACACGCGAGAAACAAACGCGGGCAAGCTCGACGCAAGTTGGGAAGGACCTTACATCATTTCAAAGATTGTCAAAACAGGAGTATTTGAGCTAACGACGATGGCGGGAGAAGCGATCCCACGATCATGGAACGTCATGCATGTTAATCGACACGCAGTCAGGCTGCCCAAACACATCAACGCCCTGGCCAGGTGATTGATTTCGAATCGCGTTCCACACGAATGCAGTGGTGAAATAATCCACCCTTTCGATGTGTAAGCCTAAACATCTTAGCTCTTCGGATTTAAAAGCCGAGCCCCGTCTCGCAAGAATTAAACGGGGTAAGCCGAGCACATCGCACGTTGCGATTTCGTCCTCGGAATAAAAAAAAGAGAAAAGCGGGAAAACCTATTATAAAAAGCGCCGAGTCGAGCCTCGAACCCAGACCCAGTAGAGCCGAAAATCGAGCGCCTCGTGTACTTCGTTTTACAGTCTTGAAAAATATCCGAGCAAAAACAAGCGGAGCCGTCTCAATCTCCCGCATTGCGACAAGTAATACAAGATAAGGCGACTCAAGCATCAAGGAAATCTCAAGCATATAGGAAAGATAAAATGCTGAATAATTACGAGGTCATACCAAAAGGTTCATACATATCAAAAGATAAAAGTCCACATACGGACTATCCGATAAACAGAAAAAAGGGAGGGCTAAAGAAACTAAAGTCCCGAGGGACCGTCGTGGCGGATAGTGGCGACAACCGTGGAAGTGAGACGAGTCGAATTTGACCCATATTCGTGGACATTAATCTCAAATACCCCTCCGTACAAAGGAGAAAATCTAACTACCCCTCTTTAATCTAAATGCCCCTCCCATTAATGAATTGACTGTTTACTCCTTCACTTAAAAAATAAAAAAAAAATAAAAAAAAAAAAGAAATTGGGTGGTTTGGTAGGAAATTTAATTCAAAACAACCCTAAAATTAATTCTCTAAACCAACCAAACCAACCACCAAAATTTAATTGCACCTCTCGTCGTCTTCTTCCTCTCACGTTTCCACCATTGACAAGGTTAGTTCTTGCTGTTTTTATGCTATTTTCGATTTTATGATTGAATTATCAAGTTTATGTCATAGGCAAAGCAATCCCAAAGCAATTAATACATATTTTCTTCTCAATTAGGGAATGTCATAGTAAATAAATTTTTGAATTTTTTTTTTTGCTCATTGGAGTCACTGAGCTAGTTGGGTAAGGCTATTAGAAACTGATATTGTTAATTAAATGGGATATCTTGGTTAACTGAGAAATGCATCGTAATAAATCGTGATGATTCGTATGATGAACCAAATTTTCTGGGTAGTAATGGGTACAACTAGCATAACTGGACATATTAAGTGAATTTAGTACGACTAGGATTAACCAAACTTTCTAGGTACTACTGGGTACAACTAGCATAACTGGACATATTAAGTGAATTTAGTACGACTAGGATTAACCAAACTTTCTAGGTACTACTGGGTAAAACTTGTTCTTACAAGTATTTTTGATATAAACATATACCCATGTGTGCATGCAATTGGTGCTGCCATCCATATGAGCAGAGATAGGGAACTTCATCTACAAGAGTTTTGCTCCAAATATTATTTGGTACAGCTATGGGCATTGGCATACTCCAGGACAATCTATCCAGTTCCTCATATGTCTGAATGAGTTGTACCTGAAGAGATACAAGCACAAAAAGTCTTACCTCTCGAATATGAAGTAAAGAAAGGAAAACCGCAACAGAAAAGATTCCCATCAGTTGGAGAACATCATGGAAGAGGAAGAAGAGGAAGAGGTGGAGGTGGACGCTGGGCTCAATGGTTTGGAATTGATGGTAGTAAAGAGTAATTTATGTCTTTGTTTTAAATTATGTGAACTATGTGTGCAACTTTTTATGACTGAGACTTGTATGCATGTTATTTCTATCAGGTATGACTAGGCACCACTAGTACAACTCTATATTCTGCGTCTAATATGTCGGGTACGACTGGTGCGACTAGTACCACTCGTTTTAAGTACAACTAGTGCAACTACATTTTAGTTGTACTCAAGTCCAACTGGGAAAACCAGTACGACTATGCTTTCTACAAAAATGTCAATAACACAATTTCTAAATGTATTTGTAAACATGTTTCCACATAAAATAGGCCATAGAACATGTGCAAGCATATTTGAACATTTCATAGTTATATTAATTTGATCCATGAAAATGTTTGATCCATGAAAATGTGATGTCTACACAATCTACCTTATACTTTTAAGGTTACTTTGGAAATCTTAACCACACAAACATGAAAACCATGAAAGTTTGTATTTTTATACAAGTTATAGCATTAGAAATATGTTAAATGTAGTTTGTTTACTAAATTTCACAAGTACAACTAAAAATGTTTAATTTAGAGTATGGTACTACTGATTACAAAATTTTACATGGATTCAATTTTTGTTTTGAAATTGGGTACAACTAAAAACTGGGTACAACTATGTTATAAAAAACTGGATTCAATTTTTGTTTTGACGGCGCAAGTTTGCAAATATATTCATTTCCTCTTTTGACGGCGCACGTGACTTCATATTTTATCCATTTTTAACTTCATTTTAAACTTCCCGCCACACGTTTTTTTGCTGCCACACGTTTCTTTGCTGCCACACGTTTTATAAATTTAGTTTTAGTTGGTCTAGTTCTGCTAATTGTACCGTTTAATTTAATACGTAAAAAAAACATACATAAAATATATATGTCCAACGCCTCCGCATAGGTTCCCAATAGGTGCTTTATATACTAATATGGCATATTTGTTTTGGAATCTGCCTCAAGATGAGGAAATGGCAGTATATCCTTGGTTACTATGGTATATTTGGAAATCAAGAAACGACAGCGTATTCTCGAACATAGATCGGGACCCGCGTGAAGTGCTAAAACTTGCAAAAGCAGAAGCAGTTGCATGGGAACAGGCGCAGACTGAGGAAATGCTAGGTTCTACACAAGGAACGATACCGGTTTTCTCCGTGACGCATAGAGAAGGTTTAACTTGCTTCATAGATGGCTCTTGGAAGGCAACAACGGCAAATGTGGGCTTGGGATGGTTTTGCCAGGGACAAGGTCCGGAAGAAATTTTGATGGGCGGAAGGAATGTGAGATGAAGTCTCTCTTCATTACATGCGGAATTAGAGGCACTGATATGGGCCATGCACTGCATGCTCGATGTGAGAAGATTACAAGTGAATTTTGCTACAGACTGTTCCGAATTGGTACGGATGGTGTCCAAACCAGAAGAATGGCCGGCGTTCACACTGCATTTGGAGGAATACGAGACAAGTAAAAAAAAATTTTCTTTTTTTTCCATCTCGCATATCCCACGAGCTCAAAACACTAAGGCGGACAAGTTAGCAAGGAGTGCTCGAGACTGTCTTTATCATATGAATTATGTAAACTCAATTCCACCGGTTTGGATTTCTGAACCGTTCTAGGTGTTGAGGCTGTTGACAAAAAATATATATATATATATATATATATATATATATATATATATATGTCCAAATCCTGAAATATATATGCCATTACCATAAAATATATATGTCCAAATTCTTCTTTCTCCATAAAAAAAGGTATACGATAGTTGATTGTGAAGTAACATTCTTTCACTGGATTCAGGGAAAGATCTTGTTTGGAACTCTTCTGAGATACGAGACTGATGCAAAAACAGAGTCTTGGATTTGAGTTGGAGATGAAGTAAATCCAGATACTGAATAGGTTAAAGCTTTATGTATACAAATATACTATACATAAAACCACAGGAAGATGCATATAAGGAAATCTTTTACTTGATTTGTATAGAAAAAAGAAAATTAACTTCCGAATGAAACACAGCTCAGGAATATACAAAACAGTTGCTTGTAGTCTACAAGTTTCTACTTTGTACTAAACCAATTAATTAGAAACATAAACGAACAGAATATTTTGAAAAAAACATACAAAACTATTGCTATATATTCAGTCTGTTTCAAAGAATAATATTTTTTTCCTACTCACAGATAATATCAAGAGAAAATAATCCAAAACCAAAGAAGTATTTAAAGATCAAACGTATAAGGACTCAAAACTCGTCCTCGTCCTCGTCCGCCAAGCCCCCGTGCTGGTTGATTCCTCCAAGATTGCATCTGGGACTAAAACCACGTCCCCATCCTGGTCCGCCAAGCCCCAGTGCCGGTTGTCTCGGGTGGATACCGAAGGATCCATGCAAGTGATCCCCATGAAACCATCCGAAAGGGTCAGGGTCTCTAATGATCCGAGGAAAAGGAATGCGTTCTCTTCTCATGATATAGTTTCGTAAGGTTCGTCTAGCTGTGGACAAGTGTCGATGTTGTTGCCTCCAAAAAGCAGCTTTAGCTCTGATGGTAGGCGCATCAAGCAAGGTGGAAGTTCCAAGCCAGACTTATCGCAAAGATCAATCAACAAAGGGATAGCAAGACCATCTTTTAACATTCTCCACAACATAAACACCTCGCGGTAGATGCTGGAAGAGCCTTGTTTGTCAGACTTCAAAGTATCCAAAACCAGATCCATCATAGGCACAAACCTACGCTTATCAAGAGAAAGCCTGTGGCCCCTATACCCACTTAGATTCCCGTGAACTATAACCAAACAGACTCGATTGTATTGGTATCGTCACGGGTTATTAGCTCAGGCAGAGTATACCTAAGGAATACCGAAAGCAACTACTTTGAAAAGCTAAACTTATCAGAGCCATGATTGTACAGCACAAATCCGGATTCTAACATGACGGCATGAATTGAGATAGCCAAAGTAGTCAACTCACCTGTATCACCGGATTTCTCAAGCAATATCTTTTTCAAGAAGAATGGTTCGCTTAACCTTTTGCTTCAAGCGGCAGCGAGCTCCACATCAAGCTGCTCTACATCCATCGGCTCTAGACCCGAATTTCTCCCGGCGGATCCTTCGGCTGAATCTTCAACGCCTGATGAATTCAGATCGGTTTTCGATTGATCTTGGATATTCATACCCACATTGGTAGCTGCGAATCCATTACCCATATAATCGTGAACAAACGCCTGGTTCTTCTCTGATTATGGACCTAGGGTTGTTGCAGATTCTCCTAATTTACCGTCGCCACTTGGAGCTAGAGCTTGATGTGCCTCTGCTGAAGAGGCTAATCTGATATCCTCCTCAACCGATGCAACATAAGCAGAGAGATCGAGAAAGTAGTAAATAAGGTCACCGGATGTAACACCGAGCATATCCTCCGGCAAAGGCGCGAGGAGCTCGTCATTACAATTAAGCGATAGATGAACGGAAGGAGGATGCTCTGACCCGTAGCCGCGAGAAGAAAGGATTTGGTTGGTTTGTAATTTAGAGGAAACTCGATACCCTTCGTTGTCTTTTCACGCTTTTCCCTTTAAAATATAAATAAAAAAAAATCAATGTTATAACAGGGGCTTTTGAGATTATCCCCGGAGGGGTATTTCAGATTAGTCTCCCATATTCGTTGATGGCGGACGTCGCCTCCTCTGGACGCGTCAAGCGTTCCATCCAAGCGTCCACGGGAGAAACGACGAAATCACCATCCACGAACTCCTCGACCGGTAAAGCCAGAGCCTCACTCTTTCTCTGAGCTACCTCCCCCTCCAGAGCAGAAATCTTTCCCACGGGAAATTGGGTGCCTTTGATAAGCTCTCAAATTTATCCTAGAGATACTCTCTCAAATTAAGAGATCAGTTGTAGTACTTAGGGATCGAATCCACAGAGAAGAGATAGTCACACAACAGTTTTCTAATTTCGAATTAAGCTAAGAAATAATATGGAATTAAAAGACAGAAAGCAATTAAACGATTTAGATTCAGGAGAAGAAACACTAGGTTCAGGGAAATTCTCGGGTGATCTAAATTGCAGGTCTAGACAGAATGTTAGGAATTGTTAAGATCGGTTCTCGAACTCGAATCACTAATGTAAAATCAACCAACTCTCGCTGCGAAGATTATCTATGTCTAAACCCTAGAATTCTAAATCTCTTTGCAAATTCTAACAATTCAAACAAGCATTAAAGTTCAGGTTCAATTGTTCACAAAACCCCTAAACCAGATCTCTTTGCGAATAGGTATTTTGCTCATCTAACACTAGTTCAGGCAATCAGTAATACTCTCGCATCTATTAATTAACCTAAGATCAGATTCTAGGTCGCAAAGGTAGAATAAGCATTAAACACAAATCCAGATGAAGAACTCTAATGATTTTATCCTAACGATTTAATTCGACCTAACAATTCATTAATTACCTTTGAAAAACCGTAAACCTAACAAGCAAACTACTCAAACATGGTGAATAAAGAAAACATCATGAATAAAATAGTTTGCATTAAAGAAATCAATAGAAACAAAGGAGTTCCAAATTTGCTCTGAAGGAGACAATTCTTCTCTCTAAAATCTCTCTAAAAATCTCTCTCTAAAATAATGTGTGTGTTATAAAGTGTAGCCTAAACAATGGCTGAAAAACTATATTTATAGGCAAACTCGCATCAGGGGCAATCTTGTAAATAATGAGAACTTCAGCTGATTTCCTTTTTCTGATGGAAGTCCGTGAAACTTGGCGGTCCTGATTGGTGTCGATCGACACCA
>JAHZTW010000012.1:4072171-4117480 GCA_020283515.1 Alliaria petiolata | reverse complement strand
GGTAACTTCTCTGGAATCCTTCTCTGAATCACAGCACTGACTTGTTCAGAAACCCACACCTTCTTCTTCTTCCTTGGAACTATGTTCAAGATAATTGCATTCATGTCTCTGGTAAGCAATGCTCCTTCCTCAGGACTCACACCATTGACAACCATTCTCTTGACATATCTTCTTAATGCAGGTGAAAGTGGGACTGCATAAACTAAGGGTGGCTCAACCATCAGCTTACTCATCATCTCCTTGCATCTAGCTTCATCTCTCTCTTGTTTAGATCTTCTGGGAGGCAGGGGATAGGGTATTTTTGGTTTGTACACCCTTTCTTCTGCAACCTTTGTTGTTGTGAGCTGTTCTGGTGAAGTCCGTATAGAGCGTCGATCGACACCCTTATGGTGTCGATCGACACTCGCCTTTGGTGTCGAGTCCCCCGGGTCGAGTTTGCTCGTTTCGTCTGGTTTCTCGTTAGGTGTCGATCGACACATAGTAGTGTCGATCGACACTGCCTCCGCAGCATCTTCCACATCTTCAAGCTCCTCGAATTCTTTAGCATTTAGACCCCTTTTCAGCTCTGTTTGAAGGCCTTTTCACTTTGGATTGTGATGGCATTCACGTGGTGTCTCGGATTAGTTTCAGTTTTCCCTGGAAGGAAACCTTCTTGCCTACGAACAGCTTCTGCAGTTTGAACAACTTGAGTATCCAATTTCTTGACATGGTTGTTCAGAGATTCGAATTTACCATTCAAGTCTTGGTACATGACGTCCATCTTTCCAGTCACATCTTGATATAATGTGTCAATCTTCCCATTAAAGCTCACTGTCATCTTTTGTTGCCCTTCTAAAAGCTGTTCCATCATAGCCTCCATCTTATTGTCTTGTGCAGGAGGCTTCTAGTAAGTAGAAGAACCATAGCTTCTCTAGAAGTTGTTTATCTGAAAAGGCTTCTGGTAAGAAGAACCATAGCCCTGCTGATTGCCAAACCTTTGACCTTGAAATCCAGCACCATTGATGTAATTGACTTCTTCTTGCTCTGGCTCAAAGGTCTCCACCTCATTAGCAAAGTGAACTTGCTTCTTTCCCACCAAGAGATTGTGTACATTGTCCAGCTTCCTGTTGACCTCAGCAATTTGGCTTCCTCCATTTGCACCAGCTTGTTGTCTCCTTTCAAAGTCTGCGTTTTTGGTGCTGTTACAAGAGGCCAAATTCTCTATAAGCACCATTGCGTCTCCTGGGTATCTGGTGTTGAAGTTGCCATTGCTTGCTGCGTCTAAAGCCATCTTGTATCGCCAATCGATCCCTCAGTAAAAGATACCGATAAGATGCGGCTCGCTGAAACCATGATGTGGGCAGTCCCTCCGGTACGATCTGAATCTTACCCAAGAAGCCTTGAATGCTTCAGTAGGTCCTTGGGAGAATGTAGTGATCTTCGTCCTCAGCTCTTCTGATCTTGCGTCATCAAAGAAATTGCATAAGAATGCATTTTTTGTCTCTTCTCAAGTGGTTAGTGAGGCTCGATCTAACTGCTTCAGCCAGTAGGATGCATCTTGCAGAAGAGATAGTCGTAGGTCACTCCATTAGCCTTGATGCTTGAAGCTAAATCTTCGAATTTCTCAATATGGTCCATAGAATGCTCATTAGGAATACCATGGAAAGGATGCTGAGCCACCAGTGTGTAGTAGGCGGGCTTCAGCTCGAAGTCATTCCTCTGAAATGCAGGAGGACGGATCGCAACTCTATTAGCATAGAACTGGTCTGGGAGGTTGTACTCGCCAAGTGTTTTTACACGTCCATCTTCTGCAGCTTGTATTGCTGGATCGATGATGACGGTGCCAGCCTTATCAATTCTCTGTCCTTGATTGTTCCTTCTGTGCCCTTCTGCATCAACCAAGTTGCCTTCAGCGTCTCGGGTTAAAACCATTGTTGGGAGACTATTTCACCCTGGCAAGATCAATCAATGAAATGGCTAAGTATGGAAGACTATTTCCGAGCCGTGCATAAACCGAGCACAATCCGGGCTCGGCTCGGTGCACAAACTGTGCAGAAATTAAGCCGAACCAAACCGTGCATAAACCGAGCACAATCCGAGCTCGGCTCGGTGCACAAACTGTGCAGAAACCGGGCTCGGTTCAGTGCACAAACTGTGCAGAAACTGAGCTCGGTTCGGTGCACAAACTGTAAAGAAACCGAGGTGAACCGAACTGTGCACAAATTGTGCAGAAACCGAGCCGAACCGAAGCGTGCATACACCGAGCACAATCCGAGCTCGGCTCGGTGCACAAACTGTGCAGAAACCGAGGTGAACCGAACCGTGCACAAACTGTGCAGAAACCGAGCCGAACAGAAGAGTGTACGAATTATGCACGAGCCGAACCGAACCAAGCCATTTACGAACCGAAGCGACATCTTCTCTTGACGATCCGAGCCGTAAGCCCGTGCAACGATCCAAGCCCAGGATAAGATACGAGAGCAAGCTCAAGACAAGATACGAGGTCAAGCCCAAGACAAGATACCCGGCCAAGCTCAAGACAAGATACGAGGCCAAGCTCAAGACAAGGAATGAGGCCGAGCCCAAGACAGATTGTTGCACAAATGGGCCGAGCCCAAGCCCACGAGGAAGTCCGAAGCGATGTTCGCCCTAGAAGACGAAGCCTCGTGGAAGGGAGCGCCGCCAAGGGGAGATAAAGAAGAATCTACGAGAAGATTTCCCGAGATCTTCGCTTAGTCGGCAAAGAGAGATGTACAAATAGGATCCTTAACTCATTTGTAAGGGGGGGTCTCTCTGGAATCGACTTTTGACCTAGCCGAATACTTGTACCAAAAAGCTTATCAAAAACAGCTATAGTAAAATCTCCATCTTTGGATCTCTGTTTCGTGTTTTAACTTAGAATCTTCGAGTCCTCCTTTATATTTTCGTAGACAAAATCTATTGTGTGAAATCCAGCACGCACAACCATAAGATCTGGCATCGCGTTGTGCGACTGGTGTCGATCGATGCCAATGGTGTCGATCGACACTCGGGTCGATGCTCGGTTCCTGCGTTCGAGACGACCTAGTTCTTGGTTTAACGCGATTAGTTCATTGTCCTTGTTGCTCCTGGTATTGCGATTAAACATACACCTGAAAACAAGAATAAGAAACTAAAATTAGTAACTAAAAACAAAAATTAAAAACCTAGACAAAATTATAATACTAGAAATCTGTAGGCAACTAATCTCCTTCCCCGGCAACGGCGCCAAAATTTGATATGCTCTCAAATTTACCCTAGAGCTACTCTCTCAAATTAAGAGATCAGTTGTAGTACTTAGGGATCGAATCCACAGAGAATGGATAGTCTCACAGCAGTTTTCTAATTTCGAATTAAGCTAAGAAATAATATGTAATTAAAAGACAGAAAGCAATTAAACGATTTAGATTAAGGAGACGAAACGTTAAGTTTAGGTAAATTCTCAGGTGATCTAAATTGCAGGTCTAGACAGAATGTTAGGAATTATTAAGATCTGTTCTCGAACTCGAATCACTAATGTAAAATCAACCAACTCTCGCTGCGAAGATTATCTATGTCTAAACCCTAGAATTCCAAATCTCTTTGCAAATTCTAACAATTCAAACAAGCATTAAAGTTCAGGTTCAATTGTTCAGAAAATCTCTAAACCAAATCTCTTTGCGAATAGGTATTTTGCTCATCTGACACTAGTTCAGGCAATCAATAATACTCTCGCATCTATTAATTAACCTAAGATCAGATTCTAGGTCGCGAAGCTAAAATAAGCATTAAACACAAATTCAGATGAAGAACTCTAATGATTTTATCCTAACGATTTAATTCGACCTAACAATTCATTCATCACCTTTGAAAAACCCTAAACCTAACAAGCAAACTACTCAGACATGGTGAATAAAGAAAACATCATGAATAAAATAGTTTGCATAAAAGAAATCAATAGAAACAAAAGAGTTCCAAATTTGCTCTGAAGGAGACAAATTCTTCTCTCTAAAATCTCTATAAAAATCTCTCTCTAAAATAATGTGTGTGTTATAAAGTGTAGTCTAAACAATGGCTGAAAAACTATATTTATAGGCAAACTCGCGTCAGGGGCAATCTTATAAATAATGAGAACTTCAGCTGATTTTCTTTTTCTGATGGAAGTCCGTGAAACTTGGCGGTCCTGATTGGTGTCGATGGACACCACATGACTTCATCACTTCTGATGCTTCTCCAAAAGGCTCCAAAAAGTTCCATAATCTCTAATTATGCTCCAAACGTAGATAAACCTGCAAAGACTCTAATAGGACTCTAAAAATACCAAAAGACTCTATAAAAAGATTCATGGTCCAAAAATGGGTAAAAATCATGATATATCAGCCTTCTTTCGCCGAGTCTCGAAAAGCTCCAAGAACCGCGTTCGCTTGGCCGTAGAGACTGAGAGCCTCCTTAACGGCCTCATTGCCATTGTAAAAGCGCCGAAACTTTTCAAAACGCTCTTGGTACCTCGAGGAGACCACCTCGAGGGCACGCCGCCTCTCGCTTTGTACCTCGCACGCCCCCTTTATCAAAGCTGCATCATACTTCCCTTTGTACTCCTCACGCTGTTTCCGATAGTTCACCGCCGCCGCCTCGACATCATTCGCCTTTTTCTTGTAAGCTTCAAGTTCTTTGAGAGCCTTCTCCTTGGCCGCACGCTCGGCGTCACGCTCAGCTTCCACATCCACGACCATCTGATTCGACCGCGCGATATTCTTCCGCAACACGTGATCCAGTTTGTTCGTGGAGGCCGCCAGCTAAAATAAAATAAAAAATTATTAGCACGAAGGAAACAAATGATTCTTTTGACGAAGAAGGTGATACGAAAGTTACCACAGAATGATATGACGAAAAGCTACAATCAGCAGCAGGCACGGCGACTCCGTCGGACACCCCCCCCCCCTTTATGAATTTTCCTCACCGAGCCCCCTGTCTCCTGCAATCCGAGCACGACACTCCGAGTCTCCTCCTTCCGAGACCCCGACGAAGCCTCAGAAGAACCCGCAGCCCGACTAGGGGCCTTTCCCAGAGCCTTCACTGAAACCTTTCCCGAGGATAACACACTGAATGTCGCCTTGCCAGACGAAGCCTTTGCCTTGTCCGCCTGGACCGGGGACCTATTCGCTCAACTCGTCTTCTCCCCGACCTGTCGACCGGCCTGAATAACACTAGAGGACCCAGCTTCGACGAGCTTTGGAGTCGCAGGAGAAGGCGCTTGCGAAAACTTGGGAACTTTCTTAAAACGCCTATCCATCTCTTTCGGAAGGTCAAAATTCACTGCAAAACAAGAACAAATATTAAATAAAAAAGGGGTATAAAAGCGAGTAAGAAAGGATGTAACGCTCAAGAAGGCTAATCTATATACCCGGGAACACAATCTATCTTCTCCTGAACCGCGCTAACGACCGACCACTTCTGAACTCCAAACGTCTTGATTCTCGCAAAATCGACCTTAAACCTCTCGAGATGCGGCTTGCCTGTCGGATGTTGGACTACAAAAAAAAGAAGAAAAAGCGATCAGACGAAGTTTATACGTCAAAACAGATCTCGAGCGAATCACTAAGTATACCAAGGCTCGAGCTCCAACGACGCCTAAACTCCTTGCTAACATCGGGAACCGGCGCCTCGTTCACCCGGACATAGAAGTATCGCCTCCACCAGTCATGATCTTTCGTCTGCGAAGTACGAATAATCATACGCCCCGGTTTCATGTTCACGACGACGGTTCCCGCAATCCCCTGGTGATGGGGTCTAAATAGTCGTCCGACTTTGGAGGATTTCTTTGGGGACTCGTCATGCTTTGAATTTGTTGGACCCTAAGCTGCAAGTGCACAGCGTGCGTTGTAGTACTTAGGGTATCGATCCACAGGGAGGAGGTCAAGAACAAATCAATCTCCCTCAAAGAACAAAGTGGAAACCACGAATCAGAGATTCGCGGCCACCAAAAGAGATCTATAACTTAGAGTATTTCGTCCTCCTTAGAAAAAACCCTAGACAATGAGTATATATAGGTCTTCAAGTGCCCTAAGTCGTGGATTAGGTCTTGGCTTGCATAAGACGGCTGCGGGTTTAAGTTGGGCTTCAAAAGGGACCCGGAAATCGACAAGTGGTTGGCCGGCCGAGCAACTGGCCGTGGCGCGGCCACTGGTCATCTGGTCTGGCCGTGGCGCACCCAGCTTGTTCTTCCGGGTGCTTGACGGGCCTTCTTGCTTCCTTCATAACTTGAGATCCAACCGTGGGATTGCTCTCAAACCACTTCGAGGTGAAAGACAGCTGATAAGGCTACCTTGTCTCCAAATATGAGCTTGATCTCGTGGTGGGAAGGCCTTCATTTGGTGTTGAACTTCTGTCCTCGGGCACTGTTTCCGGAATTGTCCATTTTGCTCCAAAATATGTGTCTTTTGCTTAGATTACCTGAAAAGAGTCTTGAACAACCAAATACTCGAAATCTAGTATTTATGCATCAAAACCTTAGTGAAATGCTTATTAAAGCACTCACTTATGATAGTAAAAATGGGTAAAATATGCATGTTATCAACTCCCCCAGACTTAAACATTTGTTTGTCCTCAAACAAAACAGAAATCTAAGTAAGGAAAAGAGGTTTGAAAACGTGGAAACTCACCAATACTTGGGAACTCATCAAGTCTAGCAATCGACCTGTTGAGCCACATAACTCGGAATTCAGCTTCAAGGCGTTTGGGTCTAGTTACTTTGAGCTTTTCACCCTTTCCGGATACGCTTCATGGTCTATTTGAGTATTTCGAGCTCCCTATTGTTGACTCCTTTATTCATTTAGGCGTGCGGTCTCTATCGAGGGAGTATTGGTCGACGAGACATTATAATTTCTCTTCCAAACATCTAGACATATACATTTCAGACACAACTCTCCTATTTTCTCTTCCCTTAGTCCATTTCTCCCTACTTTTCTAGGGTATCATTTTATTTTTTCTATCGACTTTCTTATTCCATTTTTTTTTCTTTCTTCTTAGCTTGAGAATGATCACTTCTTTGAAGTTTACGTGATTGCTGCGAACCGTCATTGTCCTTTAAGGAACTCTGGTTGCCATTCCCAAACTAAAACCTTTCTTTCTATATTTTTTTTTCTTTCCTATAACAAGGGAAGATCAAGGAGATGTTGCATTGCATCTACTTAGTCATGCTAGAGTCTAAAAAAGGAGCAAAGTTCGAAGTACCTCAAGCCCCTTGACGAGAAGATTTGATTCATTAGGAGCGGAGTCAACGCAAGATCCTTCGAGTACTCTAGAGATTAAAACTTTCTCCGCTGGAATGATCCACTCGCCGTGTTCAACTTAGTAAACCTTGCTTCTAAATTCGTGAGAATGGTCATTAAGGTTCCTTGTTCAAAGTGACTTGTAACTAGCAAAGTTCATAGTTTACGACTAAAAGAAAAAAAAGTTTTGACTCTATAAAACGACTCGATAAATGATGTAAGTATGCATAAGAATCATCAAATAAAAGCATAATTAGTAATATAAGAAACCCCTCCCAGACTTAAATCAAACTGTCCCCAGTTTGTTTAAATCGAGTTGAGGTGAAAAAGATAGGTAAATTCAAGTACAAGCTTGTGAAGGCTTACTTGAAAGTGGCGTTGGGTTTGGTATGGGTGGATGGACGTGTGGTATGATTGAGCTAAGGACTTGATCATTCTCCTTATGTCCATACTTAGAATCGATTTGATTGAGCAAAAGAAATCGAAAACTTAGCTCGAAAGGAAATGTGTTGCGCGGTTGAGCTTCCTTGCTTCGAATGGTGGTGGTGGGCGTGTGGTGGTGATGGATGAGGATGGTGATAGGTGTTTGGTGGTGATGATTGGCTCGCCTTTGATGTGAAGAACAGGTACTCCGGTTGTTGAGTACTCGTCTTGGTTCCTTGACCTTTGATAACACAGTGAATGAGAGATAAAAAATCTTCCGTCCTTGCGTCTTGAAGATTGCGTCACCTCAGAAACTTGACTTGAATTTTGGGTCTATGCTGGCCTATCCAGTGATCTGTTCGGGATCCCTGAAGACAGGTGTTGCTAGTATGAACTTCAATGCCATATGAAATCTTTACTTGGCTTCGGTAAAGGTCTTGGTTGCGGAAGAGAGAAGCTAGTTTTCGGGAACTTTCCTTTTCCCGGTTTGGTGAAAGAAGTTGCATCTTCTTCCTTCTGGAGCTTGCACTACGGTTTTCATCCTCTGGAATCATGGTGTTCTAATTCGTTTTCGTGGATACAGGTCCGTTGAACGTGCTGGACGAAGTAAGTAGAGAGATGGATCATTAACTTGACTTGACTTGGAAGGAGTCTTGTCTTGTCTCGCCATCTTTGATGCAACAGCAATGTGCCGCGGTTGTGGAAGTGATATTTGCGGTCTTTAGGTCGTGTTCAGGCCATTGAATCAAGGAGGATACTTGAAAGGCTTGAAACAGGTTGAAGGAGGTCCGGTTTGGTGAGGTCGGGACGGAAACGTCTTCAGACGAAGGCCGGCCGCGTGACGGGTTGTCGCGGCCGCGGCCGAGCGTCATTCATCAGCGCCATCATGGCTCGTGGTGCGGCCAGGCTCCTTCTGGCCGGCCGACGGGCGGTTCGTCGCCCGGTGAGTGTTCTTCGGGTTTCCTGGTTTTTTCTGGTTTTTCTGATTTTTTTTTGTGCTTTTGGGGTTTATGAAAATGCTGTAAACTAAGAAGAAACCAAAACTAAAAATTAGTATGGTTAAAGAGATGAGAAAGGGAATACCTAAAATGGGTTATCTCCCATTGAGCCGCTCTTGTTTAGAGTCTTTTAGCTAGACTTTGGTAGTTTGGGAGCTTAGTTGGAGGTGGAGTTCGACCTTAGGCAAGGTCTTTTTGCCTTCTGCGCGGCCTCTTCTGCTAAAGGCTCCTCGAGTCTCTCCATGATGACATCTTCATCCTTCTCAAGAAGGTGTTTCTCGTACCGGGTCTCCCTTGAGCTTCGAGCTTTCTTCCCGGCTCTTGCGAATTCGTAGAGATGTTGTATCTCTTGCTTAGTCTCATCACTCTCGTGGAAGTAGTACCCGATCAAGTGCTCTTTCCATGTTGTAGTGAAGGTAGTCTCAGGAGGAAGGCTCTCAACTACCTTGTCGAATTCCGCAAGGTCTTCTCTGCTGATCAGGTCGCGAGTCTTTCCAACCTTCTTATACCTATGAACGTCCATGATTCTTGGCGTGGTGGCGTTGAACCTTGCTTGCATAAAGTGGCATTTAATTATGCTTGCGTCTTCGCTGCTATCTTTGAAGTACTCCTTCAGACCCTTCTTTTCTAGAGCCTCTTCTAAACCAACATATATCGGGATCTTCCTTGCCTTCTTATGGAACTCGACGAGTCTTTCTCTTTTGATGCGATCCCCAAATCGTGATTTTTCCTGCACCCTCTTGTCGTTTGATCGGCAAGTTAGGACTTCATCCAATACTGGCTCTGGGGTGACATTCCATGGATTTGAAGCGCTGAAGTTCGACGCGGCCGATGGTTCGAAGGCGAATCTGTTCGGGACACGCCTTGCCCTAAGAATGGCGCTTCTCTTTGCTCCGAGGCGAGTGATGACATTGCACGGTGCAATGATCACTTGCTTGAGCTTTGCGCCCAATCGTTCGCTTGGCGTGACGTCTTCCTCGCTTGAGGAATCGGGGATCTCCTTGCGTACTCCTGCGGGGAAACTCGTAACTCCTGAGGGTAGCACGCCGGTAAGCTCCTATTGGTCCTGGGCAAGTCTCTCGTACTTGTCACCGCTTCTTTCTAGTTCTAAGGCAATGCCCTCGATTGCCCTTCTAATGCTGCTGGATTGGCTTTTGACCGCCAAGCTGCCTTCCCGTGCCTCCTCGATGTATCTACCAAGATGATCTTTGACCCCATCGATGGCTTCCTTGGTTTCTTCGAGCTCGCAGCCGTACCCCCGGGTTCTTCGTATGATCTGGGCTAGATTGTAATCGTGACATCCCAGCTTTTCTTCCATCTTCAGAAGTTTGTTTCCGTCTCTTGAAGCTTGAGCCTCAAGTCTCTTAACCTGCCCCGCAATCTTCTGCACCTTGTAGGATATCTCGGCTTGCATCGAACTGATCCGAGAGTGGAAGGTCTTTTCGGATTCGGCTACGCGATCCGTGAGGATCTGTGCTAACTCTGTAAGCTGGTGCAGTCGCTGATGCAGGAAGGAAGGTGGAAACCTTTGGTTGTGATGGCCGAGAACAGAGATCCGGTGGTGCGAACTCTCGTCCTCATTCTGCGCAGGTGGTATGGAGTGGTCCGTAGGTGGACGTGGGGCGCGAGCTTTGGAAGCGATATCAGCTTCCGGGGGTCCAGGCTCGTGTTGTTCTTGATTCGTGGGGACCTCCACGGTTTTAGGGTTTCTGAAACTCATAGAAAGAAATCTAGAAGTTAGAGAAAAGAATGTCTTTGAGTTGTGATCCTGACCTTTGTCTTGGACAGCGAAACGCAGCCTCCCCGGCAACGGCGCCAAAAGCTTGATGGGGTCTAAATAGTCGTCCGAGTTTGGAGGATTTCTTTGGGGACTCGTCAGGCTTTGAATTTGTAGGACCCTAAGCTGCAAGTGCACAGCGTGCGTTGTAGTACTTAGGGTATCGATCCACAGGGAGGAGGTCAACTGCAAAACAGAAGAATCAGGGCAACCAAAGACGCAGAGAATTGGGGTTTGGGGGTAAGTGTCACGGTTTTTGCAGAAAATAAAGAAAGCAGTATCACGTCTTATATAGAGGAGGTTGTCAATCTCTTCTATGACCAACGGGAAAAGGAAATCAAACTTAAGAACTTGTAAAAAGGAAATCAAGCAAGCAGTGCAGGAAAAGTAAATATTGAAGTGCGTAAATCTCGATGTAAAAGCAGATGGGGCGAACACGTTGGGAATCTTCTCGGGAAATCTATGGGGTTCTAACTAGAAATCAAACACACAAAAGTTAAGCAAGCGAGACTAGGCGATTTTCCCCAAACTGATTCACTGGTTTTAACAACCTAACTTTATCAAACTAGGTCGATCTGCGAACTTCCATTCCACAGGTATACTTTCATATCCTGCGTCCTAGACGAACACGCAATAGGATCGGGACAATAAACATTCAGACATCTTTTAAAGGATGCTCTCTACCCTATTTTGGTCTAGATCTGAGATTCAGGACATTCGTCGTTCTCAAGACCCTGCGATCAGAATATAGTTCATGACGCCAGACTCATGCAATAAGAACGAATAAGGTGAGACAGAAAATCCTAATCTTCGGCCTAAACAATCGGTTCAACAACAGTTAATGAAATTCCCCATAGATCCCCTTAAAGAACACCCAACGAAAGTAAACTACTCAGACATAAAAGAAGAAGTAGAAAACGTGATTGATGAATGCATAACTTGTATAAATCGATTAAAATAAAAGAGGGTTCAAGAACAAATCAATCTCCCTCAAAGAACAAAGTGGAAACCACGAATCAAAGATTCGCGGCCGCCAAGAGAAGTTTGTAACAAGAGAATTTCGTGATGCTAAGTGGTGATGCCCTAAAAAACCCTAAAGGTCGAGTATATATAGGTCTTCAAGTGCCCTAGGTCGTGGATTAGGTCTTGGCTTGCATAAGACGGCTGCGGGTTTAAGTTGGGCTTCAAATGGGCTCGGGAATCCGTGAGTGGCCTGGCCGCGCGAGCGACTGGCCGTGGCGCGGCCACTGGTCGTCTGGTTCGGCCGTGGCGCGGCCAGCTCGTCCTTCCGGGTGCTTGACGGACCTTCTTGCTTCCTTCATAACTTGAGATCCAACCGTGGGATTGCTCTCAAACCACTTCGAGGTGAAAGACAGCTGATAAGGCTACCTTGTCTCCAAATATGAGCTTGATCTCGTGGTGGGAAGGCCTTCATTTGGTGTTGAACTTCTGTCCTCGGGCACTGTTTCCGGAATTGTCCATTTTGCTCCAAAATATGCGTCTTTTGCTAAGATTACCTGAAAAGAGTCTTGAACAACCAAATACTCGAAATCTAGTGTTTATGCATCAAAACCTTAGTGAAATGCTTATTAAAGCACTCACTTATGATAGTAAAAATGGGTAAAATATGCATGTTATCAACTCCCCCAGACTTAAACCTTTGTTTGTCCTCAAACAAAACAGAAATCTAAGTAAGGAAAAGAGGTTTGAAAACGTGGAAACTCACCAATACTTGGGAACTCATCAAGTCTAGCAATCGACCTGTTGAGCCACATAACTCGGAATTCAGCTTCAAGGCGTTTGGGTCTAGTTACCTTGAGCTTTTCACCCTTCCCGGATACGCTTCATGGTCCCTTTGAGTATTTCGAGCTCCCTCTTGTTGACTCCTTTATTCATTTAGGCGTGCGGTCTCTATCGAGGGAGTATTGGTCGACGAGACATTATACTTTCTCTTCCAAACATCTAGACATAGACATTTCAGACACAACTCTCCTATTTTCTCTTCCCTTAGTCGATTTCTCCCTACTTTTCTAGGGTATCATTTTATTTTTTCTATCGACTTTCTTATTCCATTTTTTTTTTCTTTCTTCTTAGCTTGAGAATGATCACTTCTTTGAAGTTTACATGATTGCTGCGAACCGTCATTGTCCTTTAAGGAACTCTGGTTGCCATTCCCAAACTAAAACCTTTCTTTTTTTTTTTTTTTCTTTTCTATAACAAGGGAAGATCAAGGAGAGGTTGCATTGCATCTACTTAGTCATGCTAGAGTCTAAAAGAGGAGCAAAGTTCGAAGTACCTCAAGCCCCTTGACGAGAAGATTTGATTCATTAGGTGCGGAGTCAACGCAAGATCCTTCGAGTACTCTAGAGATTAGAACTTTCTCCGCTGGAATGATCCACTCGCCGTGTTCAACTTAGTAAACCTTGCTTCTAAATCCGTGAGAATGGTCATTAAGGTTCCTTGTTCAAAGTGACTTGTACCTAGCAAAGTTCATAGTTTCCGACTACAAAAAAAAAAAAAAGTTTTGACTCTATAAAACGACTCGATAAATGATGTAAGTATGCATAAGACTCATCAAATAAAAGCATAATTAGTAATATAAGAAACCCCCCCAGACTTAAATCAAACTGTCCCCAGTTTGTTTAAATCGAGTTGAGGTGAAAAAGATAGGTAAATTCAAGTACAAGCTTGTGAAGACTTACTTGAAAGTGGCGTTGGGTTTGGTATGGGTGGATGGGCGTGTGGTATGATTGAGCTAAGGACTTGATCATTATCCTTATGTCCCTGCTTAGAATCGATTTGATTGAACAAAAGAAATCGAAAACTTAGCTCGAAAGGAAATGTGTTGCGCGGTTGAGCTTCCTTGCTTCGGATGGTGGTGGTGGGCGTGTGTGGGTGATGGATGAGGATGGTGATAGGCGTTTGGTGGTGATGATTGGCTCGCCTTTGTTGAGAAGAACAGGTACTCCGGTTGTTGAGTACTCGTCTTGGTTCCTTGACCTTTGATAACACCGTGAATGAGAGATGGAAAATCTTCCGTCCTTGCGTCTTGAAGATTGCGTCACCTCAGAAACTTGACTTGAAGTTTGGGTCTATGCTGGCCTATCCAGTGATCTGTTCGGGATCCCGGAAGACAGGTGTTGCTAGTATGAACTTCAATGCCATATGAAATCCTTACTTGGCTTCGGTAAAGGTCTTGGTTGCGGAAGAGAGAAGCTAGTCTTCGGGAACTTTCCTCTTCGCGGTTTGGTGAAGGAAGTTGCATCTTCTTCCTTCTGGAGCTTGCACTACGGTTTTCATCCTCTGGAACCGTGGTGTTCTTCTTCGTTTTCGTGGATACAGGTCCGTTGAACGTGCTGGACGAAGTAAGTAGAGAGATGGATCATTAACTTGACTTGACTTGGATGGAGTCTTGTCTTGTCTCGCCATCTTTGATGCAACAGCAATGTGCCGCGGTTGTGGAAGTGATCTTTGCGGTCTTTAGGTCGTGTTCAGGCCATTGAATCAAGGAGGATACTTAAAAGGCTTGAAACAGGTTGAAGGAGATCCGGTTTGGTGAGGTCGGGACGGAAGCGTCTCAGACGAAGGCTGGCCGCGCGACGGGTCGTCGCGGCCGCGGCCAAGCGCCTTGCCTCCGCGCCATCGTGGCTCGTGGCGCGGCCAGGCTCCTTCTGGCCGGCCCACGGGCGGTTCGTCGCCCGGTGAGTGTTCTTCGGGTTTCCTTCTTCTTTTTTTTGGTCTTTTCTGGTTTTTCTGATTTTTTTGTGCTTTTGGGGTTTATGAAAATGCTGTAAACTAAGAAGAAACCAAAACTAAAAATTAGTATGGTTAAAGAGATGAGAAAGAGAATACCTAAAATGGGTTGTCTCCCATTGAGCCGCTCTTGTTTAGAGTCTTTTAGCTAGACTTTGGTAGTTTGGGAGCTTAGTTGGAGGTGGAGTTCGACCTTAGGCAAGGTCTTTTTGCCTTCTGCTCGGCCTCTTCTGCTAAAGGCTCCTCGAGTCTCTCCATGATGGCATCTTCATCCTTCTCAAGAAGGTGTTTCTCGTACCGGGTCTCCCTTGAGCTTCGAGCTTTCTTCCCGGCTCTTGCGAATTTGTAGAGATGTTGTATCTCTTGCTTAGTCTCATCACTCTCGTGGAAGTAGTACCCGATCAAATGCTCCTTCCATGATGTAGTGAAGGTAGTCTCAGGAGGAAGGCTCTCAACTACCTTGTCGAAATCTGCAAGGTCTTCTCTGCTGATCAGGTCGCGAGTCTTTCAACCCTTCTTATACCTATGAACGTCCATGATTCTTGGTGTGGTGGCGTTGAACCTTGCTTGCATGAAGTGGCATTTGATTATGCTTGCGTCTTCGCTGCTATCTTTGAAGTACTCCTTCAGACCCTTCTTTTCTAGAGCCTCTTCTAAACCAACATATATCGGGATCTTCCTTGCCTTCTTATGGAACTCGATGAGTCTTTCTCTTTTGATGCGATCCCCAAATCGTGATTTTTCCTGCACCCTCTTGTCGTTTGATCGGCAAGTTAGGACTTCATCCAATACTGGCTCTGGGGGTGACATTCCATGGATTGGAAGCGCTGAAGTTCGACGCGGCCGATGGTTCGAGAAGGCGAATCTGTTCGGGACACGCCTTGCCCTAAGAATGGCGCTTCTCTTTGCTCCGAGGCGAGTGATGACATTGCAAGGTGCAATGATCACTTGCTTGAGCTTTGCGCCCAACCGTTCGCTTGGCGTGACGTCTTCCTCGCTTGAGGAATCGGGGATCTCCTTGCGTACTCCTGCGGGGAAACTCGTGACTCTCTTGAATGAGGGTAGCACGCCGGTAAGCTCCTGTTGGTCCTGGGCAAGTCTCTCGAACTTGTCCCCGCTTCTTTCTAGTTCTAAGGCAATGCCCTCGATTGCCCTTCTAATGCTGCTGGATTGGCTTTTGACCGCCAAGCTGCCTTCCCGTGCCTCCTCGATGTATCTACCAAGATGATCTTTGACCCCATCGATGGCTTCCTTGGTTTCTTCGAGCTCGCAGCCGTACTCTCGGGTTCTTCGTATGATCTGGGCTAGATTGTAATCGTGACATCCCAGCTTTTCTTCCATCTTCGGAAGTTTGTTTCCGTCTCTTGAAGCTTGAGCCTCAAGTCTCTTAACCTACCCCGCAATCTTCTGCACCTTGTAGGATATTTCGGCTTGCATCGAACTGATCCGAGAGTGGAAGGTCTTTTCGGATTCGGCTACGCGATCCGTGAGGATCTGTGCTAACTCTGTAAGCTGGTGCAGTCGCTGATGCATGAAGGAAGGTGGAAACCTTTGGTTGTGATGGCCGAGAACAGAGATCCGGTGGTGCGAACTCTAGTCCTCATTCTGCGCAGGTGGTATGGAGTGGTCCGTAGGTGGACGTGGGGCGCGAGCTTTGGAAGCGGTATCAGCTTCTGGGGGTCCAGGCTCGTGTTGTTCTTGATTCGTGGGGACCTCCACGGTTTTAGGGTTTCTGAAACTCATAGAAATAAATCTAGAAGTTAGAGAAAAGAATGTCTTTGAGTTGTGATCCTGACCTTTGTCTTGGACAGCGAAACGCAGCCTCCCCGGCAACGGAGCCAAAAGCTCACCAAAAGCTTGATGGGGTCTAAATAGTCATCCGAGTTTGGAGGATTTCTTTGGGGACTCGTCAGGCTTTGAATTTGTAGGACCCTAAGCTGCAAGTGCACAGCGTGCGTTGTAGTACTTAGGGTATCGATCCACAAGGAGGAGGTCAACTGCAAAACAGAAGAGTCATGGCAACCAAAGACGCAGAGAATTGGGGTTTGGGGGGTAAGTGTCATGGTTTTTGCAGAAAATAAAGAAAGCAGTATCACGTCTTATATAGAGGAGGTTGTCAATCTCTTCGATGACCAACGGGAAAAGGAAATCAAACTTAAGAACTTGTAAAAAGGAAATCAAGCAAGCAGTGCAGGAAAAGTAAATATTGAAGTGCGTAAATCTCGATGTAAAAGCAGATGGGGCAAACACGTTGGGAATCTTCTCGGGAAATCTATGGGGTTCTAACTAGAAATCAAACACACAAAAGTTAAGCAAGCGAGACTAGGCGATTTTCCCCAAACTGATTCACTAGTTTTAACAACCTAACTTTATCAAACTAGGTCGATCTGCGAACTTCCATTCCACAGGTATACTTTCATATCCTGCGTCCTAGACGAACACGCAATAGGATCGGGACAATAAACATTCAGACATCTTTTAAAGGATGCTCTCTACCCTATTTTGGTCTAGATCTGAGATTCAGGACATTCGTCGTTCTCAAGACCCTGCGATCAGAATATAGTTCATGACGCCAGACTCATGCAATAAGAACGAATAAGGTGAGACAGAAAATCCTAATCTTCGGCCTAAACAATCGGTTCAACAACAGTTAATGAAATTCCCCATAGATCCCCTTAAAGAACACCCAACGAAAGTAAACTACTCAGACATAAAAGAAGAAGTAGAAAACGTGATTGATGAATGCATAACTTGTATAAATCGATTAAAATAAAAGAGGGTTCAAGAACAAATCAATCTCCCTCAAAGAACAAAGTGGAAACCACGAATCAAAGATTCGCGGCCGCCAAGAGAAGTTTGTAACAAGAGAATTTCGTGATGCTAAGTGGTGATGCCCTAAAAAACCCTAAAGGTCGAGTATATATAGGTCTTCAAGTGCCCTAGGTCGTGGATTAGGTCTTGGCTTGCATAAGACGGCTGCGGGTTTAAGTTGGGCTTCAAATGGGCTCGGGAATCCGTGAGTGGCCTGGCCGCGCGAGCGACTGGCCGTGGCGCGGCCACTGGTCGTCTGGTTCGGCCGTGGCGCGGCCAGCTCGTCCTTCCGGGTGCTTGACGGACCTTCTTGCTTCCTTCATAACTTGAGATCCAACCGTGGGATTTCTCTCAAACCACTTCGAGGTGAAAGGCAGCTGATAAGGCTACCTTGTCTCCAAATATGAGCTTGATCTCCTGGTGGGAAGGCCTTCATTTGGTGTTGAACTTCTGTCCTCGGGCACTGTTTCCGGAATTGTCCATTTTGCTCCAAAATATGCGTCTTTTGCTAAGATTACCTGAAAAGAGTCTTGAACAACCAAATACTCGAAATCTAGTGTTTATGCATCAAAACCTTAGTGAAATGCTTATTAAAGCACTCACTTATGAAAGTAAAAATGGGTAAAATATGCATGTTATCACCTGGGTATTCCATTGCGCAACCGACATTGCTTCGAAGAGACGAAGAGTCATGTTGACTCCGTATTCAGGCGCCAAAAGATCATACGCTATTCCTCTAGCAGCACATAAATCCACCAAAAGCTCCGGCAACGGAAATCGCAGCCCGCAAAGAACAAACCAATACTCATTAAGACAGATCCATCCAGGAGGAGGAGTCCAAGGCCACTCGTCCGCCTTGGGAGACCGAATTTCTAAACCAGGAACCCCGCAAAAGGACCTAAGGCTTTCCAATGACGTCGAATCAGACAAGGAATCAGGAAACTCGTGAAGTGCGCGAAACAGCTGGTTTTGATCCTCCACCGTCGAATCCGAATCATAATCATACTCCTCGAGACTCCCTATCACGGAAAGCTCAACGTGGGGAACCGCCGCACTACCATCATCAACCTCTGTTTCGCCCGAAAAAGAAGACGACCCCATTCCGTTCGAAGAAGAAGTCGGCCCCGTCTCATTCTCTTCCAATGCTCTATCAAGCCAAGACGCATCAACATCTTCCATCAGATATCAGATAACCGAAAAAAGACTCGATCGAAACAGAACACTACCTGCAAGAACAAAATCCCAAATCATGAGAAAATCGACAAGTAAGTAAAGCTCGGCGATGTAAAGTCAAGGGAGCCGACCCCGATCAAAAATCACGACAATTCAGCGGCAAGCACGCACCAAGAAATCGCGCCGTTCTCACACGAAGACGCAGCTCCAAACAACATCAAATATCGCAACTCCCTCAAATGTCAATTTCAAAAGTCAAACCGTCAAAACCGTCTAAAACGAACATTTCGGCCCAACACAGAGCTCTCATCTGCCGCTTTGATCACCAACTCCAAAGACTCGCGAAGCAACGCCAACACCGTCAACACGCGTGCGACAAACCGGCGACCCGGCGAATCCATTTGGCGACACGGCGGATCCGTGCGATGCGCGCCACGTCGGCTCGGCAAGTCTCCCCGCGACTCAGCGGTTTGGCAAGATTTCTTGCGACTCGGAGAATCCTTCCCGCAACTCGGCGACTCCACGCAAGTCCCGTGAGTCGGCGAACCAGTGCGATCCACGCGGCGAGTCGGCGAAGGAGTTCGCGCGGCGAGTCGGCGAAACTTCCATCCGCGAGCTCCCCGCGACGGTTAGTGCCCGCGAGCTCCACCTCTCCAACCAGCGCGATCCACACGGTGAGTCGGTGAGTCCACATGGCGAGCCCACGCAAATCCCGCGACATGACAAAGTGCCCGCGAGCCGCGAGCTCCCCACGACGGTTAGTGCCCGCGAGCCGGCGACCCCCGCGTCGGCGAAGTCTCCCGCGATGCTCCAACGACGATACCCGGCGAAGACCCCGACGACTCCACGGCAAGATCTCGCACCTGGCGACATTATTCTCGCGACCCGGCGAGTCGGCGAGATCCTCCACTCGCGGCTCGGCAAGATCCTCCACTCGAACTTTTGTGAGATTTTCTACCCGCGACCCGGCGAAACTTCCATCCCGCGGCTCGGCGAAGTTCGCAGCTCGCGACGATACTCGGCGAAGACCCCGACGATTCCACGGCAAGATCTCGCAGCCCGGCGACATCATTCTCGCGGCCCGGCTAGTCGGCGAGGTCCTCCAATCGCGGCTCGGCGGGATCCTCCACTCGCAGCTTGGCAAGATCCTTCACTCACGGCTCGGCGAGATCCTCGATTCGAAGCTCCGCAAGATTCTCTAACCGCAGCTCGGCGAAACTTCCATCCCGCGGCTCGGCGAAGTTCACAGCTCGCAACCTGCGAGTTGGCCCATCACTCGACGACAATGGCCCTCTCGGCCAAGGCAAGCAAGAAGCAAGAACCCGAAACAACAAAAAAATTAAGAGAAAGAAGGTAAAAGGAGAAGAACCATATATACCTTGTCAATGTGAGGGGTAGAGAGAGAAGGCAAGGAGTAGAAATGAGAGGAAAGGAAGTATTTATAGAAGGGAAAAAGTGATTGAAAATGTGTCTCCCATTTTTAACCTGAGAACGTCTCAGGATCCGCGTCAGAGACATCCGAGAAGCACACAGAAACATCAGAAAACCCGCGAGACAACCTGGAATCTGTTGATAAAGTCGAACCCCAATTTGTGTCGGACCAACAAACTCGAAGAATCCGTCAAAATTCAAAACAACTTTTACATTTTGACGTACTGGGGGACTTACTGTTGATACTGAGGTTGAGTCCCATTACCTTGGCCTGGCCTAAATCGATATTTCCGCCAAAAGCCCGAAAACGAGGCCCGTGAGGCCTATTCCCGTCAAAAACCGCAAACAATATTTTCCTATAAATACCGCACTAGGATGAGGAAATGGGGATACTGAAATTTCTAGAGAGCACCCCCCCTTAAATTCTCGATTTCTATACAAATCGTATATCCGACGACTTTTACGATATTTTTCATATCGTATTTACGATATTTCTCTTTCATATTTACGACAAAGTCTTTTCGACAATTTCTTTTGTAATTTACGATTTCAATATTTCGTATAAAAAAGTTCCATAACCCATCATTCTCACGTATTTACGAATACCAGATTTCGGTATCAACAGATCTGTCTTACCACCGACGACGACAATCACAGCAGCAACGTAACGACTAAAGGCAAATCAACGTGGAGGGAAGAAGCTTAAGGCTGAAGCAACAACAACAATGGCGGATCAACACTACAACTCTCGAGAAAAATACGTTACAGAGAAGATGACGAAAGAAACGCAGATCTCTTACCACAGAACAATTCACGCACGATGGGGACGACTCGGAGCAGCAGAACGACGGCGGTGGCAAGTTGTCGCAGCGGAGTCGAGAAGTCGACGGCTCGGAATAACTTCGCGTCGGTCTTACTCACGTCTACGGCTTCACGGCGAGGAGGAGATGGTGCGGTTTGAATAGTAGCAGTGGTGGTGGGGTTGACAGGATCTCGGCAGAGCTTCGGCGTTGTCAAGTGAGCGTGCGACTCGTCGGTGCGTTCGGTGCAGCTTTTAAGCGAGGAAGAAAAAGATGTGCCTAGGTTTGGCTTCAACTGGGCCTGATTCTCCAAATGGGCCTCACTTTTATTAGTTGGGCCGGGTTCGTTACACCTTCGATGAAAGGTAGATACTCTCCACTACGTCTATAATCGATGATTATAGCTGAGAAGGCACACACTGTGTTTCCTTACCCCACACTATAACAGTTTCAAAAATCTTCTTTCTTGCATGTCCACTTTACCTAATCAAGAACATAATTTAAAGGTGTTCGCGAAACCACAATTTCGACATTCAACTAAACTTGAATCACAAACCAAACTAATCAAAAAGCATAAGTTTAAATAATATAACTCTCCTAGAATCGCCCAACTTGTAGTTAAAAGGATTTTGGAATTTCTGGAACAGAACCGTGGATGATAGAAGATGAAAGGGATTGAATGGTTTTACTTAAGAGGCTGCGGATTTTCCTCAAGTAAGCCAAGGTGATAACTCTGATATTACACACAGAAAAATTGATTGTGTTTGCTCGATATGACACACTAGTAAACAGAGATCTAAGTTCAAAAGAGTTTGATAAAAGAAAATAGTTAAGTTCTGCAAATGAGGGTTCAAGGAAATATAAAGGGAAAACAAAAACAAAAGCAAAAGCATAAACATGCAGAGTTTAGAAAAACACAAAACAGTAAATAAAACAGTTGGGGCGCCAACTTATGCTTCTTCTAGGGCCTTGGACGAAATTCTCTTGTTGGGCTTGAGATTGGGCTTCAGTTTTAACAATTGGGCCATTGTGAAGTGCTGGGAATACCTCATTAAAAATCTTGTCAAGAAAACCCATTGGGACNCCTTGCTTCCTCTTGGTCTTTGGACGAAAAATCTTCATTTGGGCTTGATATTGGGCTTTAGTTTTAACAATTGGGCCATTGTGAAGTGTTGGGAATACCTCATTAAAAACCTTGTCAAGAAAACCCATTGGGACAAAACTTGACAAGGGAAAAAGAGCATAAACCCAACACTTTTCCCAAATTGTTAAAACTATATAACTTGAATCAAAACCAAAGTGTTTTGACAAGTTATACCTTCTGGTTTGATGTCTTGGTCGTCTGGCTTCAAGGTGTGATTGAGAAGTCCTCCAACAGCTTGATTGAATAGCTTAGTCTTTGATCTAGTCATTGGACCAGTAGGCATGATCAAAGCTTCTTCTCCTCCTAGCTCAGGTTCGAGCTGCTCCTCAGGTTCTAGCTTCTGTTCCAGCTGCTCCTTAGACTCTTCTCCATGCTCCAAGCTCCATGACTTGTCCAGTACCATATCATCCTCTCCCACTTGAAAAGGATTTGACCTCAAATTCGTTTCATCTGCAATATAAGGAACAAGGTCATAAACATTAAAACTAGAGCTTACATTATACTTACCTTGGAGATCCAGCTGATAAGCATTGTCGCTTAGCCTCCTTGTCACTGTGAAAGGGCCATCGATCCTTGGCATTAGTTTAGACTTTCTCTCAGCATATGACAGATTTGACATATGAAAGGGCCAACTTCAAAGATCATGCCACGCGTGCCCTTGTTAGCTTGTTTGACATACTGCTTTGTTTTCTCTTCTCTGTTCTTCTTGGCTTTCTCATGAATCTGTTTAACCAAATCAGCTTTCTTTTTCCCATCTGTGCTAGCTCTTTCACTCAAAGGTAAAGGCATTAGGTCCAAAGGTGATAATGGGTTAATGCCATAAACAATCTGAAATGGAGAAAACTTAGAAGCTGACACAAGATTTGGAATCGCTCCACAATCTTATAACACATGGTGATCAAGAACTGATCAAAGAGGCTTGCGCAGAAGGAAATGAAGTCGGAATGGAGGTGGAAAATGAGGCTGATTGACTCACTCAATCGGTGGGCTTGATTGACTCGCTCAATCTGTGGAGAACTAAGCTTGTTTGAATCACACAAACAATCCCAATCCTATAATCTTAAGTATCAAATGAATCACTCAAATGAAACTTAAAGACAAAGATTTTAAACAAAGAAACGCTTTGAATAAAAAGAAGAATAAACTTTATATTTCTTAGATGATTGAGGGTGCCTTACAATGAGAAAGAAATGAGCTTTATATAGAGCTCTTACACGTTCTAAAACTCTAAAGAAAGAAAGAACATTTGCAGAATTAAAAACGTCATTATGAGCAAATCGGACGGAATAAGGAAACTCAGAATATCTTGGGTCTTGACAACTTGGGCGTGAAGGAATGCTGTCTTTTGACGTCTAGGTGCATTGTATCAAGCCTCAGAACGCAGCAGCAAAGACAGGAAAGTAGACGTTGAGGTTTGAATGCTCCAAGTGTGAACATGTCCAAATAAGGTAAGTTGAGATGCAAGAGGATTCGCCTAATCCTCTGAGTGCTGGAGCATTGTAGAACCTTTGGGGATGCTTCTATGCCGTGTATAAGGTCTCTTGAATGCTTAGTTGTTTCTCCTGGCCGCCAAATAAGGCAAGCTGAGACTCTTCTGGTTTAGAAGTTGAATAACTATAAACCATAATGAATTTCGGCATGAAACCAATTCTACGAGCTCCCCGGTTGAGTCAAGATTCCACGCCAAGTTGGTTTGTAGCTTAATTCCTTCTGGTTCGATCGGAATCTTCCAAATAGCGCGCCTATGTCCGAATCGGGAAAGCTCCGGTTCACACAACTTGTAAAATTAATAACTTCGTCATATGAGCTCGGCTTGAGCTGATTCCACTTCGACATGATTCTCTGATGATTGAGTTTCCAAAACAATTGGATTTGTTGCTTGGATCATCTTGGTTTGGCCGGAATGACTCGATGAATGATCGCAGGTCTCCATCGGGTCCATTGGAGCTCTGAATGGGGTTAAAACATGTGAACCAATTTGCCTCGTTAAAACCTTTCCTGGAAAACCCAGTGGGATAAAACCAAGGATAAGGAAAAAGAGTACAAATGGTCACAACCCATTTGTAAGCCTGAGCTTCACGTTCATATGCAAGCTCGGCAACTTGTGCAACTTCGGCAACATGCGCAACTTCGGCAACATGCGCAACTTCGGCAACAGGTGCAACTTCGGCAACAGGTACTAGCATTGCTTTTGTTTGATGATCTTCAGTGCTCGGCATGATCATACTCTGCTCCATTGTTGATGACGTACATGATCTTGTATCAGAAGCAGAATGCATAGCATGATTATATGAAAATTCAATGTGAGGCAAGCAATCTTCCCAAGTTTTCAGATTCTTTTTTATCAAAGCACGTAATAGAGTTCCTAGAGTCCTATTAACAACTTCTGTTTGCCCATCAGTTTGGGGATGACATGTAGTTGAAAATAACAACTTAGTTCCTAGCTTAGACCACAATGTTTTCCAGAAATAGCTAAGGAATTTGGTATCTCTATCAGAAACAATAGTTCTAGGCATGCCATGTAAATGATTGATTTCTTTAAAGAACAAGTCTGCTACATGAGATGCATCATCTGTTTTATGACAAGCAATGAAATGTACCATTTTTGAGAACCTATCAACTACCACAAAAATGGAGTCTTTTCCAGTCCTAGCTCTAGGCAATCCAAGCACAAAGTCCATAGAGATATCAGTCCAGAGATTAGAAGGAATAGGCAGAGGAGTATACAAACCGTGAGGCTGAACCTTAGACTTAGCTTGTTTGCATGTTGTGCATCTGCCACAGATTCTTTCTACATCTCTTTTCATGTGAGGCCAATGGAAGTGATCCTGCATTACTTTCAGTGTTTTAGCAATACCAAAGTGCCCCATCAAGCCTCCACCGTGAGCTTCCCTTATAAACAAGTCTCTAACAGAACAGTTAGGCACACACAAGCGATTATCAAAGAACAGAAAACCATCTTGCCTAAAGTAATGTCCTGAAGCAAACTTCTCACAAGACATATAAACTTCTTTAAAATAAGAATCAGACTCATATAAATGCTTAAGTTGCTCAAAACCCAACAGTTTGGCATCAAGAGTAGAAATTAAAACATACCTGCGAGACGATGCATCTGCAACTACATTGTCCTTACCTTGTTTGTACTTGATGACATAGGGAAAGGTTTCTAAGAATTCAACCCACATGGCGTGTCTCTTGTTTAGTTTCTGCTGACCTTTGAGGTGCTTAAGGGATTCATGATCAGTGTGTATAACAAACTCCTTAGGCCAGAGATAGTGCTGCCACGTTTGTAAGGCTCTCACCAAAGCATACAGCTCCTTATCATAAGTAGGATAGTTTAACATTGCTCCTCCAAGCTGCTCACTGAAAAATGCTATGGGTTTCTTATCCTGCATCAAAACAGCTCCAATGCCTATACCAGAAGTATCACACTCTATCTCAAAAGTTTTAAGAAAATCTGGTAAAGCTAAAACAGGGGCATGAGTAAGCTTCTCTTTAAGGGATTGTAATGCATCTTCCTGTGCTTGTTCCCACTTAAAACCCATGTCCTTCTTTATAACCTCAGTGAGGGGAGCTGCCAGCGTGCTAAAGTGCTTTACAAACCTCCTGTAAAACCAGCAAGGCCATGGAAACTTCTCACCTCTCCTACTGTCTTTGGACTTGGCCAATCGCTGATTGCCTTAACTTTTCCTTCATCCACTTTGACTCCTTCTGCACTTACAACAAAGCCTAGAAACACAAGGTTATCTGTGCAGAATGTGCATTTCTTAAGATTAGCATAAAGCTTTTCCTTTCTAAGCACATTTAAAACAGAATGCAAGTGATCAATATGCTCATTTAGGCTTTTACTGTAAACTAGGATGTCATCAAAATATATACAACAACAAACACGCCTAAAAATGCTCTAAGAACATGATTCATCAGTCTCATGAAAGTGCTAGGTGCGTTTGTTAGCCCAAATGGCATAACTAACCATTCATATAGCCCATGTTTGGTTTTAAAGGCTGTTTTCCACTCATCTCCTTTTTGCATTCTAATCTGGTGGTATCCACTTTTTAAATCAATTTTAGAAAAGATGCAGGAACCATGCAATTCATCAAGCATATCATCTAATCTAGGTATAGGATGTCGATACTTCACCGTGATATTGTTGATGGCTCTGCAATCTACACACATGCGCCAGCTACCATCCTTCTTAGGTACAAGCAGAATAGGTACAACACAGGGACTCATGCTTTCTCTGATATGTCCCTTCTCCATTAGTTCCTCTACTTGTTTCTGCATCTCTTTTGTCTCCACAAGGTTTGTTCTGTATGCAGGACGATTTGGAAGTGAGGCTCCAGGCATGAAATCAATCTGATGTTCAATGCCTCTTATAGGTGGTAACCCCACTGGATTATCTTCAGGGAACACATCCTCATACTCCTGCAAAAGAGAGATCATCTCACTCGGCAGCACCGGTGCAAGGTCAGTTAAGCTCATAAGAGCTTCTTTATAAACAAACAGCAGCATTGGTTTCTTTGCAAATAAAGCTTTCTTAACAACATTAGCCTTGACAAAGAAATTAGAACGTTTTGATACCTGCTCTTCCTTGCGTTTGAGATGTATTTGATCTGCATAAACCACACTTGGCTTCATAGGCAGCAGTATGGTCTTCCTGCCATTAAACTCAAAGGAATGACGATTAGTATAACCATCATGATCACTTTTCGATCAGATTGCCAAGGTCTGCCAAGCAGAATGTGTCCAGCCTCCATAGGCAAAACGTCACACAAGACCTCATCCTTATACTTGCCAATAACTAAGGGAACCATCACTTGACTGTTTACTTTCATTTCCCCACTGTCATTGAGCCACTGAAGCTTGTATGGCTTTGGATGCTTTATAACTTTTAAACCCAACTTCTTGACCATCACATCACTTGCTACATTAGTGCAGCTGCCTCCATCAACGATTAAACTGCAGACCTTTCCTTGAACAATGCAACGTGTATGAAACAGATTTTCCCTCTGTTCTTGCTCTTCTTGACTTGATTGCAAGCTTAAAGACCTTCTGGTTACAAGTGATTCGCCTTTGACTGGTTCTTCTTTATAATCATCTGAAACTATCTCAGCTTCTGTTTTCTCATCTTCAGATTCGAACTCTCCATTATCAAGCAGAATCATAACCTTCTTGTTAATGCATTCATTAGCATAATGCCCTTTGCCTTGACACTTGAAACATTTAACATCACGAGCTCTGGATGCATCAGCAATAGCTTTGCCCTTGAAATCTTGAAATGCAGTATATGGCTTGTTTTCTTCTCTGGAAATCGCAGGCTGCTTGGTTTCTCTTGAATAACTTGGTTTCTCTTCTCTGTGAAAACTAGACTTGCTAGCATTTACTCTTGGATTGTAACTAGATCTGGAGAAACCTTTCCTCTTTACTTGCTGCTCAAACAGAATGGCCTTGTGCAGCATTTCTTCTATATCAATATAATGCTGAGTTTCTAATCTGTCTTGAATTTCTCTGTTTAGTCCTCCAAGAAATCTAGACACTGTGGTTTCTCCTTCTTCTAAAATGTCAGCACGCAGCATCAATGTCTCCATTTCTTGATAATACTCTTCAACAGATCTGCTTCCTTGTGTAAGTCTTCTCAGCTTTAGATGTAACTCTCCGTGGTAATGACTAGGAATGAATCTCTTCCTCATAATCCTCTTTATTTCAGTCCAAGTTTCCACTGGATACTCTTGATTTCGCCTCCTTGTAGTGACTAATTGATCCCACCAGCTGAGAGCATAGTCATAAAATTCTGTAGCAGCAACTCTAACTCTATTGAGCTCTGTGTAGTGCTGCACATTGAACACCAGCTCAATCTTCTTCTCCCACTCCAGATATGCATCTGGATCATTCTTTCCATGGAAAGGAGGAATTTTAAGCTTTAATCCTCCCAGATTGTATTGCAAACGTTCTCTGGCTTCTCTGCCAAGCCTATTGCGCCTCCTTTGACTGTTGTGAGATGTGTTGCTCCTGTTGATGTAGTACTCATCAGTGTCATCACCTCTTGTTTCTGCAGGCTGTTCACGAGCTCTTCTTTGTTCTCTTCTTCTCTGTGACTGAGTTTCCTCTGGTTCAGTATCTGGCTGAAGCTCTTGGCGCAAAGCATTCAGTTTAGTATCCATCATCTTTGTCATAGCTTCAATCAGCAGTTTGTTGTTCCTATTGTTGTTGGCTTCTTCTTCATCCTCTGTTCCAGGCATGTTCTCTGAAACAGAAAACACAAAACCACCAGTAAAGAGTCCTACAGAAACAATCTCTTAAAACAAAAATTTATCTAGACTAAACAGATGCATTAAAGATGATTTTCTGCAACAGATAACTCTGGTTCGAATTTTGGAAGATGAACAGATAAAATCAAACCCAGAAAACGCAGAACACAAATCTATAGCTCCTATTATGCTAAAAAGAATTCGTGGCTAGCAGATCTACACTTTCTGGTTTCAAAACAAGCAGATCTGCACATAAGAAGATGAACAGACACAAAAATAGAAATAATACTTAACTTGCAGGCTGGTTTGCTCTGATACCACTTAATATAACTCTCCTAGAATCCCCAGCTTGTAGTTAAAAGGATTTTGGAATTTCTGGAACAGAACCGTGGATGATAGAAGATGAAAGGGATTGAATGGCTTTACTTAAGAGGCTGCGGATTTTCCTCAAGTAAACCAGGGTGATAACTCTGATATTACACACAGAGAAATCGATTGTGTTTGCTAGATATGACACACTAGTAAACAGAGATCTAAGTTCAAAAGAGTTTGATAAAAGAAAATAGATAAGTTCTGCAAATGAGGGTTCAAGGAAAAATAAAGGGAAAACAAAAACAAAAGCAAAAGCATAAACATGCAGAGTCTAGAAAAACACAAAACAGTAAATAAAACAGTTGGGGCGCCAACTTATGCTTCTTCTAGGGCCTTGGACGAAATTCTCTTGTTGGGCTTGAGATTGGGCTTCAGTTTTAACAATTGGGCAATTGTGAAGCGCTGGGAATACCTCATTAAAAACCTTGTCAAGAAAACCCAGTGGGACAAAACTTGACAAGGGAAAAAGAGCATAAATGCAACACTTTTCCCAAATTGTTAAAACATATAGTTTGATGATGTAGTTGACTATGTAGTTTGACTATATATAACTTGAATCAATACCAAAGTGTTTTGACAAGTTATACCTTCTTGTATGTTGTCTTGAGCGTCTGGCTTGAGGGTTTGATTGAGAAATCCTCCAACAACTTGATTGAATAGCCTAGTCTTTGAACGTGTCATGTGACCAGTAGGCACGGTCAAAGCTTCTTCTCCTCCTAGCTCAGGTTCGAGCTGCTCCTCAGGTTCTAGCTTCTGTTCCAGCTGCTCCTTAGACTCTTCTCCATGCTCCAAGCTCCATGACTTGTCCAGTATCATATCATTAAAAAATACGATCTTAGATAAAACATTAGTATGGAAGAGAAAAATTCATTCAATATACATGGTGTCACGGAAAATGTGTGTGGATATAGTATAATGGACATGCATGCATCTCATACTCTAACAACCAGGGGCGGAGCTAGCACGTAATGGACGGTGGCACGTGCCCCGTCTCATTCTTCATTTTCTTTTAGAAATTAATGTAAAATGATTAATTTAAAAATTAGTTTTAGTAAGAAAAGAGTTTTGTGCCCCCGTCTTGATCAGATCCTACATCCGCCACTGCTAACAACAAACCATTGAATCATGTAAAAAGACATTCACTAGTTAAACTTCAATACAAATATGGAGAGATTAAAATATCAACACTTAATCTTTTATATTCCAAGTCACAAACTCCAGTGAAAATATCGTAATTAACATCATAAGCTCTAACAATACATGTCGACAATTTTCATAGTTTTTTATGTACAAGATATCAAGGACAATTTATCAAGGACAAAAAAAATTTCATGGATATGAATTCATCTTAATAGTTTCTTTTAGTCAACAAGGTTTGAACCACAAGTAAGTAAAAAAAAAAAGAAAAATTGGTATCAAAGAATTATATTTTATAGTACAAAAATTGATTTTTTCCAAAAGATTGAGAATAAGAAAACAAAAACTTGTAGAAGGAGAAATCTCAGGGGCGACACTAAGCTAAAGCTCATGAAGCACCATTTTTTCGGCGCCAAAATTTATATAAAAATTTAAGGGCATCATTTATTTAAGGTATGCAAATGTCGATAAATCTATATAGATTGAGTTGAATTATTTTACAGAATATTTTCGTTTCTCTTATCTTTATCAAATAAAAACAAATATTTTTGAAATATTTTCGTTTCTCTTATCATTGTCAAATAAAGAATAAAGATTTTCGTAATATTTATATTTTTATACACGTCTCTCTCATATATTATTTTTTACCAGTTTTCTAAACACAAAATCCAGTTAATTCCTCACGTCTCTACAACTCGTAGGGTAAATCTAGATTATTAAGTTCATAGATTCTATAATTGAGTGCTGCGATTATAGTCTCAACGCGGTTGTATCTTGTGATTATGAATCTCTTCATACCGCCACACCGCGGAAGATTTAAAGAATTAAAAAAAAAGATCAAATCTTGCCTATGCGTATTCGTCTATTTCCTTAATGTATTAGAGCATCTCCAACCCAATCTTTAAAACTTCAAATATGAAGTTTTTTTCATTCCAATCCAAGCTTCAAAACTTCAAATTTTAAGTTCTTAATAGTGAAACTTCATATTTGAAGTACCACTGTTCAAAACTTCAAATTTGAAGTTCCACCTTTTTTTTACATTTCAGTTCTTTAAATTTTTACATCACTCACTTTTGTTCCTATAATCTTAAATCTTATCAGTAATTTATATAAATTTAATTTTCACATACAAAATTAAATAAAAATCTTTAAAATATAGTTAAAATATTTATAAAAAATATTACATAATATTAAAAACAAATTTTACAAAGAAAAATATTACATAATATTAAAAAAAATTACAAAAAAATTTGTAATTTCTGATTTAGTTTGTATGTGTGCTTTATTTGAAGTTATATGTAATTTTATATTGTAATATAATGTTTTATTAATTAATATTGAGTGTGATCTTTTTTTAAGTATGATTTATAGTTATTTATAAAAGTAATATGATTTTAATTAAATATAATCATATTGAGGACTAAAGAGTAAAATATAAATTCTTTTGAAGTTGTATTTGAAGTTTTACCATTGGGAAAAAAAATCCCACAAACTTCAAAAATAAAATTTGCATTGGAGATACTCTTATTCAATCGTTTTATAGTCTATTATCGTTTATTATATCGATTTCAATCTTTTTTTTATTCGTACTTTTCAATATGGATTTTCGCGGTACTACACCACTATCAGCCCTTCATTTCTCTCTACAGTGTCCACTACATAAACAAAGACAAGAGACTTTACGAAGAGACACGAATGGCTCTAGTGGAGTTTTGGAACTAATTTCCCATAACGACCAGTTAACTAAACTAGTTTAGTATACTGCCCAAATCATGGGCGCAAACGGACCATAAACCAACATAGGATGTAAACGCAGCATCACAGCAATTAGCGATCCAAATTTCGGATCTCTGCTTTTTCTAGCAATCTGTTTTTAATTGATCAACAAGCCGCATTAAATAAGAAAATCAGCAACTGACAAACGAATAGGAACATAGTCTAGCACAATATAAAGAAATAACTTCCCACATGTGAATGATCGTTAACGAAAATGCTTTGATTGTATGATATAAACTCATGAAACCATAACCATGAAAGAAACTTGTTGAGCCTGTCATAATTAGTAATGGGTCAAAAGTATCTTTTGAGAAGAAGCACCAGCTTGAGTTTTAGGCATCACCTCATCAATTATCCTACCTTTTAGATGATAAACACTTCTTCTCCGAACTGAATAAACAGACCGGATAATCAATTTACATATGTAGCTACCAAAAAAAAAAAACGTAAAAAATCTGCTTTGAGAAAACTTCGCTGTAAATCTATATGAGCCCGAACATTTGTTAAACATTTTACCCAAAGAGCAACTACATACTACTATGGTTATAGAATCACTCTCATAAATCAGTTTTCTGCATAGCAAATCATATACTAAATACTAATTTAAGTAAGGTACCATACCAACCCAGATTGGCCCTGGAAATAACTCCTTATTTCGTTTATCTACAACTTTCTTTATCAAAGATCATCTCTTCAAACAGAATCCTGGGATGCATCTAACATCCCCAGGTACTCATTTATAGCTTCAATTTCCCTGTCGAGATTGATATCGTAAGCCGACAAAGCATCAACCTTTGCAATCTCATCTGCTATTTCCTCTTCTATCTCAGAGTCACGCTCTTCCTCACCATCGGTTTCACCGGATGTGCTTCCTCCGTTTGCAATCTCATCCGTTGTTTCATCTTTCATCTCAGTGTCCTCCTCTGCCAAGCCATCGATTTCAATGGACACGCTTACTCGAGCAACGTTGTTGCTACTACTCGTTGCACCAAGAGTAGAAGCGATTCCTTGGATTGGTAAAGATAGTAGCCTTTGAACTATATCTTCTCGCTTACCACCTGCCTCTAAAGCAGAGGTTGCTGCAGTGCCAAAGCAGAGATGTAATGGACTTTAACAATATATGCAATAGAGGAAACAATCAAGATGAGAAAAATTACCTCTTCCTCGTTCAAAGCCCATAGAAACAAGTTCGTCCACTGTTATGCCTACTTGTTGTTCTTGTCGTTTTCTTTTCCTCGATTCAATGTAACCCTGTATCATCGAATTAGCTTCTGGGCTTGTAAGTGCATCAAGGGCTTTCTGAAAATCGTTCTCATTTCTCCTGAGGGATTCAGCAGCAAGATCCCTCGCATATCTGAAACGTTTCAAATCCAGATATCCAAATAAAGCACTGAAAAAATCACCAAAGCCATAGTTACTTCTTGCTAATACAGAGAGAGCTTGAAGGCTTCCTAACAAACATGGAAAAGCTCATGGTTTAACTACAAAGGTCAGAACTTTCACAGATCTTTTTATTTTCCTTTTGCTTTTTCGTAACTTTTCTTCTGAGTTTGAAAAGAATCAATTAACTTACAAATCTGTATATTAGCAGAATAACACTAGATCTATTTACAGTGCATTGCGTACCCAATAGAGACGAGCCTTTCAAGCATCTGCATATCAACAGCTTTCTTCAAGGGTGTCACTCCATACGTCTTCTGCTCACTGAAATATCAATTCGAGTTTGCTTATTTGAAGATCATAAAGTCACTACAGTTAAAGATTTAGGATAGTTTCGGTAATAAGAACATACAGTATCTCTTTTTGTCTCTGGAGATCATCCTTCCGCTTTTGAGCTCTTTTTGCCCTCTCTTCAATGAGAAAATCAACAGAACTCGCAATATCCTGATTGTTCAGTCGCAAAGCTCTCTTAGCATCCTCCTCCAGGAAGCCCATACCCATAACTAAGGACAGCATTTCATCGGGTATTTGTAGCTGCATCACAATGCCTAACGACATTAACTCTGTAACAATTGAATATCAGTACAAGTGAAGTCATTACAATACAACTCACTGACCTGTGACAATTTTGCATGGGCCGACTTCAGAGCATTCAAGGCTTTATCATTTTGACCAGTGTGATATGCCACCACACCTTCTAGTAACTCTAGTCTCACATATCTGAGCCCGTAGAGAAACAAAATCTTTAAGAAAAATGTTTACCCTGTAGAAATAACAAAATATATGAAACTGAACTTACAGTGCCAATTCTGGACATTGACCAGCTTGAAGGAGTCTCACACGAGAGAGGTCCTTCCCATGAGCACGCTCGAGTCCTTTCCTTGCTTTTTCAAGGCGAACGCCAGCATCTGACAGGCATTTGAGGTCCCGGAGCAAGAAATAGCACCATACAACGTCGATTTCCATTATAGGGATGTTGTCAACAAACTGTAAGCATATATTACAGCCATGTAGAAGATACAAGTGAGGTGAATTAAGCATCCCAAAGACTCAGAAAACAAGCGAGATTCATTAGCGAAAAATGTAGCTTTAAGTTTATTAACAAGTTACGTAATAGAAATATTGACATCATATGCTGGAAATGGAGATAAGACCAAGGTCTAAACTCAAAACCAATAATACCCATTGAGGCAATCCAGAAAGTAAAATTATGAAATTTGTTCAAAGGACAGAGAAAAGACCTCGAGAATCTTGGGATCACAGAGCAAGAACGACTCCTACAAAACAAACAAACGAATCAGGAAGCTGCTGCAGAACCACTCTCACTATAAAAACGTACTTGCAACAAAAAACGATATACAATATGGAAAAAACAAATTGATTCCCAGCAGTAGCAACTTACTTCTGCCATGGCAAGAACTTCTACTGCATCAGAATACATTTCCATTTCTATAAGACTTTTTCCCTTAGTATGTAACATAAGACCCATCATTGCGGCACTGTGGAGCAAAACGAAAAAAAAAAAACGGATTTCATCAGCATGAAAGTTTGGGTAAGAGCTAAGTGTTCAAACCTGATTGAGTAATACCTCTGGTCAGTCTCTGTTCCAAACTTTACTTGATGACCTCCCTGATCTTCAAGCTCTATGTTATAGTCTCCGATCGGCAATGAACCATCAGCGTGTCTCTTGGCCAACGCTGTAGCAGCAGCTCTACAACATTCACATGGACAGTCACCAATCATTAGTATCTCAGAGGATCATGGTCAAATGTTTGAACGAACCTATGATTCTACATACAAGACAAGCATTTTCGCCTACATACTAACTAGGACGGAAGAAAAACCAGGGCTTAAACATAAGGGCGTATTAAGTTGCAAAATTCAGACATTGAAATACAGAAATAATTATCAAAGAGACATAGCCAAGGAACAAAACAACACAGATGATATGTGAGCATCTGAAGTTGCAAAAATTCAGACATTGGAACAAAGAAATAATCATCAAAGAGACATAGCCAAGGAACAAAAACCACAGATGATCATTTGTAGTTCCCTCTTGGCCACTGTTGATGCCTTAAATGGCAAAATACCCACTTCAGGGATAGACAAAGATGGTCGCAATATTCTATCCATAAAGAAAAGAAAAAAAATACATCAGAAATTCTAGACTAGTTAATGTCTATGAATCAAACTTCTCATATTCGGATTGTGCAAGCAATCGCACACTAGTTATCAAGCAAAGGAAAAACAATTGAGAAATGAGAAACACCGCACAAATACTCACTTTAAACCAAGGAACCAATGACACAGATGATCAGGAAATTCTATCCATAAAGACAACAATACGATCAGAAATTTAACTCTACGAATCGGAATTCACTAAATTTGGTTCTTGCAAACAATCACACACTAAGCACCTGAAAAACTAGAAAGACAGCAACACAGACTCACTTGATCAAGGAGCCAAAAGACACAGATGATCAAGAAATTTTAGAATATGAATCAGAATTCGCAAAATTGGTTCTTGCAAGCAATCACACTAAGCAATTGAGATATCAGAAAGGTGACACAATGACTTACTTGACCAAGGAACGAAAGATACACAGATGATCAAAAATTATCAAAGCCTATGAAATTTCCGCTCTTGCAAACAAATCACACAGACACGCAGATGATCATGAAACTATATCCATATGGACAACAACAATACGATCGGGAATTGTTAAAAGCCTACGAATGAAAAAAATTCGCGAATTTCGGTTCTTCCAAGCAATCAAACACTAAGCAATCGGAGAAATTTAGACTCACTTGACGCGGGAGAGACGTCTTGCCCTTTCTTCCTCAGCCATGATAGACTTGCCTTCTTCGGGTGCTGCACCACGGCTCGAGAGGATCTTCGAGTTCTCCTTGATACCTAACTGAGCAAGCGTCTTAGTATCATCGCCGTCGTCTTTGAGGATTTTCCCGGCGCAAATTAGTTTGATTGATTCAGGATTGAGGCCCGATCGCTTAGCTACTTCGTCTCTCAACATGGTTAGAGTCCAGTTCTCGAGTTCTACCTCTATTATGCCTCCCCATGTCCCAGCAAACTTGAGTTTCGCCATTGAATCGCTTTTCTCCGAGTAATTAGGTTTTGAGGATTTGTAATTTCTCAAATCAAGTGGCTGCGTACGTGTAGACGCAAATAGGTGTACTATATATACACTTGTAGTCGCAACCAATTTTCGTAAAGACTTTTACAATCCCTCTTATATTAACTAAGTTTTTTACAGTTTGGTTTCTTTTTGGCTAATATCTTTTAAATTATATCAAAATTATAATAGATAGATTTACTGAATTTTTTAATAGAAATTAGTTTAAAATAAAAAAATATCAATTTTTCTTATTTTTTGTTTATAAAATTGTAAAATTTAGTAAATAAAATAATAATATAGTAATTGATTTTTGTCTAATTGAATAACTTATTTATTTAAAATATTAACATTAACATTGTTTTCCTAACACATTTGGGTTATATGGCATGTGTGTAGAAAATAAATAAGAATAAAAAAACTGTTTGACATTTTGGAAAACTGAATAAGCATTCTTTCAATATATGCTTACTAGGTGGGTGTCCACACAAATGCGCACCCTATTGGTTTTCCATTATATAAGTTATAGATTCTATAATAATGTTGGTTTCAAAATCTATTATAAATTTCATGATTCAATTTATTCTAAATAACCTGAAAATATTTTTTTCTTATTAAAAATTCAAGAACATAGAAAAAAATAAGTAAAAAATTATTATAAAAAGCCCATTTTTTGGTTTGTGATGCAATAACAATATTTAGATACATGTTAAATGTTTCTAAATACCATCAAGCAAAATATTAATAATATAATATAAATACCAAACTTATAACATTGAAGTAAGTAAGGGCAAACACATCCAAAAGTTATTTGATTATTATTTTACCATAAATTTTTAAATTCATAAACAAATTCGTAAAGAAAATTTATAATTATTTTTCATGAACCGATTTTCCAAATAAATCAATGACAATAATAGCCCTCGAGAACATAATGAATTATGTTTTATTGTAATTACATAGTGTTCTCTCTTTCTAGCTAAATCTTTTATATCTCTTCCTAGCCGGTTTTATAGATCAAATTTTTCCGTAAGTGTCTCTCCTTCTAATCGATTCTTATCGTTACAATTTATTTAAATTACATATCAACTAATAGTGAAAACAAAACCGCAGCAAACATAAAATTATTATATTGACTACGTTATACTATCATATATATATATATATAAATGTTATCTTAAATGTGTTACTTTAATTCAAAATATATTAAAATATAATATCGTAAAATATTGATCTTTGCTCGTATTTTCCTTCTTCTTCTTTATTGTCTTTGATCTCTTTTCTCTTCTTCTTTGTTTCTCTTCTTCTTGTTCAATAAGTTCTTTTTCTCCTTCTTTCTTTTTCTTTTTGTTTATTCTTTTTATGTGTCTATCTTTTTATTTCTTCTTTCTTACCGACTCTTCTCCTTATTTCTTCATTTCTTCGTCTCTTCTTCTTCTTCCTTCTTTCTTTTTTTCTTCTTCTTATTTTTTCAGATTATTCATTTTCCTCTCCGAATTCTTCATCTTCTCATTCTTTTTTCAAATCGTTTTATCTAACATTGTATTTTGTTCCTAGTTTTCATTTTTTTTTCATTCATATTCTTATTTATATTGAATGTTAAATTATTAATTTTAATATTTATGAATAAACATGAAAAGTTATTTATTATGCTATTATTAATATTTTGAATGCTATATTTATAGTTATAAAAATACTTTAGTTGATTTAATTTTAAAACTTTTACTAAATCAATTGAAATTTTGATTATTATTTTACCATTAATTTTTAAATTCATAAACAAATCGTACATAAGATTTATAATTATTTTCATGAACCGATTTTCCAAATAAATCAATGACAATAATAGACCTCGAGAACATAATGAATAATGTTTTATTGTAAACATGAAAAGTTATTTATTATGCTATTATTAATATTTTGAATGCTATATTTATAGTTATAAAAATACTTTAGTTGATTTAGTTTTAAAACTTTTACTAAATCAATTGAAATTTTGATTATTATTTTACCATTAATTTTTAAATTCATAAAAAAATCGTACAGAAGATTTATAATTATTTTTCATGAACCGATTTTTCAAATAAATTAATGACAATAATAGACCTCGAGAACATAATGAATAATGTTTCATTGTAATTACATGGGTTGACGAGCTATTTCCCCCTAAAAACTATCATATAGCATCTTGTCTACACAAAGTTTAACCGCAGTTTCAATTCCACCTCAAATTAAAGTTCAAAACCAATTTCTCCACCATTTGAAAATTCTAAACCAATTTCCCTATAGGTTTGAATTTCTCGGTTACTTATTTCAAACCAATCCTAAACCAGTTGCACCCGATACCAAACCACTGGGAAACCCAATTCAATGGATTTAACCATGACCGACCTAAATCTGTCGTTTTTTTGGTCAACTGATTATATTAAAACTAGAAGCCGAAAAGACTTAGATGGATACAACCGGAGACATACTCAACGGCTAGACGATTACAGAAAAGCAGTACAATTTGATAAATGATAGAAGCATTAAGGGGCGAGACATGCTCAGCTGTGCGAAGAAACTCATAGAGAAGCTTCACCTGTAACCCGAAAGCATTTGCTCGAAAGAGCATCCAATAGTCGATATGTGAAACGACGTTTGTACACCCAATAGTTTGGGCTTTAGAACGGGCTTGAAGCACTGTCATTGGTGGTTGAAGTTGAACGGAGGAGGATTGTCGCGGGAATATTTTAAGCAAGATAAAAATCGGTCTTCGGCTACCTCTAACTCCCGAACAGCTAATCAAGCGTAATAGGAAACTCAATGAAGAGCGGGATTTGATGGGCCATACGATGAGAAGGCCAAGTGGTCTTGTTGGGCTCACCATGATCAATACCAGGATCAATACCAAGCCCAATAAGCTGCCAAATGGTTGGCCCAACTCAAAACCCAAAACATGGATGTGGGCCAGGCCAATCACAGAAGGAGAATGTGGTTTGATGGTTGGTTGCCCGGCGTTGCATGGACATTCGGCCGGAGGAGACTCGCCGGAGGAAGCACCTTCGGTAAGGGAAAAGAAACTCGATGGGAGACATGTAGATCTGAACTTCATAGTAGCCCATCGAGCCGGCGAGTCGTAATAGAGGGCTATCACGGAAAAACTCGAGACAGATCCACCACCATCGGATCTGGAAACCTCCGATGAAAAAAGCTATCACGGTGCATCTGCTTTAACAAAAACATGGGGAGATCTTGTGGAGAGAGTGGAGGATGTGAAAACTTGAAGCAGAGAATGACCTCGTCGGAAAAAGGGGACGACGGGGGGCGGAGAAAACTTCCGACAGGACAGAGGGAGGCCCGTCAGAGAAGCTTCTTCCGGGGAGCTAGATGCTAAGGCAGACGAAGGGGAAGAGACGTCGGCAATTCATTCTGAAGAAGATGAAGTGCGGCGACAGCCTCGTTCTTCGTGCCTGGGAGAGTCTCGCTAGGACGAACTGTGTATATCCAATAAACTCTTCTCAACATGTCATCGTTAAAACCCAAGTTTAACTCCCCAAATTCAAATAACTACCAACGAAGAACCCTAAACGAATTGGGGAAATCAATTTGTGTGAAAACTTTCTAAAATTGGTCTGGGGGAATTGCTATTGATTTACTGTAAGTGTATTGTTGTATTCTTATAGTTAGAATTTGGGGTTTGATTCGACCTCAAAACCCAGTTGGTAATAACGTTGCGGATTTGGATCTGTAAACGCCAATGGAGGAAGAACAGTGTTAACTTTATTCCCAATAAAGACAGTTAAATCAAAATTAAATAAATACCAACACAGGAAGCTTCTTAAGATAATTGAATCAAAATGACTTCCCAAACTAATTTATGCAAACAACGCCAATGGAGAAAGCTTCTCTTATAAACCTCTCGACTCATCAAAGTCTTTTAGACCTAAAGCCTTCGTCCAAACTCCTCCATTGAACTTCAATTTCTACAACGCGATCTCGTTGGACCTCGCCGACAACAAAACATTGATTCTGGTTTAAAAGCAGAAGTTCAGTCCGGTTCCATCTGACGCAATGAGTTCTTTGAGCCGTAATGTTGCCGTCAAGCTTAGAGTTACAAACAACAAAATAAAAATTGATGAAATTTATCAAATCTTTTGGAGAATTCTCTTAGATTGAGATTGCAATTGATGGTTATGATTGTGAAATGGATTTGAGAAATTTACGATTTATTTTGTGTTTTCCAGAAGATGCAAATCGGGTTAAGCTTGTGGCTAATTACTTGTAATCAGGTTGTAACTGGGTTTAATTTGGTTAGTATAAGAACTTCGTGATACTCCATGAGCGCCATTGATTTCGAAAACATGAAGAAGTAATCGACCACCAATCTTCAACAATGCTTTTGGATTTTGCAGATTTTGGGAATTCTTCTTCAAAATCAATTCTAGGGTACGTCCGCTTGAAGAAAGTAAAATTCAGAATTTGATTTTTTTTTTTTGGGATTTCGGTTTGAAATTATGGTTTAACTCTAAACGGGTTATTATCGGTTTATTTTGGGTTTACCTATCCACAACATGCTTTGAGGGTGATTGGTAAACAGTAAATAACACTAATCCACGTTTGTGTGTATTTTGGTTTCAAGCTTTTAAATCTATGGAGAAGAACTTTCACTACAAGAATGGGGGAGCATAGCTACGTTTTTTTTCGTAGGTATGATAACAAATTTGTAACAAATTTCATTTTGCTACGATTTTGCTACAAAGTTTCTCCGCGAATATGGCGGGGTAGCTATTTCGATTTTTGTAACTATTTGTAGCAAAATTGCTACAAATTACTCACAGATCGATTTTGTTGCAATTTGAAACATAAAGATACGAAAATGATAGTAGCAAAACATAAAGACAGAATGTGTTTGTCGCAAACAGTTACAATTAACGACAAAAAAAGTTGCTAATAGTATGAAAAGGCTACAGAAAGGTTGTAACTATGTTCTTTAAAAAGGGACAAATGTAGTGTAACAAATTAGATACAAAAATTTAGTTAAAAAAAAACAAATAAACGTAATTGACAAATTTCAATGCATTATTTACCAATCTTGATGGAACGAGAAAATGCAATTACAAAACAGTAGAAGACACAAGGTCAGTCACAAAGATTGCCACGTGATGTCTTCAACATCCTCCTTCATGTCGAAACAGTAGAAGACACAAGGTCAGTCACAAAGATTGATTTCACAAATCCTGGAAATATGATGAGTGAAGGCTCAACTAGCCTTCAAAAAAAAAATTATAATCAATCTACCCTCCTTCTAATCTTCATACCCTTCCTCTTTTCAATCAAACATGAAAACCCTATTTCACCCTTACTATCCAACCCATCTAATTTCTACTATCCAACCCACCAACTAATTAAATAAATCAATAAAAAATAATAATAATTGGACCAATCATAATAGATTAATTCTAACCAATCAAAAACAGAAAAAATCTTTAAAAGAAAATCATGATTTTTCCCGTCGTGTACATCCTTGCTCGAACTCTCTGCCATTAAAGCTGATGCATCTTCCAATTTCAGATGCATTCAAGTTTGTTTTTCGACTATTGTTACATTCTGCCTTATATGCATCGAATATAGTAGTCAATTTTCCTATAAAAATCAATTTAGGTTTTATGTTTGCAAATTGAGAGTTTGAATTGGATCTCTAAAATCATTTTTTGGTGTACACATTGAGTTTCTAACCATGATTTATGGGTTGATTAGGACCATGCATTGATGATGAATGAATTGTAGTTGATGAATCGTAACGAATCGTAAGTATATTAGAAACCCAAATCAACCCAGAATTATCTGATTTGAGTTGCAGCGATAGAACAACTAGGTAAAACTGGTATTACTGAGTACGAAGGTATAACTGTATATACATGGTATTATTGATTGATTGTTCCGGATGAAATATTGGGTTACTAATGGATTGTTCCGGATGAAATATAAGAATTGCAGGTCTTACCTCCATATTACACCAAAAAGGGAAAAAAATCAAGAAAGAAGGTTTCAATTGGCTTGAGAACGACATCGAAGGGATGAGTACTAAAAGTGTGCCAAGACTTTGAGCTGGTTGAGAACAATACTAGTAGTGAACCTTAGTTTGTGTTTGAATTTGTATTTCCTTGACACTCTCTATTTTGTACAACTTCTTAAAATTTACTTTCATAATGGTACAATTAAGTTCAATTCAATTTTAAAAGATGAGAAAAATAAATAAATCACACGAAACAAAGAATTATACATTATATATGTACTATTAAATATAAGAAACATATATTAATTAGATTAAAAAAGTATAGCATTTTGGTTGTTATTAGAATATGTACACAACAAACACCATATACTTTCATGATCACTTTGTTAATATTAACCTCATTAGGATGCAAAACATACAAGAAATGTGATTTAACATATTTTAATGCATAAAAACTTTGGAATGTATTTTAATTGAGTAAAATGATCGGTACAACCAAAAAAATATATTTTATGGTAAGGTAATACTAATTAAAAGTAAAAAAACACCAAAAGTAACACTGTTTGGAAGGAAGTAATACTGGATTACTAGGTATAACTATGTGAAAAGTAACCGTATTTTTATTACCACGTGTCAATTCATACAACGATATGTGTGAAAAAACGGCGCACATGTGAAAAAATGACGGAGCACGTGTTTTATTGTTATTTTCCCTATAATATTATATTTATATATGTATTTTTAGTTTCTTTTGTTTTTTTTTCCCCCAAATTTTCATTCTAGGGTTTCTTCATAGTTCATCTCTTCTCTTGCACCTCCATTGTAGCAATTTATAGAGAGTTTCCAAACTTTAATGTAACTCGAATTTCAGATTTAAAACTTGATTTCGGGTTTGTCTATGGGTTTCAGGTTTGATGTTCGTTCCTAATTTTAAATTTTCTGGGTTTCTGCGACTTAGTAATACTTGGAAATGCTTGGTACAACTGCATTTAGTAATACTTTGCAATAATTGGTACAACTAAAACAAAAACAATATATGATTCTCACTAAATAATATATGAAAAGCAACCAATTTTATGCAATTAGTGAAACTTAAACATTTTTTAATCAAAATAAGTCTCAGAAACAAAGTTTAGTTCATCATAGTACCTAAATATTTCAAAGGTTGCAATTTCTGCGTTTTTTCCTCAAAATCTTGCAACCCAAATTTAGATGTACCAAGTATTACCAAGTGTTACTTTTTTGTTTCATATTTTTCGAAAATTAGCGAAATTTGGGATTTTCAGATCTTTTTGGGTTTATGTTTTGATAGCGAGTCCGAGAGTAGAACGAAAATAAAAACCCGATTTATCTTTTCTAATTTGTCAAATTGTCAAGACCGAAAGTATAAACAAGAATCGTCAACTCTTGCTTAGTGTTCTTTAACCCTCGAAGTTCTAGAACGAAGAAGAGTAATATATTTGAAACTTAGCGAAAATGGATGTTTTAATCTGTTTGATCCATCGGGTCTTTTCAATTGAGGTTTTAATTTTATTGGGTCGGTTTACTTGATCGAATGGGTGGGCGAGTTGGATATGGATGAGTAATTTGATGGTTGGGTATGTAATTCTTTAAATTTCAGAGGGACATTCATGTAAACAACCAATTTTTCGAATTAAAAAAAATATATAAAAGAAATTCGAAATTAGAAGGGGTTATTTGAGAACTGAATTTCAAGTCAAAGGGTACTTCAGCCATTGATTCAAATCTGATACACTTAAGTCTGCAAACACTAACAGACATAATAGTCATGTTTATCTCTTCTTCTTCAATAGCATCTTCCCCCATGCCCCAAGAAACACCATCAGCCATGGATGCTTGCTTTCTTGCTCGCCGAAGTGAAGCTTCTCGTTCCGACATCGCTGATTAATTGCAAGTCTTTCTCCTAAAAACCAATACCAGAAGCAAATTAGAGGGACATCAAACTAAAGGCTAGATGATTAAAGAGTCAAAAGTAACGGATGTCTCTCCACAATTCTGTAGTTATTTTTCTCTAATAGCATCATTGGTACTACGAAATCCAAAACAAAACGAAAGAAAGACAAATACCAAGGATCTCTACATAGGAAAATGTGAACCCATTTGGACAGAATAGTTCAATACAATAAAAGTGTTCGAATGGATATATATCAATTGACTCTAAGGATCCACGTGATAAGGTGTACACAAATATCCTTTCCCGATACTCAAACATGCATGGAGAATTGAGAACACCCATGGGAACTTATACGCAAGAACAACCCAACAATCGAAGCCAAAAGATATTCTAGACCAAGAGCTAAACTGTGTAAGGTGAAATGTTTATCTTACAGGTGGCATTAACTCTGAAGGTCCTTGAAAAATGTACAGTCGAGACGAACTGCATAAGAAACAAAGTACGAGCTCATGAAAATCAAATCAAACCAAACACTGACAAGGTAATAATCATCATGAGCTTAACAGAAAGATTGACTCACCCGCCAAAGCGAATAACATCACCAACATTCAAATCCACAAAAACCCTTTTGTCCACCTGAAACAATCACCACAACACATCGTTAGAACAATACCATAACTCAGCTAATCAAACCTCGATCAAGAAGCTGAAGACAATGAAGCCACAAAATACAACACCTTATTCTTGTGAACCAACGTTCGATGAGTGCTTCCAAGATCGAAAAGATACGCAGCTCCGCTTCTCTTGTACTGAATAACTGGCAAATCATTACAAAAATAAAAATCAAAACGCCGTAATCCTAAATCCAAAATGAAAGCAGTTACACTCTGATATGGCCAGTAAAGTAATCACCTGCATGAAACCACGATATGGAAGGGTGCTCAAGAGGAAAATCGCAGATACCGTCACGTCCAAACAAGTAAGCTCCTTTCTCATGTCTGCATACAGAGAAAACAAACGATTTTCATAGAGAACATATACAATAGATTCACGAGAGCCAGAAAATCTACAAAAAGGCACCTTCCTTGAGGACTTCAAACTTGAATTTGTGGCTCGGAGGTCCACTCCACTCTGGAATAGTGTATGGAATCATTCTTGGGTTCTTCAATTAGCTCGGGGTTTTCTACTTCCTTTGTCTCGAGATCAGATGGGTTAGGGTTTCATCGACGATACTTCCGTTGGAGCGGAGGATTCATTGCTATCTAAAACCGATGTAGTATCTGGAATAGGCTCTGGATCACGGGTGGGGTTTCGCGGCGGAGGAGGATCCATCGCCGATGTAGTCATGGTTGCAGATGGAGAGAGAATTCAGAAACTTGAGGCAAGAAAAGAAAGATCTGTTAAGCCAGTGACCTAACTCAAGCCGGTGACTTGGGGTAACGAGAGAAAAAGCCGAGAGAGGCAGAAAATAGTTTTAGATTGATAGTTTAATGTTTTGATATGCGGAAGCCCTAAACATTTGGGCCCTTTTAATACCAGTAGCTAAAACGATAAACGACATAGTTTTGATTATTGAATAAAACAAGGACACTACTTCAGTTCTGTCTTCTTCTCCTTAGCCACTTTTACGATTCATCCTTTCTCCATACTTCCTTGCATCCCTTCCTGATCTCTGTTTCTTCTTCATGAATGCCAAAGGGACAGCGAGCTTATCAATCCCCCCCCCCCCCCCCCC
>JAHZTW010000012.1:4045537-4071946 GCA_020283515.1 Alliaria petiolata | reverse complement strand
CCCCCGCAGAAAACTCACCTTGTCCTCAAGGTGGAAGGTCGGATACTGCTCAGCGAGTTTGTTGAGTGACTCCCAAGAAGCCTCAAACGTTGGTAACCCTTTCCACTTGATCAGAACCTCAGGTTCTGTGTTTGTACGGCGAATGTCCAAAACCTCCGCAGGCTTTGTCTGCCATTCCAGGTTAGGGGACAAAATAGCAGGGAGAGGTTGTACCTGATTGGGTGTGATGACTGCACGTTTGAGTAGAGACACATGGAAGACCGGGTGGATCAGGCTGTGAGCAGGAAGATTCAGCTTGTAAGCAACTTTCCCAATCCGCTGAAGGACTTCAAAAGGCCCAAAATAACGTGGTGCCAACTTCTCATTGCGTCGCACTGCCACAGAAGCTTGCCGGTATGGTCGCAATTTTAAATAGACCATGTCTCCCACTTGAAACTCGAGATCACGGCGATGCTTGTTTGCAGAATTCTCCATGCGCTTCTGAGCCTTATGCAGATTTCCTCGTAACTCCTCTAAGATACTGTTCCTATCTTTCAGCATGTCCTCAACCGCATCAATGGCCGTGGGAACATCACCATATCGCAGCATTCTAGGAGGATCTCTGCCATATAGAGCTTTAAAAGGGGTACTCGCTAAAGATGAATGGAAAGATGAGTTGTACCAGTATTCTGCCCAAGGAAGCCACTTAACCCAAGTCTTCGGTTTCTCCCCTGCAAAACATCGGAGATATGTCTCTAAACATCTGTTGACCACTTCGGTTTGACCGCCGCTTTGCGGATGATAAGCAGTGCTCTTGTGCAGTGCGGTACCCTGTGCAGCGAAGAGAGCCGACCAAAATTGGCTGAGAAAAACCTTATCACGATCTGACACCATCTTCTCTGGAAACCCATGGAGCCTTACCACCTCCTTCATGAATACTTCAGCCACGGTTTTTGCAGTAAAGGGATGTTTTAATGGCAGAAAATGAGCATACTTGCTCAATCTGTCGACCACTACTAATATCACATCAAACCCGTGAGATATCGGTAAACCCTCAATGAAGTCAAGACTGATTTCAGACCATACCTGAGTAGGAATTGGAAGAGGAGACAACAACCCAGCAGGAGAGAGTGTAGAGTACTTGTTATGTTGGCAAGTTTGGCAGTTGGTGATGAAATCTTCAACGTCTTTCTTCATCCCTTTCCAATATACCTCTCTGGACAACCTTTTGTATGTCTTTAGAACCCCTTCATGGCCACCCAATGCACTAGAGTGAAACTGCTCCAGGATCTGCTGCGTGAATGTGGAACCTCTCGGCAATACCAAACGACCCTCTTTGAACAACAATCCTTCATTCAGAGTGTAACCTGCTTAACTTTGACATGTTATTATTGCTGATACCAGTTTTTGTAAATCAGGATCAATACTTACCTTAGACGCCAGTGCTTTTCTGTTTAAGGAAAGAGGTGCAGTGATGCTGAGCTGTAGGAATTGGTTCTCTTGAGGCCTCCTAGATAGTGCATCCGCCACTCTGTTGTCTGTACCAGGGCGATATTCAATTTTGTAGTTCAGACCCAACAGCTTAGAGGCCCACTTATGCTGTTCAGAAGTCACTGATTTTTGGTCAAGCAAGTACTGAAGGCTCCTCTGATCAGTTCTTATTACGCAGTCATTTCCTGTCAAGTAATGTCTCCACTTGTTGATAGCAAATACAATGGCCAGTAGTTCTCGTTCGTAAACCGACTTCTGCTTTCCCTTGGATGTGAACCCTTGACTGATGTATGCTATTGGTCTATTATTTTGAGATAACACAGCTCCTATACCATTTCTCGATGCATCAGTTTTGATTACGAACGGCTTTGTAAAGTCTGGAAGGACCAATACTGGTAATTGCATCATTGCTTTCTTTAGCTCATTGAACGCCATAGTCGCTTCATCTCCCCACTGAAACCCATCTTTTCTTAGCAACTCAGTTAAAGGCCTGGCTTTTTTTCCATAATTCTGCACAAACCTTCTGTAGTATCCAGTGAGACCGAGAAACCCTATGAGTTCGGTCACATTCTTCGGCTTTGGCCATTTCTGCATTGCTTCTAACTTTGCCGAATCCGCAGCTACTCCTCTGCCCGAAATAATATGACCAAGATAGGCTATTTCTGGCTGGCCAAACTCACACTTCTTGCGGTTAGCATAAAAACGGTTCTTCAGCAATATGTGTAACACAGCTTTTAGGTGTTGCTTGTGTTGATGGAGAGAAGGGCTATAAACCAGTATGTCGTCAAAGAAGACTAATACAAAACTCCTCAAATATGGACGAAAAAGATCATTCATTACCGATTGGAAGGTTGCAGGAGCGTTAGTTAATCCAAAGGGCATGACGAGAAACTCGTAATGTCCCTCATGAGTTCGAAAAGCTGTTTTCTCCACATCTGACTTCTTCATTCGGATTTGATGGTAGCCGGATTTCAGATCAATCTTGGAGAATATTGTAGCACCTTTCAACTCATCCAATAGCTCTTCAATCACTGGAATTGGGTATATGTCAGGCAAAATTCCTTTGTTCAGAGCCCTGTAATCTACACAGAATCTCCATCCCCCATCCTTCTTTTTAACCAAGATAACTGAGCTGGAATATGGACTGACACTAGGCTGTATCAGTTGCGCCTGTAGCATCTCGCATATCAGCTTTTTTATCTCGTTCTTCTGTGCAAAAGAGTACTTGTAGGGTCTGAGATTTGTTGGAGCTGTACCTGGCTGCAATGTGATGGCATGAGCACGAGATCTCTTTGGTGGTAGCGACTTAGGCATTTGGAAAACATTGTTGAAAGTTTCCAAAAGGCTTGTGATATCTGCGTGAACTGATGTTTTTGTTGTTTGTGTGACTCCTTCAAACAACGTGGTCAGTTCTAGAAGGCATCCCATCTCTCCTCCATTAAGTAGCTTTGTCATCGAGTTCAATGATACCTGGGTCGTTAGAAGGTTAAGATCCCCAACGAGCGTCACCCACTGGGAGTTGATTTTCCAACTCAGAGTGTACATTCTCCAGTTGATGCGGGTATCCCCCAGTGAAGCTAGCCAGGAGTATCCAAGGACGACGTCTGTTGTACCCAAGTCAAAAAGGAAAAATTATTCTACTATCTCGACGCCTTGTATCTCCAGAGTTACTCCGGTACATTTCCCTTTCCCTGTAATCACCTGACCATTACCTACTTTAACTCCAAACCCTCTTGTATCAGTAATCGGTAGGTTAATAGTTTGAGCCACCCTGTCCGAAATAAAGTTACTAGTTGCCTCTGAATCAATCAGTACGATTAGCTCAGTACCAGCTATCTTCCCTTTCATCCTCATTGATTTCTCTGCTGTGAGACCGACCAGAGCCTGTAGTGAAAGCTTCATAATTTGTTAGCCTTCTTCAGGTTCAATTATAGCTTCCTGCCTATCCGCCACCTTTAACAGCTCATACTCTTCCTCAGGGTTGGCTTCCTCATCCAACTCTAGACATTTGAACCCCTGTTGTTGTTTACAACGATGCCCATAAGCAAACTGTTCACCACAATGCCTACAAGGATTTGACTTCTTGATGTCAGTCCCATTACCAATTTTACGGGTATCCTTCCCTGCTTCAAATGGTCTTCTTGCTGGTGATGTTTGAGTGCTTTTTAGTATAGTGGGGTTGGAACTTCTGGGAGAGTGTTGAAAGGTAGGTGATGAATAGGTGCGCTGGACCAGGCGATATGAGTAATTGTGGTTATCACTCTCCTGCTTTTCAATCAGTCTTGCAGCAGCTACTATGGCATTTATCCCTGTCAGTTGACACCTGAGCACTTGATCCCTCAAACTCTTCTTCAACCCTCGAAGAAACATAGACTCAGCTACATCATTTGTGACATGAGGAACCTCAACTAGTAACTCCTCAAAACGCTCGCGATACTCATCTACAGTACCCCTTTGTGTGATTTCCATCAACTGATTAATTATAGAACCACCTCTACTAGGTCCAAATCTGTCCCTGAACTGCTCTTTAAACCCATTCCAATCTTTGATAACCTCACGATCCTGAATGTATCTTAACCATGTTACTGAGCTACCTGTTAAACAAGATGTCGCCTGCTCCAGTTTGTTCTCTTCTAGTGTCTTGTTTGCAGCGAAGCTCTTCTCCACCCTATAGAGCCCTTCTTCAGCATTCTGGCCTTCAAAAAGTGGGATTTTGAAAACCCTTCTTGGAGAATCAAGTTTGGTTTCTCCTTGAATGGTCGCTGATGGGTTTCCCTCTTGCGTCTGAGGAATCTCTACTGGCGGCGGTGGAAAAGTTTGACCACCGTTGTTCCTCTTGCCAGATGGTGAAAAGAGACCTCCTTGAACTAGAGTAGGGTTTGTAGCCGTCGGTGTCGAGAGAGGTGTGGTAAAAGCGGCCTGCGTGATATTTGCCACCTGAGTTCTGAGTAGATTTCAGAGCGCTTGTCGGACCCAAGCTTGTTCTTTCTCCATTTTGTCGAACCTTTCAAGTAGATTTAGTTCGCGAGTTGGGCTATCTGTAACGGTCGGATCTGCGACCCCTGAACTTTCCGGATTAGGTGTCGACATCCCTGAGTCTCTGATACCAAATGTTAAGCCAGTGACCTAACTCAAGCCGGTGACTTGGGGGTAACGAGAGAAAAAGCCGAGAGAGGCAGAAAATAGTTTTAGATTGATAGTTTAATGTTTTGATATGCGGAAGCCCTAAACATTTGGGCCCTTTTAATACCAGTAGCTAAAACGATAAACGACATAGTTTTGATTATTGAATAAAACAAGGACACTACTTCAGTTCTGTCTTCTTCTCCTTAGCCACTTTTACGATTCATCCATTCTCCATACTTCCTTGCATCTTTTCCTGATCTCTGTTTCTTCTTCATGAATGCCAAAGGGACAGCGAGCTTATCAATAACCCCCCGCAGAAAACTCACCGCGAGGTGGATGCCAACCCATGGAAATGAGGCTGGGTCGAAACCATGGCTTGGAGCGAGAACCCAGTGATGGAGAAGTCGAAGTTGGCATCATCGATTTCAATCGGAGGTGAATTAGGGTTTGGGTAAGCTGGGTCGGGGGAAGTCGAGGTGGATGAGGAGGCTGAGGGAAGGGGGGAAGGGTGGGGAGAGACGGTTTAGCCATATCAGCGGAGACGGTGGAAGAGTAGATCTGAGACGGTGGAGGAGTATATCGGAGACGGCGTGGTTCGAGGAGAGATCCAATATTATTTTTTTTCGTTCAAAAGTTTTTTTTTTTCTCTCCACATTGTATAAAAGGAAAAAAGTAAGAGTGGGGTTTAATTGTGTTTTTTTTTCTCTAAGCGTTGGGCTGATTTTCTATGATATTAAGTTACTCATAGGGTTATGACGGGGTTATGACCAATAGATATCACACAAGTAAGCCATTAAAATCTCATCTTACATATTACAAGTTCGAGTATTTGTGTAAAGTATGTTATTTTCAAAAAAAATCTGAGTTCATTTGTGTAAAGTACGTTGGGATTTTCAAAAAAATATGAATAATTTTAGCTACTAACTTTTTTCTATCTATTTGTAGCTCTTGCCACAAATTGTTATTCGTTGCTATTTGAGACAAATTTGTGACAACTTTATTTGTTGCTAACATTTATACAAATTTATAACTAACTTTGTTACGATTATTTTGTGGTTTTTTGAAACATATTTGTGACAAAAATACATTCTCGCAAATTGTAGTAAATTATCTACAAAATGTTACAACCAAATTTTGTAACTAATTTTGTGACAAAAAAATTGTCGTTTTTCGAAACAGTTTTGCCACACAAAAAAAATAATCACAAACAGTAGTTAATTATCTACAGAACGTTACAAACGAATTTATAACTAACTTTGCTACGAAATTTTTGTGGTGTTTTGAAACATATTTGCTACTACTAAAATTTCTTGCAAACAGTAGCAAATTTTTCACAAAAAGTTTCAAATTTGCTACAACTTAACATTTAACTTTCGTTGTAACACCTCGCTAATTGTAACAAAATTTAGCTACAATTTTTTTTTTTGTAACAATTAACGTAGCTATGTGAACTTATTCATGTAGTGTTTAGATTGAGGTGAAATTAGAATGAGGACCAAACTTTGTGTGGACACGATGCTATATGATAGTTCCGAGGGGAAAATTGCTCGTCAGCCCTAATCACATAGTGTTCTCTCTTTCTGGCAAAATCTTTTATATCTCTCCCTAGTTGATTCGCTCTCTCAAAATTTTCTGTAAGTGTTCTCCTTCTAATCGATTATTATCGTTCTCCTAAACGCACACACAAAACAACTTATTTAAATTGCATATCAACTAATAGTGAAAACAAAACCGCAACAAACATAAAATTACTATGTTGACTATGTTATACTATATATATATATATATATATATAATGTTATCTTATTTATGTTTCTTTTTTTTTGACATCAAAGGCACCATTTTATAACTTAAGTTCCGAAAATATTTGGCTCGTGAGCCAACCATTCTGGAACGTCAAAGCTCAAATGGGAGAATACAAGACCTCGCAGCCTAGCGCCTTTTGGCAAGGCAATCAGCGCGGATATTCAAAGTACGCGGGATAAAAGAGATAGAGAAACGAAGAAAAGATGATCTAACATAGATGAACTCCTCTAAATCTGACTCTAAGGCCGGCCATTCATCCTCGTCTTCAATCAACTTAACTAGCTGGAGGCAATCCGTTTCAAAATGCATGGAAAGAATACCAAGATTCAGCACCATTTTCATAGCCCAGATTAGCGTCTGGAACTCCGCTTGGATTGGTGCGAGCCCTTTTGTTTTTGCAAACAAACCATATTGTGATGTTCCATTCTCGAGTTCCAAAACCATCCCTCCGCCGAAAAACGCTCCCTCTGAGGTCCATGACCCATCAATTTGACAACGAGGTCGTAGGGATCGAGATGATTGACTCAGGGATAACGTTTGCTCCGTCGGTGAGGTCTCACAGGTCTCTTCCACTAGTTGTGCCACTTTCCATTCTCACGCCTCTTGGCTAGCTGTCTGGAGAGTTTCCATCGCCGAGCTATCTTTATCATTGAACACCTTATCGTTCCGAGCTTTCCAGATAAACCAGCAAATCCAAGGGTAGACCTCTATGTCATCCTCGGGAATTCATTGTTCTCTTGCTCTTAGAAGCAGATAATCCATATTCCTATAGAGTAAGGTGCACGGGAATGTTCCCGGAATTGTTGGGATTTTCGAGAGTGTCCATGCTTGCATGGCCGGAGGACATTCAAACAGCATGTGATTAATGGATTCATCGGCTGCACCACACCTGACGCAACTTCGGTCAGTTCCACAATGTCTATCTGCAAGTCGCCCTTTCACTGCGATGCTACCCGAGAGAGCTTGTCAAAGGAAGTGTTTTAGCTTCCTTGATGTTTTCAACGACCAGACTTTCCCTGTAAGCGACGTATTACTTGGTTCTATCGCCATTTGAGGACCCTCTCCATCGTATAGGTCACTGGCAAGCTTGTATCCTGTTTGAACTCCATTTGTATGCGCCCGACTTGGTATAAACCCAGCAATACCCATCGGCTTTAAAACTTCTGCTCGGTTTCAGACTTAGGATACGCGAAATCTCTTCAGCAATTTGTCCACTCTCCACTCTTTTGTGTTTATATCTATGAGGTGGCTCACAAATAGGTGAGGATCCCGATAGCCACCATTATCCAAAGGAGTTCTTGTAGGGGCTACCGAAATCCAATGATCACTCCATACTTTTGTGTTAAAGCCCGAGCCTATAGATTTCCGTAATTCCGCTTTTAGGAGATCTCTGGCTGCTAACATACCTTTCCACCCATAAGAAGGGGAGTTGACTTTCCTTACTTCCATAGGTGTTGAGTATCGAAAATAACGACCTCTAAGGACCCATGTTAGTAAAGACGAGGGATATCTAATGATCCGCCAAAGTTGTTTCGCCAGTAGAGCAAGATTGAAATTTTTTAGGTCACGGAAACCCAGACCTCCTTTGTCCTGTGCTAAGCAAATATTTTCCCATGCGATCCAATGCAATCCCTTCTTGTTCTGGTTGGAGCTCCACCAGAATCTTGCAATTATACTTTTGAGCTTCGTAATTATATCTTGAGGGAGGAGAAAGCAGGACATCACATATGATGGTAATGCTTGTGCCACAGATTTTATCAACACTTCCTTTCCTCGTTTCGATAGAAGTTTTGATGACCATGAGTTTATACGACTGTTTAGCCGCTCTTGAATAAAGGCGAAGGCCTGTTTTTTAGATCCACATATATTTTCCGGAAGACCCAAATACATGCCCATTCCCCCCTCTCTCGTAATCCCCAAAGTGCGTTTAAGCTCCGTCCTTAGTTCCATTGGAACTCGACTTCCAAAGAAGATAGAAGATTTCGCCGTATTTAATTGCTGTCCAGATGCTTGTCCGTATTCGTTAATTATTCTCATTAACTCTGCACACTGCAGGACATCTGCTTTGCAGAAGAACAAACTATCATCCGCGAAGAGAAGATGTGAGACAGTTGGGCTTGCCTGAGCTATTTTTAGTCCTGTGATTCGGCCCTCCGTTTCTGCACCCCTTATCTGAGATATGAGTGCCTCAGTGAGTATAATGAATAGGAAAGGGGATAGTGGGTCTCCTTGTCGCAGCCCCCTCGTGGATTTTATGTGCCCCTTTGGTTCTCCGTTGATCAAGACTTGGTACGAGACCAAGGATATACACCATCTAATCCACGATACCCATATTGGGTCAAACCCCAACTTAAGCACTAGGGCCTCTTAGAAACTCCATTCCACGCGGTCATATGCTTTTCTCATGTCAGCCTTTATGGCCACAAACTGCGCCTTACATACGGGATTCTGTCGTAATGCGTGGAATGTTTCTTGCGATATAAGGACATTATCAGTGATTAGGCGTCGAGCCACAAAGGCTGATTGGGTCTCCGAAATCAATTCCGGGAGGACCCTTCTAAGTCTCTTGCTTAAGATCTTGGAGATAATCTAATAACAGACGTTGCAGAGGCTTATCGGGCGGAATTCAGACATTTCTACCGGTCTTTCAGTCTTAGGGATTAGACATATATTCGTCTGGTTTAGCCGGGGATCGAACACTCCTGTTTCAAAAAACCCAGACACCGATTTGACAATATCTTTAGCGATGATCGACCAAAATTTCTGATAAAAGAGACTTGTCATGCCATCTGGTCCTGATGCCTTCTCTGGTTTGATATCAAACAAAGCTGTTTTAATTTCTGGCTCCAGTGGGGGCCGAGTTAGCGCCGCATTCATTTGTGGAGTAACTTTCGCGATAATGTACCGGAGTGATTCCTCAAAATTTGAGAGGTTTGTCGACGTGAAGAGGCTTTGGAAATAATTTGATGCCACTGCAGCAATACCATCTGCATTTTCAACACATGTTCCATTCGCCCCTTTCAGTTTCATAATCCTGTTCCTGGCGCGACGTTGTTTTGTGGTGGCATGGAAAAACTTTGTGTTCCTGTCGCCCTCTTTAAGCCACGTAGCCCTAATCTTTTGCTTCCAATACAACACTTCATCTCTAAAGGCCGAGCATAAATCCCATTTGAGTTGGAGGAAGTCAGTGCTTGATGATGTGTCGTCCAGTGCTGCGGCTTCCAGTGCTGCGGCTTCCAGTTGGATTTTAATGGCTTCAATCTTTTTCGCTGAATTCGACGGGTTATTTCTTTTCCAATTGGATATAGATTTTCGGCACTTCCCAATTTTAGCAAAAAGATCTTCGTCCTCCGTGTCCCCCGTCAAACTCCATCCTTCTTCAATTGCTTCACGTAAGCCATTTTTATCCAACCATCGCTTATCGAACCGGAAACACTTTTGTATTCGCCATTCATGAGAGCATATTCGAGCTAAAACCGGTCGATGATCTGAGCCCCACAGCTTTAGATACTCCACATTAGTGTGGGAAAAAGATGATGCCACTCTTCGTTCCCTACTGCTCGATCAAGGCGACATCTCACTTTTCCGGAGCTTCGGTAACCTAACCAGGAAAGCGTATTACCTTTTGAGGGGAATTCAATCATACCGCAATTCGCAAGCAGAGTATTAAATGGGAGGAAGGATGCTTCAGAACGTTTTCTCCCCCCACGTTTTTCATGGTTCCCCCGAATCTCATTAAAGTCCCCAATCATAAACCAGACTCCTGTCCTGGTTAAGCTCATATGCGTGAGTCGTTCCCAAACATTTTCGCGGTATTCAACAACCGGATCACCATAAAAAAATGTCATATAGACTTTCTGGCCCTCAACCTTCGCCTCAATGTCAAATATACGATCATTAGAGAAAAGAATTTCAACATCAAAAGAATCTAAATAAAACAAAGCAAGTTCCCCGCTTCTACCCTCGGGCTCCACGGTGAACAATTTATTATAACCAAAAGAAATATGAAAGTCTTGCAAAAAGGAAAGAGATTTTTTTTGTTTGAGAGAGAAATAGAAAAGAAGGAGAAAAACAACGGTGCAACTCTCGCAGATGTTTCTTTGTTAGAAAAGCGCCGGCACCTTGACAATTCCATGCTATTGTATTCATATTCTCTTACTGGGTGGTTTCTGGGCCCCACCGAACCTGAAACAGCAGTAGACTTCTTTCTTAAAGCAGAAGGAATCACCTCAATGCGAGGGAGAGTAGAGATAGATGAGGGGTTTTTACTCTTACCGGTCCCATGTTTCGACTTCGGGGAAGAGCGTCCTCTCATGTATTGCATGTTTTTAATCACTGTGGTGCCTTTACGACCTGGGCTTTTTGGTACCTTCTTTTTAAAACCTGTTCCAACACCACCATTTTTCCCAGGCCCCTCTTGTATGGTCATACTTGACTGCTTCTTGGCATTTACCGAAAATCTCGGCGGAGGTACCTGAGGGTTTTTGTTTTGGGATTTAGGAGCACCTATCTGGGAGCTGGGTGAGAGCTGCGAAATGGCATCTATTTTCTCAGCATCGGATTCCATATCATCTCCCAACAGGTCATCATTCGCCATCATATCCTCGTCCATGCTAATATTCCCATATGCCAAGACCAGGCGATCACATTCTTCGTTGTCCTGTTCTGTAAGAATCTCATCTTCATCCTCTTCCGGCATCATCTCATCATCCTTACCCGGTTCAGGAGGATTATTTGTGAGCATCTTCATAGTTTTCTTTGCCCCTTTAGGAATAGAGGTGGGTGTCATGAGCGAGTCTGGCTCTCGGATTGTCAAAGTCGTGTTAGTATCCAAAAATCGTCTCACATCTAAAGCTTTCTCCTTTGGATTTGGCAACTCCGACATCGGTGCTTTGCCTTTTAAACGTCGAATTCTTTGCTCCTCTGTTTCCGATTGATAAATAACCAATTGTCCGTTACGTTGCACCTCTGCTTCTTCTTTTTCCTGCACTCTTTCTGAGATTGTGCGCTGAGAGTCCTCAGGAATTTTCCTGGATTCAGTATCCTTATTCCCCATATTCTGGCTTGATTTTCAGGTTGATTCTTGAGTCGCCGTAACTCGATCCCGAGGTCTCCAAACCACCTGAGATTTTTCAGATGCATACCTTGATGATCCTTCTCTTCTGTTATTGCTCTCATATTTCCTTGCGGGGTATTGAGTTTCGTACTCGCGATTCTGTTGGTCGTTATGAGGAGCAGCTCGTTCGATTCGATTCCAAACCTTTGAGCTACGGATTTTCCTTTTCTCTTTTAGCTCGGAACTTAAATCGCGCTCTCTCCTCTCATTAAAGGTCAAACTTCCCCTCCCTCTATTCTTATCCCATACATCAGAGACTTTTTGGAATTTGTTGGGAGCATGCTCATATGCTCTAGCCTGCACCTCCCTCGAGCCCCCCCCTTGCATTTAAAGTAGGACCTTTATCCTTCCTACTTACAGCAGTAGGGGATCTATCACGCTTTAAACTTTATTGGAGGCCATTAAATTTCTCTGGCGCTTCCAACTCGAGGCACGATTTCCGCTTTTTAAGTCTTTGCTCCTCCGACAGCTCCGGACATGAACTTTCCTCATGGGAAACTTTTTTACACGTGAAGCAAAACCTGTGCAGGCCATCGTATTCAGACGAGATTTTACTGACATCGCCATTTGGAAATCCAATACGACCAAATTGTAGGGGCTTATCTGCATTAATCGAAATTTGGATCCGTGCACTTTCAGCTTCGATCTTCATGATGTGACCCAGTGCTTTCCCAATTTCGGTAAAGGTTCCATCGTTCCAGAGGTGTACATGCACTCCTGTCACTTTAATCCAAAAGGGCAGAGTGTTCGGGAAGTCTTCTCTAGTGGATGGTTCCCATTTCTCAAGGGCAAAGCTCCATCTGTTAAAATGACATGGACGCTTATTCAGAACCTTAACGAGATCCTCCTCTGCTTATTTCCCAAGATTCTTGTCTCGGACTCTCCCTTCTACATCCCAAATACGAGATTTCGGAAGTTGAGCAATCAAGGCCTCAGTACTTCGTCCCTCTCTATAGAACATTCTCCCAATAAGAGATAGTTTGAATCGTTCAGCAACGGCATAGAGATCACATTCTGGTATACGGATGATATCATCCTCCATGATCAAACTTCTCCGTGTTTGCATCGAGTTTCCCCCTTTGTGAGATGTTTCATCAATTGATTTCATCATCTTCAGGTTCACGCAAGGCAGAATATGAACTCGTAATAGGTAGGTGCTTCACGCCCTACACGGATCCTAATCTCAGTAAAGATCGTAGCAACAAGGCTAGAACTGAGATCCAGAACCAGGTTTCCACAAACGTAGCAACCGCTAGAACTCTTCCGTAGAGAACCTCTGAGAAAACAGAGAAAACAAAAACAAAAAGGAACCCAACACCAAACTCCAGCACCACCAACAAGACACGTTCTAGACGAAAGATTCCACCGACACACTACCGTAGGAATAGAGATAGAGATTTCCCTTAACCTTTTTTGCAGAGTCGGAACGTCGCCGTCGAGATCCGTCGTTGAGTGCAGAGAAATTTTACGGCTGTAAAAGTCGCTTCTTTTGTCGCCAAAGACCTAGGGCTCCCATTTTTTGATTAGATGTTAGTTAGAGTCTTTCTTATATATGTTACTTTTAATTCAAAATATTTTAAAATACAATATCGTAAAATATTGATCCTTGTTCGTGTTTTCCTTCTTCTTCTTTGTTATCTTTGATTTCGTTTCTCTTCTTCTTTGTTTCTCTTCTTCTTGTTCACTAAGTTCCTTTTTTCCTTCTTTCTTTTTCTTTATTTTTCTTTCTGTTTATTCCTTTTAATTGTCTCTCTTTTTCTTTCTTCTTTCTTAGTGAGTTTTCTTATTTCTTCTTTTCTTCGTCTCTTCTTCTTATTTCTGATTTCCTTTTCTTTTTTTTCTTCTTTCTTCAGATTATTCTTCTTCCTCTCCAAATTCTTCATCTTTTTTTTTCAAGTCATTTTATATAACATGGTATTTTGATCCTAGTTTTTATTTTTCTTTCATTCATATTCTTCTTTGTATTGAATTTTAAATTAATAATTTTATTATTTGGTGAATAAACAAGAAAAGCTATTTATTATGCTATTAATAATATACTGAATGCTATATTTATAGTTATAAAAATATTTTAATTGATTTTTTAAAACTTTTACTAAATCAATTTAAATTTTGATTATTATTTTACTATAAATTTTTAAATTCATAAACAAATTCGTAAAGAAGATTTATAATTAAGTTTTCATGAACCGATTTTCCAAATAAATCAATGACAATAAATAGATCTCGAAAACATAATGAATATTTCATTGTAATTACATTACATAGTGTTCTCTCTTTCTGGTCAAATCTTTTATATCTCTACATAGCCGGTTTTCTCTCTCAAATTTTTCCGTAAGTGTCTCTCTTTTTAATCGATTCTTATCGTTCTCCTAAGCACAAACACGAAACAACTTACTTAAATTGCATATCAACTAATAGTGAAAACAAAACCGCAGCAAACATAAAATTACTATGTTGACAACGTTATACAATCATATATAAAAAATATTATCTTATATGTATTACTTTTCATTCAAAATCTTTTAAAATATAATATCGTAAAATATTGCTCCTTGCTCGTGTTTTCCTTCTTCTTCTTTATTTTCTTTGATTTCATTTCTCTTCTTCGTGTTCACTAAGTTCTTTTTCTCCTTCTTTCTTTTTCTTTTTTTTTAATTTTTTTTATGTGTCTCTCTTTTTCTTTCTTCTTTCTTAGTGACTTTTCTTATTTCTTCATTTCTTAGTCTCTTCTTCTTATTTCTTTTTTCTTTTTTTTTTTTCTTATGCTTTCTTCAGATTATTCTTCTTCATCTTCAAATTCTTCATCTTCTCATTCTTTTTTCAAGTCATTTTATCTAACATTGTATTTTGCTCCTAGTTTTTATTTTTCTTTCATTCATATTCTTCTTTGTATTGAATGTTAAATTACTAATTTAATTATTTTGTGAATAAACATGAAAGTTATTTATTATGCTATTAATAGTATATTGAATGCTATATTTATAGTTATAAAAATACTTTAATTGATTTAATTTTAAAACTGTTACTAAATCAATTGAAATTTTGATTATTATTTTACCATATATTTTCAAATTCTTAAACAAATTCGAAAAGAATATTTATAATTAATTTTTAATGAACCGATTTTCCAAATAAATCAATGACAATAATAGAGCTCGAGAACATAATGAATAATGTTTCATTGTAATTACATAGTGTTCTCTCTTTCTGGCTAAATCTTTTATATCTCTCCCTACCTGGTTCTCTCTCTCAATTTTTTCCGTAAGTGTCTCTCCTTGTAATCGATTCTTATCGTTCTCTTAAGCGTAGACAGGAAACAACTTATTTAAATTGTATATCAGCTAATAGTGAAAACAAAACTGCAACAAACATAAATCTTGTCTGTAATTACACTATCCAAAATCTCATAAATGATTTGACAATAATACCAGAGCAAATTAATCACGTAAAAACATAACATAACTTAAATGGTTCTGTATTTTTCCACCCTCAACCCAATATTAGGCTAACCAATGTAGCAATGCCAGCTCAACAAAGAGTATCATGGTCTTTACAGTACAATATATGGGTTGCGAGATTTTGCATTCTTGTTCCACTCGTACTCGATCTATTTAAAACAATCATTTTATACGTTGTTGTCAACCGTTTGAGTTCGCCCAAACTCTCTCTGGCACTTTACCCAAGGCCGCCGCGGGACGCACCTCTCATCTCCAGAATGAGCCCCGACTTCGCCCCTTCTCCGGCTGTCTGAGCGTCCTGCTCCCCTGAAGCTGTTGCCGCCTGTTCACCGCACCGGCAGATCGGTTTCTGCTCCTTCCTCGTCGCTTCCAATTTCCCGACGAGCCTCTCCCTCGGTTGTCATCTCTCACGGCGTGTAGGTTTTTTTCTCCCCGAGTTTCGACGGATCTAGCTCCTCCATGTCTCCGTTGAAGCAGTCTCACCACCGTGAAAGTTCCCCTCCTCCTTCGAATCCTACAGATCCGGCGAAGTCAATCTCCTCTCCATTTCCGGCTCCGTCGGCGACGTTAGTTTTGAACCCTCCGGATCCACCAGACCCTCCGGACCCGCCAGATGACCGGGGATATATGCTGCCAACAGATCTCCACCATCCTCAGCCGTCGGTTCTTCTCTCTGCTCCGCCGGTTGAGTGTAATTTTACATCGCCAGAAGTTTATAACTCGCTTGTCTCACCCTCTACCCCAGATCCGTTCCGTTTTGCCAGACATGGGTGGTTTTCCGGCGATGCCGCTTTCACAAATCCGATCTTCCACATCGGTCCACCTTCTTTCTCCAACAAAGCTGATTTGTGGGCTTCGACCTCTATTCTCTTGATGGATTGGAGATGGTCAGCAGTTATTGGGCCTGTCCCATCTTTTGGGATGTTGTTCTATGGCTATTTGACAAGAAGTGTCCGTATGTATCACTCTTTGAGGACAATCGTCCTGTTGTTTTATTCCCTTTTATGGGAGATATGTGCTTCAATTTCTCACTTTTAAAGCTCTGTCCTGCTCCTCGTCGGCGAAGGGACAACGGAACGATATGTTTCTGTCGTTTTCAAACTCAATCAAATCCGGTGTTGTATATTTTTGGGCATGGCCCATATCTTTTTCACGAACCTATTACCGAAGCATCAGTTATCAACAAAGGTCGTGTACGGTTCATCAGTTTCCTCCATTATGGAGAGATGCAACCTCCCAATCTCATCCTCTATGGAGTGTGTTTGTAAAAGCTCAATCTTTCGAGCTAAATATATCATTCGTTTGCCTTTATTAACAGAAGAATGGAAGATCGATTTGTTCGCAATCGATGTTGAAGCCCTTTCTAAGAAACTTCCGGTTTGTATCTTTGATCTAAACCGTGTAATCTATCCTTCCGGCCTTGCCGTGAACCGTATTCCGAAGCATCCTAGTCTTTCTTTGGATTCGCTGTCGAATACTTATTTTGCTTGTTGGGGTTGGTTTCCACCCAGGCGAAATCAATCAGAGAAAATGCTAAGTATGAGACATAACCTCTTTACCATGCATGATTCGTACACAAGTCGTGCACGAACCGAAGTGAATTGAATCACCTCGATGCACAAAAAGTGCACAACCGAGGTGAATCACCTCGGTGCACAAAACGTGCACAACCGAGGTGAATCACCTCGGTGCACAAAGCGTGCACAACCGAGGTGAATCACCTCGGTGCACAAAGCGTGCACAACCGAGGTGAATCACTTCGGTGCACAAAGCGTGCACGGCCGAAGTGAATCACCTCGGTGCACAAAGCGTGAGTAAACCGAGGTGACACATTTCGTATACAAACCATGCAGAATCCGAGCCGAACCGGATACGCATGAGACGAGCCGAACCAAACCATGAACGAGTTGAACCGACGTTTCTCCTTGGCGATCCGAGCGGGAGGCCCACAAAGCTATCTGAGCCCAAGACAAAGCACGAGGCCGAGCCCAAGACAAGGCACGAAGCCGAGCCCAAGATAGATCATTACGCAAGTGGGCCGAGCCCAGTTCCGCGAGGAGGGCCGAGACAAAAGAAACCCTAGAAGACAAAGCCTCGTGGAAGGGTGCGCCGCCAAGGGGAGATAGAGAAGAATATACGAGAAGATTCTCCGAGATTTACGCGTAGATTACGAAAAAGATGTATAAATAGGATTCTCATTGATATATGTATATTTTACATCATTTTAGCATACATATAGTGTAAGTTTATCATCATTTTAGAGTATAATATAGCATTATAGTGTTGCATTTGTTCATTTAGAGTCCTAGAGTGTTCTTGCATGTTTTGCATGGTTCTTTGCATGTTTTGGGACCTTATTAGGTGAAAAGGACGCTTGGGAGTTGAGGATGGACTTGGAGATTGATGCACACCACTTGGAGGGACAAGAAGCAACAAAGAGATGAAGAAGAAGATTTTTGGCAGCAGATCGACGTAGAAGATCGACGAAGCTCACCGATCCAGATTTTCAGGGACACGTATCGACGAAACGGATCGACGAGCCACGCCGATCCAGATTTCCAGGGGCATGGATCGATGAGATGGATCGACGTAGTCTCGTCGATCTAAAATTCCAGGGAGTCGGATCGACGTACCAGATCGACGTACCACGCCGAACCAGAAGCCAAGACCATGAACCGGATCGACGTCCAGGATCGATGAGTCGTCGATCCATATTTATTTTGGGTGTTGGATCGACGAAACAGATCGACGAACACGTCGATCCAACCCCAGACGAACTCTTTTTCCTTCTTTTCATGGGTCCCCCTATAAATACTCTTTAGACCTAATTTTTCTAAGAATCTTTTTATCTCTTGTTCTTAGCATTAACTCTTAGCCATTTTTGGCAAAAACCTTGTTTATGCTTTGGATTTGATTTTAATGCAATATCTATCTTAGATTTCTTGTTTATCTTCTCTAATTATGTTTAGTATTTCTCTAATCTTTGATTTGATGGGCTTAAACATGATTAGTGAGTAGTTTCTTTAGGAACTTAGGGATGGGTTAGATTTAGGGATTTCTATTGGTTCAATCTTGCAATCTAGGATAGATTCTTCCTAATCTCTTCTTATTAAGTAGTTCTTCATGCCAAATAGCCAACCTTTGCTATTTTGGGATCTTAGGCATTTCATCCACCCACCAAGTGTGTGATGAAATGCTTGAACCAACTTAATAAGAGATTTACATATTCTACCCTAAGGCATTAGATGTTTAGAGTGTTTATCATACCATTTAGACTTGTTATTAATGCTTGTTGATTATCCTAATGCTAACACATCATTAGTTCATTAGGGTAATTAACAAAGGGATTTGAGCCACACATCATGGTCTAATCTAAATTAAGTGTTCTAGGTATAGAGTTAGCTTGATTAGTTGCTTAAATGATTGCAAGGTTGTCCATTTAGTTTCCCAAATCAATGATTCCATCCCTAGGTTTCGATTTAGTCAATTGATAATCTTGCTTAGTAGTAATCCTTGCTTAGTATCTTGATTAGTAGTGATTAAGGCTTAGTTTCATAGTATTGCTCTAGTAGTATCTCTTTTAGTTTGTGTTTAGCTTTCAATACTTGTTTGTGACTTGCTTTTATCATTTTAGCTTAGCTTAGACTTAACTTTGTATTCTTATTGCATCATCTCCCAAGATGGATTGATACCTCAATATATTGCAATGATATGAGCAATTGAGGAATTGCTTGCAAGACATAAAAACTCTTGTTTCAATTTGGCGCCGTTGCCATATTGGGATTGATTGATCATTAAGATTTGAGTTTTGTTTGAGACTAAGTGATCTTTTTGCTTATTGACCATCTACTTTTCTAGATTTCAGTTTTTCCTTGAATGCATTTGAGATCACAAGGAGACAACAACTTCCAAGGTTTTCAAGACATTGATCAATTGGAAAGGGTTGCAAGGATTGCAAGAAGGGAAGCTGCAAGGTTAGAGAGGTTGAGAATGGAAGAACAACAAAGAGATCAAGCTCCTCCAATGAACTTGGCGCAAGCACCAAGGGGGAATGGAAACCCCTTACATGCGCCAAGACTAGGGAGGACTATTGGGGCTGGAGATGCTCCAAATACACATCAAAATCGCTATGGTATCAATCCTCCACCGGTTCAAAACAATACTTTTGAAGTGAAGCCAGCTTTCATCTCTATGGTTCAACAAGACAAGTTCCATGGGTTGCCAATGGAGGATCCTCTAGATCACTTGGACAACTTTGATAGAGTTTGTGGCTTATTCAAGATGAATGGTGTGAGTGAAGATGCCTTCAAGCTAAGACTATTTCCCTTCTCTCTTGGGGATAGAGCAAGGCAATGGGAGAAAACTTTGCCTCAAGGTACTATCACTACATGGGATGAGTGCAAGAAAGCCTTTTTATCCAAGTTCTTCTCCAACTCTAGGACCGCCAAGTTGAGGAATGAGATCTCTAGCTTCACTCAAAAGAACAATGAGTCCTTCAATGAAGCATGGGAAAGATTCAAGGGCTACACAATGCAATGCCCTCATCATGGCTTCACACAAGAGTCTCTACTAAGCACCATCTATAGAGGTGTTCTTCCAAAGATTAGAATGCTTCTTGATACAGCAAGTAATGGAAACTTCTTAGGAAAAGAAGTAGAAGATGGATTAGAGCTTGTTGAGAATCTTGCCTTGAGTGATGGAAATTACAATGAAGACTATGATAGAGCTCCAAGGGGAAGTGAGTATGAATCTACAAAGAAAGAGATAAAGTCTCTACATGAAAAGATGGATAAGCTCATGACCTCTAACCAAAGGCATGTTCATTTTGTTAGTGAGTACCAAGAAGAGTGTGATGATCTAGTTAAGGCTCAAGAGTGTGAAGAAGTGGTCAATTTCGTGGGTGGCCAAGGAGGTTACAACAACAACTACAACAACTATAAGGGAAACAACAACCTCTCTTATAGAAGTAATAATGTTGCTAACCCCCAAGACCAAGTCTACCCTCCACAAGCCACTCAAAACAAGCCTTTTGTACCTTTCAACAACCACCAAAAGGGTTATGCATCAAACACCAACTACCAAGGAGGAAACCAAGGCAACTATGGTGGTCAAAAGTACAACCCTCCACAAGACAATGTTCAGCTCATGCTTCAGCAAATACTTCAAGGTCAAGCTCACAATGATGCTAACATGGGAAAGAAAAATGCTGAAATTAATACAAGGATGGATTCTTCCCTCAATGAGCTTGCAACTCAAATTGGAGGTCTTCAACAAAAGTTCAAGCAATTTGAGAAAGGCAAAGCTTCTAGCTCCAATTCGCAAGGCACTTTACCCGGTAAACCCGAAGCTAACCCAAAGGAGTATTGCAATACTATCTCCACTATTGATGAGGATGAATATGAGCTTGTTGTGCAAGAATTTGAGCAACTATTTGAATCTCCTTATGATACATCTACATTCAATGAGGGCATTGAAGTTCAAGATGGGGAGGTGGTCCTTGAAAATGACTCTATAGTTGTTGCTACTGAAATGGGTAAAGAAGTGTTTGATGAACCCAAGACTTCTACAAAGGCAAGAGTTGAGGAGGATGTAAGAGAAGTGGCTGAGAAGAGTGAATAAGGAGCTTGTGATCTCTTTATCTATAAGCCACCACTCCCATACCCTGAGCGGATTTTGACTAAGGCACAAAAGAAAGTGCTCTCAAGCTTTAGAGGAAGTATGGAGAAAGTTGGTGCACCTTTGCCCAAAGGGGAGAGTTTGTCTCAGGTCAAGGATCAAATAAGTTTCATCAAAGACTTGCTAGCTAATAGGGAGGAGGTAGAAGAGCTGATGGAAAGCCTTGATCCACCAAGCACAACAAAGGATGAGCCCAAGACTATTCCAAAGCTCGGTAATCCTGGAAAATTTTTGATTTCTTGCTCTCTTGGGAATTTGAAGATTGATGAAGCCTTGTGTGATTCGGGATCAAGTGTCAATGTGATGTCCCTTGAGTTGTCAAAGAGCCTTGGGATTAAAAACCTAAAGAAGTACCCATCACCTATCACTTTTGTTGATGCTTCCTCAAGACAACCAATGGGCCTTGTAGAAGATTATCCATTGAAGATTGGTGAGTGTCTTGTCCCAACTGACTTCATAGTCATGGAAATGGTTCAAGCAACAAGGTTGTCTCTACTCCTAGGAACTCCTTTCCTCAATACAGTTGGAGCAAGCATTGATTTCGCCAACAAGAGGGTGATTCTCAAGAGTGTTAATGACAAAGTCTTCTGTCCCATGAAACCATCTACCTTTGGTTCTTGTGGCACAATCACATGTGCTACTATGGAAATTGATGAAAAACCACCATATACAAGGGAGCAGCTGATGGGATTCACCTGTGTGAGGCTGGAGGATAAGGACATCTTAGACCACAATGAGTATGATGGGTCAAGCTTTGATGGAGAATGTCTTCTTGCTATGTTTGATGGGATCAATTTGAGGGAACACATAGTTGAGCCACCAAAGATTGCAAAAAAGAGGTCTAAGAAGAAGAAGGTGCTACAAGCTGGAACAAGCACCATGTTCATAAAGAAAGGAGGAGGAATCCCAAATCCACTCCTTGATCACCCCTAACCTAAAAGGTTTGCAAAGTCAAGCTTAGTGACTTTAAACAAGCGCACTTGGGAGGCATTCCCATGGTTATCCTTGTTTATATTCTTGTTTTAGTTCTATGATTATGTTTCTTTGAGTTTCTGTGAGTGTTAGGTTGAGTATGGAGGACTTATACTTGAAAAGAAAGGAGTGGAGAAAATTTCTGAAAGTGGATCGACGTAATGGATCGATGACACACGTCGATCCAGTTTTCCAGGGAGCTAGATCGATGAAGCAGATCGACGTGGGTTCATCTATCCAAAAATCCAGGGAGTCGGATCGGTGAGATGGATCGACGAAGGTTCGTCGAACCAAAAATCCAGGGAGGCGGATCGATGAGCTAGATCGATGAAGGACGTCGATCCGTTTTTAAAATTTGACATGGATCGACGACATGGATCGACGAACACGTCGATCCGTTTTTAAAAATTCAGGTTTGCTTGACTTTTCTCCCTTCCTTTGACCGGTTTAATGTTGAATTCTTCCACTTGTATTGAACCGAAATTTGAATTTTAAAACCCTTCTCCCCCTTGTCTCTCTCTCACATCGCGATTTTCACAAACCTAAGAACAAGAAAATTGTTTTTCACCTTTCTCTCTCAATTCTCAATCAAATTCTTTGATTCCAAGTGCTTTATTTTCGAAATTGTTGGCTAATCTCTAATCCTTAGTGAATTTCGGCCATACCTTTGCAAGGAACCAAGGTTTGTCTTCTTATCCTTCTACTTACTCTAGAATTTCTCCTTGAGAATGATTTGGGAATTTGGATTGATAGATAGACTTTGAATGAGTAAATTGAGTTGGGTATAGTTGAATATTGTTATGGGTGATGATTGAAGAAGTTTTTCAAGGATTTACATGGAAAATTTTGTTTTTTTGAACAATTTTTCTCTAGGATTTTAATGGGTGGCGAAAATTCAAATTTTAGCCTAAGTAATGTTTAAAATTTTGGAATTTGGTTTCTCTAAACTAGTTTTCCAATGCTATATATGTAATTAGGCTAGAATCCTCTTGAATTTTAATTTTTGATCACCTAGAGGAAACTTAGTTTTCATAATTTCTTGTTAAAATCCTTGAATGCTAAGAGAGAATTTGTAGTTGGGATTATCTCTTGCTCTAATTTGATTGCCAATGAGTTTTAATTCTTGAAGCATCCTTGTAGTTTCTATGCTTACATGCTAGTTGCTTGCAAGAATTTTAATTTTTATGATGCTCACTCCCTTTTCAAGATTTTCGGTTTTATAGGTAGTATGGGGAGAGCAAGAGGTGATGCTAGCAAGAGGGAAGGCAAGAGGCCTGTGGTAGAAGAAGAAGAGCCAGAAGAGAGTCCTCCGGTTATGAGAAAGACATCTAGAAAGGGAGATGTTAGTAAGGAGAAAGCCAAGCAAAAGAAGGCTGCGAATTCTGAGGCCTCAAATCCGACTCCCTCATCGATTTACAAGTCCCTTATGGAGATGCCTTTCAAGGGGACCAAGTTTCCGGATCATGAGCTGCTTGAGGAGTTGGGTCTCTTGGAGGATGTGACTGAAATTTTCAGAAACTTGGGCTGTGAAAGATGGTTCAACCGCTCATATCCAAGCCACCAAGAGGAGACCTGCCAATTCCTCTCAACTTTGAAGGTGACAACCTCAAGCTCAGCGGGTATTGATCCCGAAAAGGATGGGTTCGGATTCATCAAATTCCGAGTTCACAACAAGTCATACAAGATGGGCTTCAAGAAGCTTGGTGAAGTGCTTGGTTTTGATGATGGGACAGGGCGTGGTTCGCGGTTGAATGTTCAGAAATCAGAGTTGGAGAGGCTTTGGAATTTGCTTGGTAACGGGACTTACAAGACCGGGAAGGTCAAGAGCAAGCTCATCCGCCACCCAGCGATTCGCTATGCTCAGAAGGTGCTAGCTCATACCTTCTTTGCTAGGAAGGAGAGTGTGGTAATGACTGCTGAAGAATGGGAGATGCTTGATGTTGGGCTTAAGGGTATAATCCGTTACCTCTACAACTATGAGATGCGAGGTGATGATACCGGGAATGGCTTAGTGCAGATTTGGGTTGCTCATGCAGCAAGTTATCACAGCAAAGCTATAGCCAAGAAGAAAGATCGACACCATCTAGCCATTGGGGGCATGATCACTCCTATTCTTGAAGAAGTGGGCATCAAATTAGGAGAACCCTCAGCTGATGAGCAATACATCGACTCCTCCTATCTCCTCAAGGGTCAGTTTTTGGTGAAGGAAGGAAAGAGCTTCAAGTACAAGTTCAATGTGGAGCTGCTAATGGAGGCCACAATCAAGCTTCCTTGCATTCACCTCACTACACTAAGGGACAGAGCAAACGCCGCATTCACTCCAACTGACGAGCAACTAGAGGACATCGAGACCTTCCCTATGGCCTATTGGGACACCACTCATGAGCCATACCAAGCACCTCCAATCTATGGTAGTGAGAGGTACTTCTTTGACCCCTATGAAGGCACAAACCAAGGAGAGCCTGCGCGAAAGGCTCATGATCACATCAAGCTCCTTCAAAGGTGGAACAAATGGCAAGACAAGACCATAAGGAAGCTTGTGAAAACTGTCAAGGACATGGGGAAGCAAATCAAGTTCCTCACATCCAAGGATCAAGGAGTCTCATCTTCTAGGCATCAAAGAGGTCAAGATGAGGATCAAGAAGGAGATAGCCACATGGAAGAGAGGCGCCACTCCTTTCAAGGAGTCCCTAGTGAGCCAAGGCATGAAGATGAGCCACGCCCCTCCTCCCATGAGACAAGAAGGCGTGGAAAGAGAGTCATGCGATCCCCAACTCCTCAATCAAGCAATCCATCCTACTCCATGGAGTCATCCTCCTCCTCCTCCATGCGTTTTTGATTAAGGTACCATTTCAAACCATTGTACATACCATCTTGTTTTTATTTTTCATTTGCATTATTGAAATCTTCTCAAAGCTTGGATTACACAAGAGACTGTGTAATTTAAGTTTGGGGGAGTATGGTATTTGATCATGTGTTTTGTGTTCTTATTTTTCTTTCTCTTGCATTCTTGAGTCTCATGCATACATTTATGGCATAGAAAAAAAAACTAAAAAAAATTGAAAAATTTCGAAAATTCCAGAAAAAAAAATAGCATGTAGTTGCATTTGCATTTGTTACATAAGTAGGATTGAGTCTAGCTTTCATATAGGATTGCATTCATGCATAGGGGACAATGATGATTTTTCCTTGTAAGGTGTTTAACTCATGAATTAGTTCAAGGCCCTAGTTATTAGTTGTTTGATGCTTTGTGTGCAAGTTTTGAAAGTTAAAGTTAAACCCTACTTGGACCTCACCATTTGCAACTTGAGTTTTAATTGAAGCAAGCTTTGAATAGAAACCAACTCTATGAATTTGAACCTAATTTGAACAAGTAATTATCATGGTTATGCATTGCTAGAGAACTTGTGGATACCATATACACATTTGGGTTATCTTCTTTCCTTTTACCACTCTTGTTAACCCAAATAGCCGACTCTCATCTTTAGAGCGGTTTAAAACGAACTCCCTAACTAAGCTTCCTTTGAAACCTCTTCCTTATTGAGTGCTTTAGGCCTTATTCATCTTGTGAACTTAGCAAAAAGTGTTGAGTTTAGAGCGACAAGGATAGGCTTTCATGTAGCTAGCTCGAGAACAATGAGCTAGATGATAGGATAGGATTCTTGGGTGGGAATTTTGGTTTGATATTTGATGTGGAACAAGTGATTTGGGTGAAGTTGTGGTGGTGAAAGGGGGAAAACGAAAATATTTGGAACAAGTGTTGGCAATGTATAATATGCTCTAAGTGTTAAAAAGAGAAAAAGAAATCCTCTAGAAAAGAAAAGTAAGAGAGCCAAGAAAAAGAAAAAAATATGGCTAAGTTGTTATGAGAAAGAGGATAGCAAAGTGTATTTGAAAAGAGAAAAAGCTTGAAGAAATAGTGTGCCAACACTTGTGGTTGTAGAAGATGTTTTCCCCAAGTATTTGAAAGAAGGAAAGGGAGAAAGTGGTTTGAGCTTATGATATGGCGAATTGCCTTGCAATGGGTAGCTTAGGTTGGGCTTGGTGAGTGAGCTTAAAAGAAAAAAATGAGAGTAAGAACAATTGTGTTACAAAGGGTAGATGGAAGTTTGTCCTTGTATGCATAGGTTGCTTTTTACTCCTAGCATTTTGCCAAAGTTCACATGTTCATTGAGAGATCCCTTGCATTGGAACCCCATGAAGTTGAGATCATTATCATCTCAAAACCTTACCCAAAAACCAAATAAGTTCTCTAGTATTGCATGATTCATGATCCATGGTTACTACTTAATGAATGTTAAAGAGTTGGTGAAAATGAATGCTTGTGTAGGTTGAGACTTAGGTTCACTTGATTGAGTATGGGTATGGCTAGACCTTTTGGAGTAGAAATTTGCATAAAGAGCATCCTAGAACTACTAACTAGGACCATTGAATGGAATCCTTTGCTAAATACCTTTGGATATGAGTCCCCACTTTCAAACCTCTCTCCTTAGCTTGTGTTTTATTTGCTTGTGGACAAGCAAAAGGCAAGTTTGGGGGAGTTGATATATGTATATTTTACATCATTTTAGCATACATATAGTGTAAGTTTATCATCATTTTAGAGTATAATATAGCATTATAGTGTTGCATTTGTTCATTTAGAGTCCTAGAGTGTTCTTGCATGTTTTGCATGGTTCTTTGCATGTTTTGGGACCTTATTAGGTGAAAAGGACGCTTGGGAGTTGAGGATGGACTTGGAGATTGATGCACACCACTTGGAGGGACAAGAAGCAACAAAGA
>JAHZTW010000012.1:3988897-4014340 GCA_020283515.1 Alliaria petiolata | reverse complement strand
CCCCCGCAGAAAACTCACCTTGTCCTCAAGGTGGAAGGTCGGATACTGCTCAGCGAGTTTGTTGAGTGACTCCCAAGAAGCCTCAAACGTTGGTAACCCTTTCCACTTGATCAGAACCTCAGGTTCTGTGTTTGTACGGCGAATGTCCAAAACCTCCGCAGGCTTTGTCTGCCATTCCAGGTTAGGGGACAAAATAGCAGGGAGAGGTTGTACCTGATTGGGTGTGATGACTGCACGTTTGAGTAGAGACACATGGAAGACCGGGTGGATCAGGCTGTGAGCAGGAAGATTCAGCTTGTAAGCAACTTTCCCAATCCGCTGAAGGACTTCAAAAGGCCCAAAATAACGTGGTGCCAACTTCTCATTGCGTCGCACTGCCACAGAAGCTTGCCGGTATGGTCGCAATTTTAAATAGACCATGTCTCCCACTTGAAACTCGAGATCACGGCGATGCTTGTTTGCAGAATTCTCCATGCGCTTCTGAGCCTTATGCAGATTTCCTCGTAACTCCTCTAAGATACTGTTCCTATCTTTCAGCATGTCCTCAACCGCATCAATGGCCGTGGGAACATCACCATATCGCAGCATTCTAGGAGGATCTCTGCCATATAGAGCTTTAAAAGGGGTACTCGCTAAAGATGAATGGAAAGATGAGTTGTACCAGTATTCTGCCCAAGGAAGCCACTTAACCCAAGTCTTCGGTTTCTCCCCTGCAAAACATCGGAGATATGTCTCTAAACATCTGTTGACCACTTCGGTTTGACCGCCGCTTTGCGGATGATAAGCAGTGCTCTTGTGCAGTGCGGTACCCTGTGCAGCGAAGAGAGCCGACCAAAATTGGCTGAGAAAAACCTTATCACGATCTGACACCATCTTCTCTGGAAACCCATGGAGCCTTACCACCTCCTTCATGAATACTTCAGCCACGGTTTTTGCAGTAAAGGGATGTTTTAATGGCAGAAAATGAGCATACTTGCTCAATCTGTCGACCACTACTAATATCACATCAAACCCGTGAGATATCGGTAAACCCTCAATGAAGTCAAGACTGATTTCAGACCATACCTGAGTAGGAATTGGAAGAGGAGACAACAACCCAGCAGGAGAGAGTGTAGAGTACTTGTTATGTTGGCAAGTTTGGCAGTTGGTGATGAAATCTTCAACGTCTTTCTTCATCCCTTTCCAATATACCTCTCTGGACAACCTTTTGTATGTCTTTAGAACCCCTTCATGGCCACCCAATGCACTAGAGTGAAACTGCTCCAGGATCTGCTGCGTGAATGTGGAACCTCTCGGCAATACCAAACGACCCTCTTTGAACAACAATCCTTCATTCAGAGTGTAACCTGCTTAACTTTGACATGTTATTATTGCTGATACCAGTTTTTGTAAATCAGGATCAATACTTACCTTAGACGCCAGTGCTTTTCTGTTTAAGGAAAGAGGTGCAGTGATGCTGAGCTGTAGGAATTGGTTCTCTTGAGGCCTCCTAGATAGTGCATCCGCCACTCTGTTGTCTGTACCAGGGCGATATTCAATTTTGTAGTTCAGACCCAACAGCTTAGAGGCCCACTTATGCTGTTCAGAAGTCACTGATTTTTGGTCAAGCAAGTACTGAAGGCTCCTCTGATCAGTTCTTATTACGCAGTCATTTCCTGTCAAGTAATGTCTCCACTTGTTGATAGCAAATACAATGGCCAGTAGTTCTCGTTCGTAAACCGACTTCTGCTTTCCCTTGGATGTGAACCCTTGACTGATGTATGCTATTGGTCTATTATTTTGAGATAACACAGCTCCTATACCATTTCTCGATGCATCAGTTTTGATTACGAACGGCTTTGTAAAGTCTGGAAGGACCAATACTGGTAATTGCATCATTGCTTTCTTTAGCTCATTGAACGCCATAGTCGCTTCATCTCCCCACTGAAACCCATCTTTTCTTAGCAACTCAGTTAAAGGCCTGGCTTTTTTTCCATAATTCTGCACAAACCTTCTGTAGTATCCAGTGAGACCGAGAAACCCTATGAGTTCGGTCACATTCTTCGGCTTTGGCCATTTCTGCATTGCTTCTAACTTTGCCGAATCCGCAGCTACTCCTCTGCCCGAAATAATATGACCAAGATAGGCTATTTCTGGCTGGCCAAACTCACACTTCTTGCGGTTAGCATAAAAACGGTTCTTCAGCAATATGTGTAACACAGCTTTTAGGTGTTGCTTGTGTTGATGGAGAGAAGGGCTATAAACCAGTATGTCGTCAAAGAAGACTAATACAAAACTCCTCAAATATGGACGAAAAAGATCATTCATTACCGATTGGAAGGTTGCAGGAGCGTTAGTTAATCCAAAGGGCATGACGAGAAACTCGTAATGTCCCTCATGAGTTCGAAAAGCTGTTTTCTCCACATCTGACTTCTTCATTCGGATTTGATGGTAGCCGGATTTCAGATCAATCTTGGAGAATATTGTAGCACCTTTCAACTCATCCAATAGCTCTTCAATCACTGGAATTGGGTATATGTCAGGCAAAATTCCTTTGTTCAGAGCCCTGTAATCTACACAGAATCTCCATCCCCCATCCTTCTTTTTAACCAAGATAACTGAGCTGGAATATGGACTGACACTAGGCTGTATCAGTTGCGCCTGTAGCATCTCGCATATCAGCTTTTTTATCTCGTTCTTCTGTGCAAAAGAGTACTTGTAGGGTCTGAGATTTGTTGGAGCTGTACCTGGCTGCAATGTGATGGCATGAGCACGAGATCTCTTTGGTGGTAGCGACTTAGGCATTTGGAAAACATTGTTGAAAGTTTCCAAAAGGCTTGTGATATCTGCGTGAACTGATGTTTTTGTTGTTTGTGTGACTCCTTCAAACAACGTGGTCAGTTCTAGAAGGCATCCCATCTCTCCTCCATTAAGTAGCTTTGTCATCGAGTTCAATGATACCTGGGTCGTTAGAAGGTTAAGATCCCCAACGAGCGTCACCCACTGGGAGTTGATTTTCCAACTCAGAGTGTACATTCTCCAGTTGATGCGGGTATCCCCCAGTGAAGCTAGCCAGGAGTATCCAAGGACGACGTCTGTTGTACCCAAGTCAAAAAGGAAAAATTATTCTACTATCTCGACGCCTTGTATCTCCAGAGTTACTCCGGTACATTTCCCTTTCCCTGTAATCACCTGACCATTACCTACTTTAACTCCAAACCCTCTTGTATCAGTAATCGGTAGGTTAATAGTTTGAGCCACCCTGTCCGAAATAAAGTTACTAGTTGCCTCTGAATCAATCAGTACGATTAGCTCAGTACCAGCTATCTTCCCTTTCATCCTCATTGATTTCTCTGCTGTGAGACCGACCAGAGCCTGTAGTGAAAGCTTCATAATTTGTTAGCCTTCTTCAGGTTCAATTATAGCTTCCTGCCTATCCGCCACCTTTAACAGCTCATACTCTTCCTCAGGGTTGGCTTCCTCATCCAACTCTAGACATTTGAACCCCTGTTGTTGTTTACAACGATGCCCATAAGCAAACTGTTCACCACAATGCCTACAAGGATTTGACTTCTTGATGTCAGTCCCATTACCAATTTTACGGGTATCCTTCCCTGCTTCAAATGGTCTTCTTGCTGGTGATGTTTGAGTGCTTTTTAGTATAGTGGGGTTGGAACTTCTGGGAGAGTGTTGAAAGGTAGGTGATGAATAGGTGCGCTGGACCAGGCGATATGAGTAATTGTGGTTATCACTCTCCTGCTTTTCAATCAGTCTTGCAGCAGCTACTATGGCATTTATCCCTGTCAGTTGACACCTGAGCACTTGATCCCTCAAACTCTTCTTCAACCCTCGAAGAAACATAGACTCAGCTACATCATTTGTGACATGAGGAACCTCAACTAGTAACTCCTCAAAACGCTCGCGATACTCATCTACAGTACCCCTTTGTGTGATTTCCATCAACTGATTAATTATAGAACCACCTCTACTAGGTCCAAATCTGTCCCTGAACTGCTCTTTAAACCCATTCCAATCTTTGATAACCTCACGATCCTGAATGTATCTTAACCATGTTACTGAGCTACCTGTTAAACAAGATGTCGCCTGCTCCAGTTTGTTCTCTTCTAGTGTCTTGTTTGCAGCGAAGCTCTTCTCCACCCTATAGAGCCCTTCTTCAGCATTCTGGCCTTCAAAAAGTGGGATTTTGAAAACCCTTCTTGGAGAATCAAGTTTGGTTTCTCCTTGAATGGTCGCTGATGGGTTTCCCTCTTGCGTCTGAGGAATCTCTACTGGCGGCGGTGGAAAAGTTTGACCACCGTTGTTCCTCTTGCCAGATGGTGAAAAGAGACCTCCTTGAACTAGAGTAGGGTTTGTAGCCGTCGGTGTCGAGAGAGGTGTGGTAAAAGCGGCCTGCGTGATATTTGCCACCTGAGTTCTGAGTAGATTTCAGAGCGCTTGTCGGACCCAAGCTTGTTCTTTCTCCATTTTGTCGAACCTTTCAAGTAGATTTAGTTCGCGAGTTGGGCTATCTGTAACGGTCGGATCTGCGACCCCTGAACTTTCCGGATTAGGTGTCGACATCCCTGAGTCTCTGATACCAAATGTTAAGCCAGTGACCTAACTCAAGCCGGTGACTTGGGGGTAACGAGAGAAAAAGCCGAGAGAGGCAGAAAATAGTTTTAGATTGATAGTTTAATGTTTTGATATGCGGAAGCCCTAAACATTTGGGCCCTTTTAATACCAGTAGCTAAAACGATAAACGACATAGTTTTGATTATTGAATAAAACAAGGACACTACTTCAGTTCTGTCTTCTTCTCCTTAGCCACTTTTACGATTCATCCTTTCTCCATACTTCCTTGCATCCCTTCCTGATCTCTGTTTCTTCTTCATGAATGCCAAAGGGACAGCGAGCTTATCAATCCCCCCCCCCCCCCCCCGCAGAAAACTCACCTTGTCCTCAAGGTGGAAGGTCGGATACTGCTCAGCGAGTTTGTTGAGTGACTCCCAAGAAGCCTCAAACGTTGGTAACCCTTTCCACTTGATCAGAACCTCAGGTTCTGTGTTTGTACGGCGAATGTCCAAAACCTCCGCAGGCTTTGTCTGCCATTCCAGGTTAGGGGACAAAATAGCAGGGAGAGGTTGTACCTGATTGGGTGTGATGACTGCACGTTTGAGTAGAGACACATGGAAGACCGGGTGGATCAGGCTGTGAGCAGGAAGATTCAGCTTGTAAGCAACTTTCCCAATCCGCTGAAGGACTTCAAAAGGCCCAAAATAACGTGGTGCCAACTTCTCATTGCGTCGCACTGCCACAGAAGCTTGCCGGTATGGTCGCAATTTTAAATAGACCATGTCTCCCACTTGAAACTCGAGATCACGGCGATGCTTGTTTGCAGAATTCTCCATGCGCTTCTGAGCCTTATGCAGATTTCCTCGTAACTCCTCTAAGATACTGTTCCTATCTTTCAGCATGTCCTCAACCGCATCAATGGCCGTGGGAACATCACCATATCGCAGCATTCTAGGAGGATCTCTGCCATATAGAGCTTTAAAAGGGGTACTCGCTAAAGATGAATGGAAAGATGAGTTGTACCAGTATTCTGCCCAAGGAAGCCACTTAACCCAAGTCTTCGGTTTCTCCCCTGCAAAACATCGGAGATATGTCTCTAAACATCTGTTGACCACTTCGGTTTGACCGCCGCTTTGCGGATGATAAGCAGTGCTCTTGTGCAGTGCGGTACCCTGTGCAGCGAAGAGAGCCGACCAAAATTGGCTGAGAAAAACCTTATCACGATCTGACACCATCTTCTCTGGAAACCCATGGAGCCTTACCACCTCCTTCATGAATACTTCAGCCACGGTTTTTGCAGTAAAGGGATGTTTTAATGGCAGAAAATGAGCATACTTGCTCAATCTGTCGACCACTACTAATATCACATCAAACCCGTGAGATATCGGTAAACCCTCAATGAAGTCAAGACTGATTTCAGACCATACCTGAGTAGGAATTGGAAGAGGAGACAACAACCCAGCAGGAGAGAGTGTAGAGTACTTGTTATGTTGGCAAGTTTGGCAGTTGGTGATGAAATCTTCAACGTCTTTCTTCATCCCTTTCCAATATACCTCTCTGGACAACCTTTTGTATGTCTTTAGAACCCCTTCATGGCCACCCAATGCACTAGAGTGAAACTGCTCCAGGATCTGCTGCGTGAATGTGGAACCTCTCGGCAATACCAAACGACCCTCTTTGAACAACAATCCTTCATTCAGAGTGTAACCTGCTTAACTTTGACATGTTATTATTGCTGATACCAGTTTTTGTAAATCAGGATCAATACTTACCTTAGACGCCAGTGCTTTTCTGTTTAAGGAAAGAGGTGCAGTGATGCTGAGCTGTAGGAATTGGTTCTCTTGAGGCCTCCTAGATAGTGCATCCGCCACTCTGTTGTCTGTACCAGGGCGATATTCAATTTTGTAGTTCAGACCCAACAGCTTAGAGGCCCACTTATGCTGTTCAGAAGTCACTGATTTTTGGTCAAGCAAGTACTGAAGGCTCCTCTGATCAGTTCTTATTACGCAGTCATTTCCTGTCAAGTAATGTCTCCACTTGTTGATAGCAAATACAATGGCCAGTAGTTCTCGTTCGTAAACCGACTTCTGCTTTCCCTTGGATGTGAACCCTTGACTGATGTATGCTATTGGTCTATTATTTTGAGATAACACAGCTCCTATACCATTTCTCGATGCATCAGTTTTGATTACGAACGGCTTTGTAAAGTCTGGAAGGACCAATACTGGTAATTGCATCATTGCTTTCTTTAGCTCATTGAACGCCATAGTCGCTTCATCTCCCCACTGAAACCCATCTTTTCTTAGCAACTCAGTTAAAGGCCTGGCTTTTTTTCCATAATTCTGCACAAACCTTCTGTAGTATCCAGTGAGACCGAGAAACCCTATGAGTTCGGTCACATTCTTCGGCTTTGGCCATTTCTGCATTGCTTCTAACTTTGCCGAATCCGCAGCTACTCCTCTGCCCGAAATAATATGACCAAGATAGGCTATTTCTGGCTGGCCAAACTCACACTTCTTGCGGTTAGCATAAAAACGGTTCTTCAGCAATATGTGTAACACAGCTTTTAGGTGTTGCTTGTGTTGATGGAGAGAAGGGCTATAAACCAGTATGTCGTCAAAGAAGACTAATACAAAACTCCTCAAATATGGACGAAAAAGATCATTCATTACCGATTGGAAGGTTGCAGGAGCGTTAGTTAATCCAAAGGGCATGACGAGAAACTCGTAATGTCCCTCATGAGTTCGAAAAGCTGTTTTCTCCACATCTGACTTCTTCATTCGGATTTGATGGTAGCCGGATTTCAGATCAATCTTGGAGAATATTGTAGCACCTTTCAACTCATCCAATAGCTCTTCAATCACTGGAATTGGGTATATGTCAGGCAAAATTCCTTTGTTCAGAGCCCTGTAATCTACACAGAATCTCCATCCCCCATCCTTCTTTTTAACCAAGATAACTGAGCTGGAATATGGACTGACACTAGGCTGTATCAGTTGCGCCTGTAGCATCTCGCATATCAGCTTTTTTATCTCGTTCTTCTGTGCAAAAGAGTACTTGTAGGGTCTGAGATTTGTTGGAGCTGTACCTGGCTGCAATGTGATGGCATGAGCACGAGATCTCTTTGGTGGTAGCGACTTAGGCATTTGGAAAACATTGTTGAAAGTTTCCAAAAGGCTTGTGATATCTGCGTGAACTGATGTTTTTGTTGTTTGTGTGACTCCTTCAAACAACGTGGTCAGTTCTAGAAGGCATCCCATCTCTCCTCCATTAAGTAGCTTTGTCATCGAGTTCAATGATACCTGGGTCGTTAGAAGGTTAAGATCCCCAACGAGCGTCACCCACTGGGAGTTGATTTTCCAACTCAGAGTGTACATTCTCCAGTTGATGCGGGTATCCCCCAGTGAAGCTAGCCAGGAGTATCCAAGGACGACGTCTGTTGTACCCAAGTCAAAAAGGAAAAATTATTCTACTATCTCGACGCCTTGTATCTCCAGAGTTACTCCGGTACATTTCCCTTTCCCTGTAATCACCTGACCATTACCTACTTTAACTCCAAACCCTCTTGTATCAGTAATCGGTAGGTTAATAGTTTGAGCCACCCTGTCCGAAATAAAGTTACTAGTTGCCTCTGAATCAATCAGTACGATTAGCTCAGTACCAGCTATCTTCCCTTTCATCCTCATTGATTTCTCTGCTGTGAGACCGACCAGAGCCTGTAGTGAAAGCTTCATAATTTGTTAGCCTTCTTCAGGTTCAATTATAGCTTCCTGCCTATCCGCCACCTTTAACAGCTCATACTCTTCCTCAGGGTTGGCTTCCTCATCCAACTCTAGACATTTGAACCCCTGTTGTTGTTTACAACGATGCCCATAAGCAAACTGTTCACCACAATGCCTACAAGGATTTGACTTCTTGATGTCAGTCCCATTACCAATTTTACGGGTATCCTTCCCTGCTTCAAATGGTCTTCTTGCTGGTGATGTTTGAGTGCTTTTTAGTATAGTGGGGTTGGAACTTCTGGGAGAGTGTTGAAAGGTAGGTGATGAATAGGTGCGCTGGACCAGGCGATATGAGTAATTGTGGTTATCACTCTCCTGCTTTTCAATCAGTCTTGCAGCAGCTACTATGGCATTTATCCCTGTCAGTTGACACCTGAGCACTTGATCCCTCAAACTCTTCTTCAACCCTCGAAGAAACATAGACTCAGCTACATCATTTGTGACATGAGGAACCTCAACTAGTAACTCCTCAAAACGCTCGCGATACTCATCTACAGTACCCCTTTGTGTGATTTCCATCAACTGATTAATTATAGAACCACCTCTACTAGGTCCAAATCTGTCCCTGAACTGCTCTTTAAACCCATTCCAATCTTTGATAACCTCACGATCCTGAATGTATCTTAACCATGTTACTGAGCTACCTGTTAAACAAGATGTCGCCTGCTCCAGTTTGTTCTCTTCTAGTGTCTTGTTTGCAGCGAAGCTCTTCTCCACCCTATAGAGCCCTTCTTCAGCATTCTGGCCTTCAAAAAGTGGGATTTTGAAAACCCTTCTTGGAGAATCAAGTTTGGTTTCTCCTTGAATGGTCGCTGATGGGTTTCCCTCTTGCGTCTGAGGAATCTCTACTGGCGGCGGTGGAAAAGTTTGACCACCGTTGTTCCTCTTGCCAGATGGTGAAAAGAGACCTCCTTGAACTAGAGTAGGGTTTGTAGCCGTCGGTGTCGAGAGAGGTGTGGTAAAAGCGGCCTGCGTGATATTTGCCACCTGAGTTCTGAGTAGATTTCAGAGCGCTTGTCGGACCCAAGCTTGTTCTTTCTCCATTTTGTCGAACCTTTCAAGTAGATTTAGTTCGCGAGTTGGGCTATCTGTAACGGTCGGATCTGCGACCCCTGAACTTTCCGGATTAGGTGTCGACATCCCTGAGTCTCTGATACCAAATGTTAAGCCAGTGACCTAACTCAAGCCGGTGACTTGGGGGTAACGAGAGAAAAAGCCGAGAGAGGCAGAAAATAGTTTTAGATTGATAGTTTAATGTTTTGATATGCGGAAGCCCTAAACATTTGGGCCCTTTTAATACCAGTAGCTAAAANCCCCTGCGGACAGTTCTTCACAGTCCAACTCAATCCGGACGAATGACAAAGCGAATACGATATCGACTACAAAAACAGGACTTGTGCAAAATCCCAAGTGCTCGCAGATTTCCTCGTAGAGTTGCCACCAGATTCCGCTAAAAGAGACCTTTCTCCAGAAGAAAAATTTTCTTTGTACGTCGACGGCTCCTCGTCTCGCAATGGCTCCGGAGTCGGAATTCGGTTAAGTACGAAACACTCATCGCCGGTCTAAGGTTAGCAAAAGCGATCAAGGCAAAACAAATACAAGCGTTCTGCGACTCGCAACTCGTCGCCAGCTAATTCAACGGAGAATACGAGGCTAAAAATGACCGCATGGACGCCTACCTCAAGGTCGTCAAAAATCTCGCTGAAAGTTTCGACAGTTTTGTGCTCACCAAGATCCCACGAAGCGATAACTCGCCAGCTGACGCCTTGGCTGCCCTCGCATCGACGTCTGACTCGGCCTTCCGCAGAACGATACCAGTGGAAAGCATCGCCAAACCCAGCATCGAGCTATCAAAAGGTGTATGCGTCATAACCGAACTCGAAGAGGGACTCGACGACGCCGACGAGACGAATTGTGAACCGATAGATAGAGCTACTGAACCCGTCGAAATAGATTGGAGGGATGAAATCAAAAAGTACTTGGCTGATGGAGAAGTCCCACCTGATAAATGGGATGTCCGGCGCCTCAATGCACGAAGCGCCTACTACACTCTCGTCGACGACGCCCTCTACCGATGGAACGCTTCTCGGGTTCTGCTAAATTGTATACACGGAGAGGAAGTGCACGACGTCATGAAAGAAGCGCACGAAGGAGCAGGCGGAAACCATTCGGGCGGACGAGCCCTAGCCCCAAAATAAAAAAGCACCGCATGTTCTGGCCAACGATAATTACAGATTGCGAGAAGTTCGTCGCACAATGCGAGAAGTGTCAACGGCACTCTCCAATAATATGAACACCTTCAGAACTACTGACGACTTCCACAGCACCTTATCCTTTCATGAGATGGGCTATAGATATTGTCGGTCCACTCCCGTGATCCCGCCAAAAATGTTTCGTCATGACGTATTACTTCACGAAATGGGTGGAAGCAGAGTCCTACTCCAAGATCCACGCCCGCGATGTGTAGATGTTCGTATGGAAGTTCATTATATGTAGACACGGACTCCCTTACGAGATCATCACCGATAACGGCTCACAATTTATCTCGAGTATCTTCGAAGACTGAGCAAGTCAACACCTTGATATACACAAGGCAACAGACAGGTCGAAGCAACAAACAAAACGATCCTCGACGGCCTCAAAAAACGCCTCGACGCGAAATAGGGGGCTTGGGCAGATGAACTCGACGGAGTGCTCTGGTCTCATTGGACTTCGCCGCGCCGATCGACGAATAGAACACCCTTCCTCTTCCAGAAAAAGTTAGTGAAAGTTAGGGTCTTAGACTAAAGTTCAAACCCAGACTCGTAGGTAACACAATTGGTCACCGGCAACGGCGCCAAAAACTTGATACAGAGATTTTAACCCTATAAAAGTTACCGCAAGTGCACAGCAAGTGTTGTAGTATTTAGGGATCGAATCCACAAGTTCCAAAGGCTACACTACGATTCTTTNTGGCATGGACTTGAATCGGTTGCAACATCTTGGTACAGCAAGTCAGATGACATCAATTCGGTTCCTAGCTCATAATCTTATGTTTGCAGCTTCCACATTGTCGCCAAATCCATAGAATAACCTGAAATGATGCATATATACAAAAGAAAATGCAAATGCTAATGCAAATGTTCTAAACCCTATAAATGATCAAATACTATGATTATACTTATCTATAAATGAAATATGGATGAAAACTTATTCTAAATGCATGATAAATATGCGAAATATATGAGTATATCACCATGGAACCATGATCTTCATCCTCATTCTCTTCTTGATTAGTGCTACCCCTTTCACCTTGCTTTTCCATTTCAGGACTTCCGCTCTCACTTGAAATTTTAAGAGATGGTTCAACAATCTTGGAGGAACTCCCACCTTCTTGTTCAGCGAAGACTTGAGGTGGCTCGTAGAATGAGGAAACTTCATCAAAAACAGCATCTCTAGATACAACGTACCTGTGTGTCTCTGGATCCATACACGTCCAGCCTTTTCTTCGTTCATCATACCCAACGAAGATGCACCTCTTCGCCTTTGCCTCTAATTTGGTTCTTTGAGAATCGAACACATGGACGTAGCACACTGATCCAAATATTCTAAGATGTTTCACTTATGGCTTCTTCTCGTGAACTATCTCATATGGAGACTTCATATTATTTGGACTAAGTGGCATCCGGTTGATGACATACTCTGCACATCTCATACCCTCCGCCCATAAGGCCTTAGGTAAAATTTTCCCATATAACCAGCTTCTGCACGTCTCGGTTAGATGTCTGATCTTCCTTTCTGCTACTCCATTTTGTTGAGGTGTATGCGCACAAGTAAACTCTCTCCTTATTCCATGCTTTTGACAAAAGGAGAGAAACTCCTTGGACATGAACTCCCCTCCATTGTCCGTCCTTAAGGTCTTGATTTTTCCGACCTAGCTCCCCTTCCACGGTAACCTTGAATTATTGAAACTTGGAGAATACTTCTGATTTTTTCTTCACAAAGTATACCCAAGTGTACTGTAAGAAGTCATCAACGAACAACAACATGTACCGAAACCCAGAATACGAGGGGGTTCTTGTTGGACCCATTAGATCACTATGGATCCTCTCCAACGGAGCTTTACATTGTGAAATAGAGTTGTCAAATGGAATTCTATGTGATTTTCCATATTGACAACCTTCACAAATTACTCCTTCATCTTGAATCTTAAACTTCGGGAGCCCGTTAACCAAATATTTATTCACCATAACCTTCAGCTTAGTCATATTTATATGACCGAGCCTATCATGCCATATAGAGGCATGATAAATCGTGCTCATCTTCTACACATAAGAGTTGGAAACAGATAATACATATAGATCCTTAACCCGCGATCCGGTGTGAACCACATCCGCTTTTAACTCTTTAATATTTTTCAAGAATTTAACGTCTCTTGGGCCAAATAAACGTAGTTACCTAAGTCTACCGTATTCACCACGGAGAGAAGATTCTTCCTTACTCCAGGGACATGGTATATATTCTTGAGAGTGATAGGGTTTTCATCATCTCCTTCAATGACAATATTCCCTTCCTTCTCCACGTGGTGGATTGAATTACCCGGAGTAATGATGGCTTCTTTTCCGTTATAACGTTGAAGACTAGAAAATAACTTCTTATTTCCGGTAATATGAAGACTACAACACGAATCCACAATCCAATCATTTCCAAGATTTTTAGTTGTGGATGTACCTGAAGATGCAGCCTCCACCGTGAAACATGTCCCCCATTCTTCGTCTTCATTATGACCTTTTGATTCCGTCATATTTGTTTCCTTCAACTTGACTCTACAATCCTTTTTGAAATGCACAAGCCTTCCACACCGATAGCACTTGAAACGCTTCTTGTCACCCGTAGAAGATCCTTCACGTCCATCATTATTCTTGGCACCATCATACTTGGATTTGGCTTTGAAGCTATGTTGCCTCCGAGCTACATAAGCGTTCCTTGAATCATCATGGATTTTAACTCCCGCCATTTGCTTGGCTTATGATTCTTGCGAAGCTATCAGGTTCTGGAGCTCCTTCAAGGAAGGTTGTGTAGCCCATCCTTGAACCGAAGTCACAAACGGTGTATACTCGGGTCGTAGACCTCGAATAATTGACCGCTTCAACTGTGCTTCCGAAATCGACTCTTCTGGATTTAGAGTATTAATCCCAGAGCAAAGATTTTTTACCTTGATGAAAAATTCGTGAGATTGAAAACTCCCCCTGCTTCGCATTCGCCAGCTCGTTCTCTAACAATTGTAGCCGAGCTTCATTCTTCTTGTTGAATAATTGATCCAACGACTGCCAAATGGAACTAGCGGATATACACCTTGAGACATGCTCAAATATTCCCGAGGATATTGACCTCTTTAACGCAAACTCCGCCTTGGCATTCATTCGTATCCACTCCTTTGTCGCTTCCGCTGTTACAGTAGCTCCCCTTGGTGGTGTTGTGCTGCTACCCCCAACGACATCCCATAGGTCCTCACTCACCAAGTATGATTTCATACATGACTTCCATAACCGATAGTTAGATTGGTTTAAGATCTCCATTCCCAACCCAACTACACGACCCGTTGACTCCATACTTAGAATAAACCTAAGCTCTCTTTAAACCCCGATCTTGAAAAGAACTAGATAAAATTGGCTCTGATACCATGTAATGAAACCACCACCGATAGTGCTTTAGCACTAGCCCAAGACGGTAATACCCGAGATACCCGAAGGAAATAAAAGACATTTTAAGTATGAAGAAGAATATGGAAGAACACTTAAGAGAAAACTTGAAAACTCTTAGAGAGGAATAACACTTAAGAGAACTTAGGAAGAACACTCTTTACTAACTTGTTCAATTCTTGTGTTGTTTACAAATGAGAGAGGAGTGGGCTATTTATAGGCTCCACTTAGTACAAATATCTTACAAAACTTCTCCCACTCTCTAGAATTCTCTACAAAAATATCTAACTGATTTACTAATTAGAGTTCTCTAGAAACATTTAGAAAATGTGAGAATTTAAATGATGTTTCTAGAGAAATCCTAAATCTTAATGTGGGCTTGATCCAATAATTTATTCATAGACCCAAAATTAATTTTAATCCCAATCAAGTTTAACTTCAATATTATTTTCATGTAATCGTTTTTATATATGTTGTACTGATCGCGATTTTGTTTTTGCGTTTTCAGTTTAGGGTTTCTTTAAACCTTTTTCGTTTCAAAGCTTTCTCTTGATTCCGTCCAGGTAAATTCTCTGTTTATGCTTCTGTTTTCTGTTTCGTTGGTGTTTATGAGATTTATCGAACTTTGTTTTGGTAATGGAATTGCATCTGCTAGTGCAATGAAAATTGTTGGTCTAGTGCGATGGAGTTGTTTATGAATTGTTTTGTATGTGTTTTATTTAATCAGAAATTCTCGATAACACTTACTATCACAAGAAGGGAAGGAGGAAGGATACTCAAGACAAGTCAAGTGAAGAAATTATAAAAGCAGAGTAAACCTATGAGTGTTACAGAGGGTTTGCCGTTCTTTACAACAAAGTCCGTATAAATGTTGTTACTTTCTTTCTTTTGGGATAATGCATTTTTAGATTGTAAAGACTAAGCGTGGTAGCATAGAGGTGATCGCCATGAGATCATCTTCCCGATCGTGATGAGATCTGGATAATACAATCTGTAATTGCTTTTCTTAATCAATCGATTCATTCATTATCTTCATCTCTCTCGTTCACTCTCAATTACAAGTATACTCTATCATTGGTGCGGTTGACAAAAAGACGAATCTAACGCGATGGCGAGTCAGAATGTTTCGCCGGCGAACTCGGAATATGGTGATTATGATGGATCGTCTCAAATACAACAACAATTGGATCAATTGCAAGGGAATTTGAAGATTTTGGGAGATTCAAAAGTACAGAGGGATGCAAAGGTGGATTCGCTCGACGCAATGGTTGCGAACATCGGCGATCAGCTGGCGACTATGATGGCAATGATCGGGAAGTTAGATTCACAGCGGATTACGCCGGGAACTCATAATCGACAACTAATAGGATCTTCTACAACTCCGATTCAGGTAAATAATCCAAATCTGGAACAAGACCGGAATGATTCTCCACTAGGATATCGAGCTGGGAATTTGAACTTACCAAATCGAGATAGTATGCTTAAGAAGATTGAAATGCCTCTGTTCACTGGAAAACAACCGTACATGGTTAATTGAGGTTGAGCAATTCTTCCAAATGGGGCGTTACACTGCTGGTGAGAAATTGGAACTAGTTGCGTTGAGTCTTGATGGCAAGGTTCGGAAGTGGTTCTATTGGGAACTAAAACACAAAGGTTTTAGAGATTGGACATATTTCAAGAGTAAACTGGTTTTGAGGTTCTCAGAATCTATTGAAGAAGCACCTGCGAAACAATTGTTCAAGATCAAACAGCATGGGATAGTGGATAAATACTTCAGTGAGTTTGAGGAATTGTCTTCACTAGTGCCAAGATTGGATGATGATCATTTGTTTCACATCTTCTACAATGGGCTGAATCCTGAAATGAAAGAGGTTATTAAGATGAAGGAACCTCAAACTTCGAGCATCACATCGCTGCAATATTAAGGATGGAGACGCGTGCTTTTTGTAAAGCGGTTAGTGATGTATCAGAGTCGGAGAATAGTGCAAAGGCGCGTAAATCAACATCAACCTACACTACTCAGAGGAACATGGTTACAAATGATCAACGCAGTGGATTGGTACATGGTCAGAACCAGTGACGACTACAAAACAAAGAAAATGAAAACACTACGAAAGCAGTGATTCGTCTGCGACAAAAGTATTTGAAACAAGATTTTCAATTTCTTGTTAGCAATTCCTCAATTGCTCATATCATTGCAATATTTGAGGTATCAATCCATCTTGGGAGATGATTCAATAAGAATACAAAGTTCAGTTTAATCTAAGCTAAATTAAAAGGTTTAAGGTGACAAGTAGCAATTAAAAGCAAAACACAACCTAAGAGAGACACTACAAGTTCTATAATATGAAACTAAGCCTTAATTACTACTAATCAAGTACTAATGACGCAATTAACTACTAATCAAGATTGACAAAATACTAAAAACGAAACCTAGGGATGGAATCATTGATTTGGGAAACTAAATGGACAACCTTACAATCATTTAAGCAACTAAACAAGCCATCTCTATGCCTAGAACACTAATTAAAGACTAATCCATGATGTGTGGCAATAATCCCTTCACTAATCACCCTAATGAACTAATGATGTTTTAGCATTAAAATGATTAGCAAGCATGAATAACAAGTCTAATAGCATGATAAACACCCTAGACAACTAATGATGTTTTAGGCTAGGTATGTAAATCTCTTATTAAGTTGGTTCAAGCATTTCATCAAACACTTGGTGGGTGTGTGAAATGCTTATGATCCAAATAGCAAAAGATTAGCTATTTGGCATTAAGAACACCTTAATAAGAAGAGAGATGAAAGAATCTATCCTAGATTGCAAGATTGAACCATTAGAAAACCCTAAATCTAACCCATCCCCAAGTTCCTAAAGAACTACTCACTAATCATAGTTAAACCCATCAAATCAAAGATAAGAGAAAGGTTAAACATGATTAGAGAAAAGATTAATAGAAGTTCAAGATAGATATTGCATAAAACTTAAAAGATCCAAAGCAAATACAAGGTTTTCTCTCAAAGAGGCTAAAAGTTTATGACAAGACAAGAGAGAATCCAAGTTAGCATAAAAATTAGGTCTAAAGAGTATTTATAGGAGGGACCCATAAAGTAGACAAAAAAGATTCGTCTGGGAAAGTTTCGGCGAGCTTCACCGAACCAACACGTCGAACTGAACTCCTGGACATTTGGTTCGGTGAGCATCGTCGAACGGTGTCGTCGAACCGGGCTTCAATGCCTTGATCCGTCTTCTCGCGTCTGGGTAAGTTTCGGCGTGACTCGTCGAACCGTCTCGCCGAACGGTCGTCCTGGAGGAAAGTTTCGGCGTGCCTTCGTCGAACCATCTCGCCGAACGGGTGTCCTGGAGGAAAGTTTCGGCCAGCTTCGCCGAACCGTCTCGTCGAACCGTCCTCAGAATTCTTCTTCTCCATCTTTTTGGCAACTTCTTGCTCTTCCAAGTGCTGTGCCATTCCTCTCCAACTCCATTGTTGCCTCCACAGCATCCATGTTACCTGATCAAGACTCCAAATGCACCAAAACATGCAAGGACTATGCAAAAACACTCTAGGACTCTAAATGATACAATGCAACACAATGATGCTATATTAGACTCCTAAATGATGAGAAACTTATACTAAATGGATGCTAAAATGATGCAAAATATAGACATATCAACTCCCCCAAACTTGCCTTTTGCTTGTCCACAAGCAAATGAAACACAAGCTAAGGAGAGAGGTTTGAAAGTGGGAGCTCAATATCCAAGATGGTTAACAATGATAATCAACTCAATATCCTAGTTCTTAATTCTAGAATGCATGTGAATACTTCCTACTCCAAAAGAGTTAGCCATGCCCATCTCAACATTCAAGTGTACTAAGAATTTAATCAAAACAAGTCTCCCTATCAAGCCAACTCTTTAACATTCATTAAGATCAAAACCATGAATCATGACATTGCAAGGCTAGTGAATTCATTTGGTTTAAGGACTGGGTTTTGAGATAAAAATGATCCCAATTCATCCGGTTTTGCATTTAAGTAAGGGTAACACTCAAAAGGATTGAACTACATGCATAATGCTAAAGGTAAGAAACAAGTGATGCATACAAGGATAGACTATCATCTACCCGAAATACTATCAATGATCCTACACCCCTCTCATTCATTTTTTTAGTTCACTCAACCCTCTAGAATCTACCCTTTCATCAAGGCTTTTGTGCCTTGCTAAACCCTTTGAATTTGGAACATTTTTCTCTTTTTAAAGCCTTAAGGGGGAACTTCTTCAACTTAGCAATTTTGGTGAATGGAGTAGTCTACACTTATTAACTTAGCTCTTCTTTTGATTTCTAGGTGGCCTTGCATATATATATATTTTTTTTTTCTTGGCCCTTTGGCTCTTTTGATTTCTTAAGACCACCTAACACTTTTTATTTACTTAGAGCTATTCCTTTTTAAAACCCAAGACTCTCCATTTCAAACCATTCTTCCCCTTATCTTCCTCCAACCCTTTTATCCATCATCTCTTTCTTCCCAACTTTTCCACAACTCATCAAGCATAATCACAACCAATTAAACCCCCAAATCCTAAGCCTAAAGCTAACCTCAAAATGCAAGGTTAGAATCTACATGAAAGTCTATACTTGTCGTTTCAAACCTAACACTTTATGCTAAGTTCAATCGAAATAAAGGCCTCACAAGTAGTCACACAAAAACAATTGGCTTCAAAGGAGGTAAGGTTTGGTAGGAGTTCTACTTGAGCTAGCAAGAGGGTGGCAAAGTGAGTAAGAAAGCTCAAGTATTTTCAATCCATGAATTCACTTTCAATGCAAGCATGATAATTAAATGTCCAAATTCGGTTTAAGTAAGTAGAGTTGGCTTTCAAATTCAAGACCATATTTTAACCAAAAACTAGTGACAAATGAGGTGGTCCAAGCATGGTTCTTCCTTACTTTCAAATTCATTCACAAGCATTAAAGAACTACTAACTAGGGTATTGAATTGATTACAAGAGTTAAAAATCTACAAGGATAGGCTCATCATTGCTCCCAATGCATATGCAAACAACCTAAATGAGAAAAATTCTAGACTCAATCCTAAAATGTTAACAAGTGCAAATGCAAACTAAATGATATTTTTTTTTTTAAATTTTCGAAAAACTTTTTCATTTTTTTTTGGTTTTTCTATGCCTTAGATGAGACTCAAATATGCATGCTAAAGAAAAATAAGATCACAAAACACAAAGTCAAATACCATACTCCCCCAAACTTAAATTACACAGTCTCTTGTGTAATCCAAGCTTGGAGAAGATTTCAAAATGCAAAAATAAAAACTAAATGGTATTTACAATGATTTGGAGTGGTACCTTGATCAAAAACGCATGGAGGAGGAGGAGTAGGATGGGTTGCTTGATTGAGGGGTGGGAAATCTCATAGCCCTCCATACTCAACCTAAGACTTTTCAAAACTCAAAGAAACATGATTATAGAATAAAAACAAGAATATATACAAGGATAACATGGGAATGCCTCCCAAGAGCGCTTGTTTAAAGTCACTAAGCTTGACTTTTCAAACCTTTTACACATTGGGAGGGTCATGGAGTGGATGTGAAGTTCCTCCTCCCTTCTCGATGAACATGGTGTTTGCTCCAATGTCTAACACCTTCTTCTTCTTCTTAGACCTCCTTCTTGCCCTCCTTGGTGGCTCAGCTATATGTTCCACCACATTGATTCCATCAAACATAGCAAGAAGACTCACACCATCAAAGCTTGACCCATCATACTCATTGTGGTCTGAGGTATCATTATCCTTTAGCATCACACAAGTGAATCCCATCAGCTGCTCCTTTTTATATGGTGGTTTTTCATCAATTTCAATAGTAGCACATGTGATTGTGCCACAAAAACCCAAGGTAGAAGGCTTCATAGGATAGAAGACCTTATCATTCACACTCTTGAGAATCACCCTCTTGTTTGTGAAATCAATGCTTGCACCAGCTGTATTGAGGAAGGGAGTACCTAGGAGAAGAGGTAGCCTTGTTGCTTGAACCATGTCCATGACTATGAAGTCAGTTGGGACTAGACACTCACCAATCTTCAATGGATAATCTTCAACAAGGCCTATAGGTTGTCTTGAGGAAGCATCAACAAAGGTAATAGGTGAGGGATACTTCTTTAGGTTTGTAATCCCAAGGCTCTTAGACATTTCAAGGGACATCACATTGACACTTGATCCAGAATCACACAAAGCTTCATCAATCTTTAAATTCCCAAGAGAGCAAGAAATCAAAAATTTTCCGGGATTACCAAGCTTTGGAATAGTCTTAGGCTCATCCCTTGTTGTGCTTGGTGGATTAAGGCTTTCCATCAGCTCTTCTACCTTCTCCCTATTAGCTAGCAAGTCTTTGATGAACCTTATTTGACCCTTGACTTGAGACAAACTCTCCCCCTTTGGCAAGGGTGCTCCAACTTTCTCCATACTTCCTCTAAAGCTTGAAAGCACTTTCTTTTGTGCCTTAGTCAAAATCCGCTCAGGATATGGGAGTGGTGGCTTATAGATAAGGAGATCACAAGCTCCTTCTTCACTCTTCTTAGCCACTTCTCTTACATCCTCCTCAACTCTTGCCTTTGTAGAAGTCTTGGGTTCATCAAACACTTCTTTACCCATTTCTGTAGCAACAACCATGGAGTCATTTTCAATAACCACCTCCCCATCTTGAACTTCAATGTCCTCATTGAATGTAGATGTATCATAAGGAGCTTCGAATAGTTGCTCAAACTCTAGCACAACTATCTCATACTCATCTGCATCAATAGTGGAGATAGCATTGCAATACTCTTTTGGGTTAGCTTCGGGCTTACCGGGGAAAGTGCCTTGAGAATTGGAGCTAGAAGCCTTGCCCTTGTTATCAAGTTGCTTGAACTTTTGTTGAAGACCTCCTATTTGAGTTGCAAGCTCATTGAGTGAAGAATCCATCCTTGTGTTGATCTCAGCAATCTTCTTTCCCATATTAGCATCATTTTGAGCTTGACCTTGAATTATTTGTTGAAGCATGAGCTGAACATTGTCTTGTGGAGGACCTTGTGAAGGTTGAGGAAAACCAGGTGGAGCATTGTACTTTTGACCATTATAGTTGCCTTGGTTTCCTCCTTGGTAGTTAGACCTTGGTGCATAACCCGTTTGTTGATTGTTGTAAGGCACAAAAGGTTTGTTTTGAGTAGCTTGTGGAGGGTAGACTTGGTCTCCGGGGTTGGCTACATTAGTACTTCTATAAGAGAGGTTGTTATTCCCCTTATAGTTGTTGTTGGAGTAGTTGTTGTAGCCTCCTTGGCCACCCACGAAATTGACCACTTCTTCACACTCTTGAGCCTTAACTTGATCATCACAATCTTCTTGGTACTCACTAACAAAATGTACATGCCTTTGATTGGAAGACATGAGCATGTCCATCTTGTCATGTAGAGACTTCATTTCTTTCTTGTGAGATTCATAGTCACCTCCCCTTGGAGCTCTATCATAGTCTTCATTGTAATTACCATCACTCAAGGCAAGATTCTCTACAAGCTCCAAACCATCTTCTACTTCTTTGCCTAATAAGTTTTCATTACTTGCTGTATCAAGAAGCATTCGAATCTTTGGGATAACTCCTCTATAGAGAGTGCTTAGTAGAGACTCTTGTGTGAAGCCATGATGAGGGCATTGCATTGTGTTGCCCTTGAACCTATCCCATGCTTCATTAAAAGACTCATTGTTCTTTTGAGTGAAGCTAGAGATCTCATTCCTCAACTTGGCCGTCCTTGAGTTGGAGAAGAACTTAGATAAGAAAGCCTTCTTGCATTCATCCCAAGATGTGATTGTTCCTTGGGGCAAGTTTTTCTCCCATTGCCTTGCTCTATCCCCAAGAGAGAAGGGAAAGAGTCTTAGCTTGAAAGCATCCTCACTCACACCATTCATCTTGAACAACCCACAAACTCTATCAAAGTTATCCAAGTGATCAAGTGGATCCTCCATAGGCGAACCATGGAACTTGTCTTGTTGAACCATGGAGATGAAAGCTGCCTTCACTTCAAAGGTGTTGTTGTGAACTGGTGGAGGTTGAATACCATATCTATTTTGATGAATATTTGGAGCATCACCAGCCCCAATGGTTCTCCCTTGTCTAGGCACATGCAAGGGGTTTCCATTGCTCCTTGGAGCTTACTCATTTCCATTATGAGCTTGGTTTGCATGCGCCATTGGTGGAGGGTGTTGAACTCTTTGTTGTTCTTCCATTCTCAACCTTTTTAACCTTGCAGCCTTCCTTCTTGCAATCCTAGCAACCCTTTCCAACTGATCAATCTCTTGAAAGCCTTGGAAGTTGTTGTCTCCTTGTGATCTTAGGTGCATCCAAGGGAAACTGAAATCTAGAAAATGAAATGGTCAATAAACACAAAAGTATTACTTAGTCTCAAACTAAACTCAAATTTTAATGATCAAAGAATCCCAATATGGAAACGGCGCCAAATTGAAACAAGACTTTTTATGTCTTGGAGCAATTCCTCAATTGCTCATATCATTGCAATACTTGAGGTATCAATCCATCTTGGGAGATGATTCAATAAGAATGCAAAGTTTTGCTTAAGCTAAGCTAAATTGAAAGGGGTTTAAGGTGACAAGCAATGATTAAAATAGAAAGCACAACCTAAGAGACACACTACAAGTGCAATAATATGAAACTAAGCCTTAATCACTACTAATCAAGATTACTAATTATGAAATTAACTACTAATCAAGAATTCAAATTGCTAAAAACGAAACCTAGGGATGGGTTCATTGATTTGGGAGTCTAAATGGGCAATCTTGCAATCATTTAAGCAACTAATCAAGCTATCTCTATGCTTAGAACACTAATTATAGACTAATCCATGATGTTTGGTACTAATCCCTTCACTAATCACCCTAATGAACTAATGATATTTTAGCATTAAAATGATGAGCAAGCATTGATTACAAGTCTATTAGCATGATAAACACCCTAGACAACTAATGATGTTTTAGGCTATTAATGTAAATCCCCTATTAAGTTGGTTCAAGCATTTCATCAAACATTTGGTGGGTGTATGAAATGCTTATTATCCAAATAGCAAATATTAGTTATTTGGCATTAAGAACTACTTAATAGTGAGAGAGATGGAAGAATCTATCCTAGATTGCAAGATTTGATCATTAGAAATCCCTAAATCTAACCCATCCCTAAGTCCCTAAAGGATCTACTCACTAATCATCCTTAAGCACATCAAATCAAAGGTGAATGATAAGTTAAACATGATTAGAGAAGAGAAAATGATAAACTCAAAAGAGATATTGGATTAAACTTAAAAGATTCAAAGCAAATACAAGACTTTTCTCAAAGTGGCTTAAAAGTTCTTGACAAGACAATAGGGAATCCAAGTTAGCATAAAAATTAGGTCTAAAGAGTATTTATAGGAGGGACCCATAAAGTAGACAAAAAAGATTTTTCTGGGAAAGTTTTGGCGAGCTTCACCTAACCAATACGTCGAACTGAACTCCTGGACATTTGGTTCGGTGAGCATCGTCGAACGGTGTCGCCTAACGGTCGTCCTGGAAGAAAGTTTCGGCGTGCCTTCGTCGAACCATCTCGCCGAACGGGTGTCCTGGAGGAAAGTTTCGGCCAGCTTCGCCGAACCGTCTCGTCGAACCGTCCTCATAATTCTTCTTCTCCATCTTTTTGGCAACTTCTTGCTCTTCCAAGTGTTGTGCTTTTCCTCTCCAACTCCATTGTTGCCTCCACATCATCTATGTTACCTGATCAAGACTCCAAATGCACCAAAACATGCAAGGACTATGCAAAAACACTCTAGGACTCTAAATGATACAATACAACACAATGATGCTATATTAGACCCCTAAATGATGAGAAACTTATACTAAATGGATGCTAAAATGATGCAAAATATAGACATATCACTCCATGGGCAAAACATAACATAGAACTTCATCCTCATACTTTCCAATAGCTAAGGGAACCACCACTTGACTGTTTACTTTCATTTCTCCACTGTCATTAAGCCACTGAAGCTTGTATGGCTTAGGATGCTTTCTGATCTTTAACCCTAACTTCTTGACCATCACGTCACTAGCTACATTGGTGCAGCTGCCTCCTTCTATGATCAAACTACGGACTTTTCCTTGAACTATGCAACGTGTATGAAACAGATTTTCCCTCTGTTCTTGCTCCTCTTGACTTGATTGCAAACTCAATGATCTTCTGGCTACAAGTAATTCCCCTTTGACTGGTTCCTCTTTATACTCATTTGAAAACAATTCAGCTTCTGATTTCTCATCTTCTGATTCAAACTCCCCATTGTCAAGAAGAATCATAACCTTTCTGTTAGTGCATTCATTTGCATAATGCCCCCTGCCTTGACACTTGAAACACTTGACATCTCTAGTTCTGGAAGTAGTAGCTTCAGCCTTGCCCTTGATGTCTTGAACTGCAGTATAAGGCTTCTTTTCATCTCTGGAATACGCAGGTTGCTTGGTATCCCTTGAATAGCTTGGATAGCTTGGTTTATCCTCTTTGTGAAAATTTGATCTTGGAAAAATAGCTCCAGCTCCATACATTGGTTTTGAAGATCCTCTTCTCTTGAGTTGTTGTTCCACCAGAATAGCCTTGTGAAGTAACTCCTCTAACTCCAAGTAATGCTGCATCTCTAATCTGTCTTGAATGTCTCTATTCAGGCCTCCCATGAATCTAGACATGGTTGCTTCTCTGTCTTCCGATATATCAGCACGCAACATCAGAGTTTCCATCTCTTGAAAGTAGTCTTCTACACTTCTGCTTCCTTGAGCAAGTCGTCTGAACTTCTGATGCAATTCTCTATGGTAATGACTTGGAACAAATCGTTTCCTCACTATAGTCTTCATCTCTGTCCAAGTCTCCACAGGATATTCTTGATTTCTCCTTCTTGAAGTAACTAACTGATCCCACTAGTTAAGAGCATAGTCATAAAATTCAGTTGCAGCTACTTTAACTCTGCTTCTGTATAGTGTTGACAGTTAAACACTAGCTCAATCTTCTTCTCCCATTCCAGGTAAGCATATGGATCATTTTTGCCATGGAATGGTGGAATTCTGAGTTTAAGACCATTGAAGTTGTCCTGGTAGTGATCTATGTTGTCTCTAACTCGTCTCTGTCTTCTTTGGCTGCGGTATTACTTAGTCTCAAACTAAACTCAAATCTTAATGATCAAAGAATCCCAATATGGCAACGGCGCCAAATTGAAACACGATTTTCAATTTCTTGTTAGCAATTCCTCAATTGCTCATATCATTGCAATATTTGAGGTATCAATCCATCTTGGGAGATGATTCAATAAGAATACAAAGTTCAGTTTAATCTAAGCTAAATTAAAAGGTTTAAGGTGACAAG
>JAHZTW010000012.1:3910745-3988133 GCA_020283515.1 Alliaria petiolata | reverse complement strand
TTGCCCAAAGAGGCTAAAAGTTCTTGACAAGACTAAACAGAAAAAGACTTAGAATAAAAATTAGGTCTAAAGAGTATTTATAGGGGGACCCATGAGAATGAAGAAAAAGAAATCGTCTGGGGTCGGATCGACGTGTTCGTCGATCCAAGTCGTCGATCCGACACCCTGGAAATTTGGTTCGATGAGATTCGTCGAACCAAGTCGTCGATCCGACGTCCTGGAAATCTGGTTCAGCGTGTCTCGTCGATCTGACTCGTCGATCCGACGACCTGGGAATTTGGTTCGGCGTGTCTCGTCGATCTGCTTCGTCGATCCAGCACGAAAAAAGTCTTCTCCTTCATCTTCTTTGCTTCTTCTTGCCCCTCCAAGTAGTATGCATCATTCTCCAGCTCCATCCTCATCTCCATAGCGTCCTTTTCACCTGATTAAGGTTCCAAATGCAACAAAATATGCAAAGAACCATGCAAGAACACTCTAGGAAAATGCAACACTATGATGCTATATTAGACTCCTAAATGATGAGAAACTTATACTAAATGGATGCTAAAATGATGCAAAATATAGACATATCAGTATTCTGATGCAGAGTTAACCAGGATGCATAGGGAAGGTATTTGTTTTGAGTGTGGTGGTAAATGGTCACGAGCACATGTTGCTGAATGCCCTAAGAGAAAACTGCATTTTCTGACTGTACGGGTTAGAAATGGAAGTGTTGGGTGACGCAGAAGAAGTTGAGTCACCAGAGGATCAGTTGGTGTTAGCTCACGAGCTGATAACTCTTTCTCTCAACTCATTTTTGGGGATCCACTCTCCTAAAACAACAAAGTTATATAGGAAGATTGGGAAATTCAGAGTGATCATGATGCTTGATAGTGGAGCATCTCACAATTTCATTTCTCCTGAAGTTGTGAAAAGGCTGCGGTTGAAAATTTGTGCAGAAAGCAGCTTGGATGTGTTGTTAGCCAATTGTGTTACAGTCAAAGGCACTGGTGTATGCCGTGATGTAACGTTTACATTGTCTGATGTCAACTTCACATCTGATTTTATCTCATTAGAACTCGGAATGGTGGATGTCATACTAAGTTTACAATGGCTTGGAACCTTGGGAAAATGTGTGGTAGACTGGAAAAAACAAGAGCTGACATTTGTCTACAACAATCAGTTGGTGGAATTGATGGGCGATCCGTCTTTACATTACCCTCAGCTATCTTACAAGTCCTTGTCAGCTTTACCTGCTGATATAAGGGAAAAGAAGTGCCTATGATACTCAGCAGCACGACATCCGAGACCTTTCGAGCAGTTCCAGAATCCATTACCAACTTATTGGCACAATTTAGTGGAGTTTTTGAGGGTCAAGAACATGCAATCAATCTTCTACCAGGGATTACAAGCATATCTGTGAGACCTTATCGGTATCCTCATGCCACCAAGGTTGTAATGGAGAAGATGGTCTTAGAAATGCTAGATTCTGGGATTATACGGCCAAGTACAAGTCCTTTCTCTAGTCATGTTTTGTTGGTACCGAAGAAGGATAAGGTGTGGAGGTTTTGTATTGATTATCACGCTTTGAAACCGAGCAACGGTCCCCGAAACATTTCCCATACCAGTCATTGATCAACTCCTTGACGAACTACATGGTGCAACAATCTTTTCTATACTGGATTTAAGATCAGGTTATCACCAAATCAGGATGATAGAAGCAGCTATACACAAAAATGCTTTCGGGACGTTAGAGGGACATTATGAGTTTTTGGTGATGCCATTCGGCTTAACCAATGCTCCACCAACATTTCCGGAACTAATGAACAAGGTTTTTAATCCTTACCTTAGACAGCGGTGGAACCCCAAAATCGAGCAACCATCAATATCAGGTACCCAAGACCAACAGAGCTACAAAGACATATTCCAATGCACCCGAAATAGACTTAAAGATGGATTTCGCACTTCTGAGCATCAAGAAAGCTCAGCCTCCACCCAAACAAGGTATGAATGTTTACTTGACAGGAAATAGAGCTCATAACATCAAGAATCTCCCAGAGATCACATCGGAGCGTCAAGATATCGCCAAAACGAGCTGTGAAGCCCATAGAAGACAAATGGAGCAAGCCGAGGATTCAGAAGCTAAGCACGAGGAAACACTTGAAGATCTCAACTATTTCGACATCAATGGACTTCAAGAGGAAGGATTCATCAAATATTTCAAGCTAGACGGACTATTAGAAGCCTTGAACACCTCAGCTTCAAAACCAGCCTATCCGAGCACAAACCAGGTAAGTATTATTTATTATGAATTTGTGCAACTAATCTACAATGTCGCAGTGGTATTTAGAGCTTCAAGGGACCACTGGTCGAGCCTCAGCAAGGACGACATTAGTTTAAATAGTTTTCTTTTTATTTTAGAAAACTTTCCTTTTTCTGTATTTTGAACGCTTTGTTGTTTCTTTTTACAAGTCCTGTTGTTTTGAGTCTTTTTCTTTTATTTGTGTCGACCAATTTAGGTCATAGCTGATAGGACCACCTTTATAAGGTCCCCTTGCAGCCTTGTAACCGTGACCTTTTTGATAATCAATAAAATAGCCGTTTTCTGTAATTCTTGTTCAAGCGCAGTTTGTCGAGTTTCTTTGCTTCTGTTCTTTGTGTGGAATCACTTAGAGCTGAGCAAGTTTTGCTGTATCAGATGTCCTTCTCATAATCTCTGTGGTGCCATCGATCCCCCATCTTGTCCAGATTACTTGTGGAATCAAGTTATCTTGCTCAAGCGCTGTTTGTGGAATCATTTAGCAAACCATCACCCCCATCAATTGATCTAACGTGAGAGTGTCTCTAGACCAGCACGTTTGATCCCATCCCGTGAGCCTCTCACCATCTGAGGTTCACACCAGACAGTTTGTTCTGGTATTCTTTGACGACATACTGGTCTATAGTTCAAGCATCTCTCAACAAGTGGAACACTTGCGAGTAGTAATTAAGATTTTTGAGGAACAACAGCTGTTAGCCAACAAGAAGAAGTCTGTTTTTGGGTTACCTCAGGTGGAATATCTTGGTCACATCATCTGCAAAGAGGGAGTGGCAACATAAACAACCAAGACAGTGGCTATGAAACAGTGGCCAACTCCAAAAACAGTCAAAGATCTGAGGGGATTTTTAGGCTTAACAACTTATTATCGCAAGTCGCGGGTATGGTATCATTGCTCGGCCACTTACAGAGATATTGAAGAAGGATACCTTTCAGTGGTCACTGGAAGCACAACATGCTTTTGATCAGTTAAACGACGCAACGTCATCTGCCCCGGTTCTCGCCTTGCCTGATTTTGCTAAGGTTTTTGTTTTGGAGACTGATGCCTCAAGATTTGGAGTAGGTGCAGTGTTAATGCAAGATCGTCATCCTATAGCCTTCTTCAGTTATGGTTTCACTCCACGAGAACAGTTAAAGCCCGCATATGAGAGAGAGTTAATGGCAATAGTGATGGCAGTTATGAAATGGAAACACTATTTGGGTTGGGAGAAAGTTTGAAGTTCACACAGATCAATGCATTCTCAAGTATCTGTTGGAGCAAAAGGAAGTGAATCTGGAATATCAGAGATGGCTCACGAAGCTTTTGGGTTTTGAATTTGATATTTTATACAAGCCAAGTTGTGAGAATAAGGCTGCCGATGGGTTATCTCTTATCCCACCAGATTATAATAGGGTTACTACTACTATGTTAGCTCTCACAGTTCTTTCAATATTATAGATTCATGATTTGTGTAAGGAGATCGACGCGGATGTAACTATACAAACATTGATCACTCAAGTTCGAAATGGGGACCATTTATCCACGAACTATACAATTATAAATGGCCGTCTTCGGTACCGTAAAATATTAATCATTCCTAAGACTTCCTCTTTCATTCATATCATTATCAGAGAGTGTCATGATAGTCAATTGGGAGGCCATTCAGGAGTGTTAAAGACAGTTAAACGAATTCAATTGAGGTTTCATTAGTCAGGAATGTTCAAGTCAGTGCGGAAGTATGTATCTGAATGCCGGTTTGCCAGCAACACAAATACTCGACATTGTACCCAGCTGGACTTTTACAGCCCTTACCAGTTCCTACTATGGTTTGGGAAGATATTTGTATGGATTTCATTGAGGGATTACCTACTTCTTATGGCTACAATGTCATATTAGGGGTGGTGGACAGATTAAGTAAGTATGGTCACCTTGTTGGACTGAGACATCCATTCTCTGCTTTGGATGTTGCTCAAAGATTTCTCTCTGAAGTGGTTAAGTTGCATGGATTCGCAAAAACAATTGTGACAGACAGAGATCACATTTTTCTAAGCTCCTTTTGGAAGAAACTGTTTCGTTTGGAGGGGATGAAGCTGAATTACAACACTGCTTTTCACCCACAAACTGATGGGCAAACGTAGGTTCTTAATCGTTGTTTAGAGACGTATCTCAGATGCGTCGCTTCAGGGCATCCTAAGACGTGGCACAAGTTCTTATCCTGGGCAGATCTTTGGTATAATACATCCTACCATACATCCTTGAAGACTACTCCGTTTAAGGTGTTGTATGGAAGGGATCCACCTTCTCTTTTGCGCTATGAAGAGGGTTCAACAGTTAATTTCGAGTTGGAAGAGATGCTCAAAGAGAGAGATAAAATGCTGGCTGAGATTAAGTTGCAATTGGCGAGAGCTCAGAACAACATGAAAGGACAAGCAGATAAACATCGGCGTGATGTGCATTACGTTGTGGGCGATAAAGTGTTTATCAAATTAAAACCTTATCGTCAACAAACTGTGGTCAAACGATTCTGTCAGAAGTTTGCAGCACGTTTCTTTTGTCCTTATGAGGTTCTGGAAAAAATAGGCAGCGTTGCTTATCATTTGAATTTACCCGCAGGCTCAAAAATTCATCCAATGTTTCACGTCTCTCAGTTAAAAAGGGCAGTCGGAGATGAGCAATGGTTGCAACCTCTTCCTATTGATGTGACCGATATGACTACAATGGACTTTGCACATGAGGAAGTGTTAGCTAAACATTACTCTCCAACATGCATAGTTGAGTTGTTGGTTAAGTGGAAGGGACAGCCTGATCATGAGAGTACTTGGGTCTCTTCGGCTGAGTTGTTTAAACAATTTCCCAATGACAAGCTTGAGGACAAGCTCATTTTCAAAGGAGGGAGTATTGATAAGATACATAACACTTACTATCGCAAGAAGGGAAGGAGGAAGGATACTTAATACAAGTCAAGTGAAGAAATTATAGAAGCACAGTAAACCTCTGAGTGCAACAGAGGGTTTGCCATTCTTTACAACAAAGTCCGTATAAGTGTTGTTATTTTCTTTCTTTTGGGATTATGCATTTTTTAGATTGTAAAGACTAAGTGTGATGAGCTTAGAGGTGATCGCCATGAGATCATCTTACCGATCGTGTTGAGATCTGGATAATGCAATCTCTAATTGCTTTTCTTAATCAATCGATTCATTCATTCTCTTCATCTCTCTCGTTCACTCTCAATTACAAGTATACTCTATCAACATGGTTTTTGTTTGAACAGATAATAGTATCTATTGAAGTATGAACATGGTTTTGGTTTTATTGTGATTTTGTTTTGGGGTTGTCATATTTCCTAATTGCTCAAAGTTTAATTTTTTTAGTGATCTTGGTTAGTGTTTCTTTTGAAGCTACTTGACTCCGCATGAAACTGGTAAATTCTCTGTCTATGTTTAAGTTTTCTTGTTTTGTTGGTTTCTTTTGTTTTTGGTTTTGTTTTGTGTCTTTGAGAATGGAGTCGAACAAGGAAAAACGCATCTAATGTGAGATTCCAGCTTCATTTATGCAATTGACATCGATGTGATTTTGAAATCATAATTTTGTTTTACAACAACAAAAACTCCTCTTTTAACAAGATTTCAAAGCCTTTTTTTTTATCAAACCCAAGAGATTAGGTAGACATTCCTCTAATGTCCTACCGTTTCTTGTTTTTGGATATTATATCATTTATACTTTAGGTTTTGTTTGGCATTTTTGTTTTTCCCTTCAACCCCAAAAAAGATTATTGGCAGACACTAATTTAATAGTGTTCTGTACGATTCTTATTTGGGAACATTGTCCCGTTACAGTTGTGAATTGAACCAATATATGAGTTAGTAGTGCATGTCACAAGAAGAATGTCTTCAGAAAAAGACTCTAGAAAATGGCTTGAGGCAAAAACTATGAATCGGAAGATAACGAGGAATTAAGAAAGTTTTTATGGTAAAGGAATAATGTCTAACGAGGGATATATGGGTTGCTAGTGCATGTCTAAGGAAGAATGAATTTAGACAAAGTCTCGATTGAAAAAAGATTCCTTACTTTAATACCCATGGTTTAAAAGTCTTAGGCAAAGACTATGGATTGAAAACAGATGCCTCACTTTACTACCCACGACTTAAAAGTTTCTACACAAAGACTTAAAAGTCAAAGACTATGAATTGGAAGATAACAAGGGATTAATAAAGTCTGAAGGCAAAGACTGAATTGAAAACAGATTCTTCATTTTATTACCCACAGCTTAATGGTCTTTAGACAAAGACTTAAAAGGCAAAGACTATGAATTGGAAGGTAGCGAGGGATTAAGAAAGTCTTAAGGCAAAGACTGTGAATTGAAAACAGATTCCTCACTTTGCTACTCACGACTTAATGGTCTCTAGACAAAGACTTAAGGGAATGGCTATGAATTGGAAGATAATGAGGGCTTAAGAAAGTCTCAAGGCAAAGATTATGAATTGAGAACTATGTCTTTGTGATAACCACACAGCTTGAAAAGTAGACAAAGAGTATGGGTTGGCTTTCAAGTTGTTGGTAGGATAGAACGACCAACAGCTGTAATAAGTCTTAAGAGAAAGACTAAAACAAAAGGTTGGATTCTTTATTTCACCATTCACAGCTTAGAAAAGTAATTACACAAATACTTTGGGTTGGTTTCTGACTTGTTGCAAGGAAAAAAGGCCAACGACTTAAAGAATTCATAAGGCAAAGACTCTCGACAAAGATGATTAATAACATAATCCTAGTTAACGACGCGGCTTAGAAGTCAGTTTAGACTTGTTAGATGGTAAAAACGACTAACGGCTTGTATGAAAAGAAGACCAACGGCTTAAAGAAGTTCTAAGGAAATTTTTTTGACAAAGATTATGAATGGGAAAAGATTCTTACTTAAACCACACGGCTTAGAAATCTTTAGACAAAGACTATTGGTCAGTTTAGACTTGTTAGATGGTAAAAACAACTAACGACTTGCTGTATGGAAAAAAGATCAATGGCTTAAATAAGTCATAGGGTTAAAGATTCTTACTTAACCACGCGGCTTAGAAGTCTTAAGACAAATACTATATATCAGTTTAGACTTGTTAGATGGTAATAACGACTAAAACGTTGTTGTATGGAAAATAGACCAACGACTTAAAGACGTCATAAGGTTTATGATTCTTACTTAACCACGCTGCTTAGAAGTCTTAACACAAACTATGGATCAGTTTAGACTTGTTAGATGGTAAAAATGACTAACGATTTGTAGTAAAGAAAAAGTCATGCGGCTTAAAGATGTCATAAGGCAAAGATTCCTGACATGATTATGAATCGAGAAAAGATTTTTGCTTAACCATACGACTTAGAAGTCTTAGAAAAATACTTTGGACCAGTTTAGACTTGTTAAATGGTAAAAACGACTAACTATTTGTTGTAAAGAAAAAAAAACCTGCGAGTTAAAGAAGTTATAAGGAAAATATTCTTGACAACGATTCTAAATCGAGAAAGATTCTTACTTAACCATACGGCTTACAAGTTTTAAAACAAATACTTTGGATCATTTTAGACTTGTTAGATGGTAAAAACGACTATAACGATTTGTGGTAAAGAAAAAAGACCTACAACTTAAAGATGTCATAATGCAAAGATTGCTGACAACGATTATAAATTGAGAAAAGATTCTTACTTAACCATACGGCTGAGAAGTCTTAAAAAAATACTTTGGATCAGTTTAGCCTTGTTAGACGGTAAAAACGACTAACTATTTTTTGTACAGAAAAAGACATACGGCTTAATGATGTAAACATCAGTGCCACTACAACCGTGCCAGAGGAGAAAAGCTACATTGGAGCCAGTACCGATCTAGACAAGCTTGTGTCCGAGGTTAAACCGGCTGCCGAGCTTGAATCCAAGCATAAACCCGAGGCTTACAAATGGGCTGTGACCATTTGTACTCTTTTTCCTTATCCTTGGTTTTGTCCCAATGGGTTTTCCGGGAAAGGTTTTAACGAGGCAAATCGGTTCACAAGTTTAAACCCCATTCAACCCTCCAATGGAGTTAATCCGGGGCAAAGAATACTTGGAGCTGTTTACGAAAGGAGTGAGGACTTAAACCCAAAACTCTACCGTTCTATACATCAAGGAGAGCCTCCAGATCGAGCCAAGGCATTGCCGGTTCAGTTCAAAAAGCAAGACAATCAAGTTAAACCAAGTAATCGCACGGCTGGATCAACTTATGCATTTTCGGGTCAAAGTATGGTAAACATGAAGATATATTCGACCAACACATTTTGTTCACCCTTCCTGGAGTTCACAGAAGCTACAAAAGATTTAGAACCACCAGATCATGTCAGTACACGCCTCAGACTTCTTCAAGCACAAGAAGATCCAACAAAGAAGAAACTTTCCTTTTCCGAACAAGTATGCTTGCCTTGCACGGGAGAGAAAGATCAAAGACCATTTACTCCACTTGATCTCGACCCTCCATCCTCCTTAGAAGATCTCAGACGTCCATTCAACCACGGAGCCCTAAAGGACGTCCCCATTCCCTCAGCTTTTGCCTCAGCCGCATCCACTTTAATGCCTAACGTCTAGAGCGTTTATGGCGACATCTTCTTTGATTTTATTTGATTCATTAATTTCTCTTTTCATAGCTAAGGCCATTAAAGCTTGTTTCTATCGAGCAATATATAAGCTCATCCCTTTTGTACTTTCAATTCACGTTTTAAGCAATAAAAATCCCCTTTGTTTGTTTCAAAAGAGTTATCTTTGAATCAATCTTGTTCCTGCGAGTGTTTAAGTGTTTGTGGAATCAAACCCTTAGATTTTCCTGTTGTTTCTTACTGTCCTTTCGAGGAATAGCCCTTGGAAGTTAAAAACATAAACCGTTGATTGTGGATTCAATCAACAAACCGGTTACTCATCATCTACATCGCCTCCATCTCGCGGCTAAGACTTGAATCAAGGGTGTAAGGCTTTGGTGGATTCCGAGTCTTGTGTCACTTAAAGAAGTCATAAGGCAAAGATTCTTGACAAAGATTATGAATCGAGAGATTCTTACTTAACCACGCGGCTTAGAAGTCTTTAGACAAAGACTATCGATCAGTTTAGACTTATTAGATGGTAAAAACGACTAACGACTTATAAAAGTCATAACGCAAAAATTCATGATAAAGACTATGAATCGAAAACAGAATCCTACTTAACCACAAGGCTTAGAAGTCTTTAGACAAAGGCTATGGATCAATTCAGACATGTTAGATGGTAAAAATGATTAACGACTTGTTGTATGGGAAAAATACCAACGGCTTAAAGAGTTCATAAGGTTAAAGGTTAATGAAAAGGATTATGACTCGGTTTCCGATTTGTAGGATGGGAAACAAACGACTAATGGCTTAAAGAAGACTTGTTGGATGAAAAAAAACAACCAATGGTTTCAAGAAAGTTTAAGCCAAAGACTATGAATCGAGAACTATTTCGGTTCGATAACCACAAGACTTAAAAGTAGCCAAAGACTATGAGTTGGATGGATATAACGACCCATGTCTGAAAAGTCTTAAGACAAAGACTATGAGTTGGTTGATGGAAGGAATGACTAATTGTATGAAATCAGTCTTTCGATAAAGACTATCTTTTGATTCGTTGTATGGAACTGCCATCAGTATTTGTTAAGTAAAGACTAACTAATTCTGATTTTTTCCAGGTATGTGTTTCAGAAGGTGTTCAAATTGTTATAGACTCGGAGGAGATTTCAAGGATAACAGACATCGCGTACTTGAAGAAGTGCCAGTTCTTCGGAAAGTCATATAGGCATGGACACCGATATCAGTTCATCCTCCCGTCCAACACAGCAGCCGTCATGTTCATACTGAACCCGTACCTGACCACGATCAGAGAACCTCAGCATTTGGACTTCGAGCCTCAAGATGAACACCTTTTTCCCCCTATGGAACTGACTTCCATGGAGATTTCGAGGAGGAATAAGGGGAGGAAGCCGATATAGTTGCTGAGGAAGATGAAGCAGAAGAGGAAGGTTATGAGGAGCCTACTGACGAGTACGTCTTCCCAATTTATGGAGCAGAGCATTACCACATTAATCCAATCACGAGTGGTACGCACCGAACCCTCAAGTCATCCCACGATCGCATCAACATGCTCCAACGATACTGCAAGTGGCAAGACCGGTCGATCAGGAAGCTCGTCTCCACGGTGAAAGGAATAAAGGGGCACGTGAAAGGCATGAAAGGCCAAATCAAGTCCCTCACGTCAAAACTGAAGGGGTCGACCTCGTCACCACGGCTTGAAGTCGATATGTCACCCGGGGAGCATGAAGATGAAGAAGGAGAAGAAGGGTCTGAGGAAGCAGACAGCCAAATGCTCCCGGAGAAGCATTTCTTCTCATTCATGCCAAGGGAGCACGAGCAAAGTTAGCCTGGGAGATCCTCCTACCACGAGGGGAGCATATCGAGGAAGAGGCGTGCGAGCCAGTCCCCGATACCGGAGTCCGACAACCCCTCTCTCTCAACCAGTGAGGACATCACGTCCTCACATCATACCGATATCTGAGGTACCACACCAAACCCTTGTATATAAGCATTTTTCTTTTTCTTTGACTTTTTGTTTAAATTTTTAGCATTTTTAGGAATGTATTCTTCCTCTCTTTTATCACACAGTGACTGTGTGATTTAAGTTTGGGGGAGTACATAGCACATGCATTAACTTATTATAGATATCATGCAATTATCTAATTGCATAAAAAAATCAAAAAAATTAAATTTTTTTTGAAAATTATCCCACAAAAAGAAAACCATTTAGTTGCATCTCCATTTTAGGATTGAGTCTAGATGCATTCATTTATAATTCATAGCATTTGCATAGGGTGTAAAGTGTAATGAATCCTTGTAAATAACCATTTTTAAGTCATGAAGTCAATGCCTTAGTTCTTGTTTGTTTGATGCATTCTGAATTAGACCGAGCTTAAGGCAGCACCACATTTGGAATTCGTCTTGTAAAATTCGGTCTTAGCTAGATGCATTGTGATTTGAACCATTTTCCTATTTAACTTGAACCGTTAATACTGAAAATTTAATTATCTTGTTCATGCTTGTTATCAACTCATAGATTTCACTTGGAATTTCTTTCCCCATTTCACCACCCTTTTGCTAGTCCAAGTACAAGACCACACCCGAAACCTTAACCTTTGTTTGAAACCATAAACACTTTTGTGAGCATATGTCAGGCCTTTGCATAAATTTATGAATCTTCTTAGGCAAAAAGTGTTGGGTTTAGGCTGACAAGGTTGGATTCTCATGTAGACGTTGGCTCGCAACTCGAGTCAACACTAGGTTAGGTGGTTTCGAACTGGTAACGGCTTGATACAGATATGATATGCCGATATTTCTGGGTAGACGTGGAAGGGTGGGTTCCGATTGTTGATGATATGTTAATGGCCAAGACTTGGAACTTGGAACATAGAAATGAATCTAAGAGACAGCTAGTACCGGAACTAAGAAACAAGAACGCATTGATCATCCTTAAGGGTCCTATGATACACTCAAGGACTAAGCTCTTTAATTAAGATATTGGAGGACTCATCAATCACATTCGCAACCCCACCGATCAAGATATCAATCCAGAAGGTGTCCTTCCACAAGGCACCTTGGTTCTTATTCAAGGGATGTAAGTTAACAAATGGGATAGTAATGGGTCATACTCTTTTTCCCTTGTCAAGTTTTATCCCATTGGGTTTTCTTGACAAGGTTTTTAATGAGGTGCCCATCTACTAAATCATCCCCCATTTGTTAATATCCAATAAATCTTGATACTCTAAAGAAATCAAGAGGGAACAAGAAGCCACAAAACTTCAAATCCGAAGCGAGTTCATGAGGAGTACTAAGCAAGCGTTTTTCAATTTTGTGTTAAACTCATAAAGCATACAAAGAGAACAAGGAAATGAAGGTCAATTGGTCATCTCCCCAGACCAAGACGTTTTGTTTATTTAAAGAAGTAAGCATGTCAAAGCATCTCTTCAGGCCCAAGTCATTTTCTGCTTTAGGAAGCAGCCAGGCAGCCTAGCACCTCTCTACCTCATCCATGCTTTAAATAAATCCCTTAAAACAGAGAAGGCAAGTTGAGACTTATTCCCACGCTCACCCATCATTCTCTGCCTTAAAACCATTCCCCATGCTTCACAGGCTTTGCTCTTGCCCATCTTGCATCAAAGAAAACAATGCTTTTTTCCCATTACCCTTGGCAGCGTTTTGTCCCTTGTATGATGGGAATAATGCCTCCTTAGTTTACTTGTTCTTTTTCATTGCCCATGTTGGGATTTATTTCTCTATATAAATTATCTCCCTTCCTTTGTAAAACACAACTTATATCTTGAGTAATAAGAACACATAAGTTCCTTTTTATCTCTTGTATGCTAGTGAGTAATATCTAGTGTTCAAGAATTCGATTTGTTTGTGAGTTATATCAAGCAAATCAAAAATCGTTTTGCTTGTGAGTTATATCAAGTGAAACACTTTGGGTTTAGTAAGGAGAATCCACAACCCTTATCAAGCCTATTCGCCCCATACTCTAAGCTTTTGTTCTTCACTTATCAATAGCAAACGCTCCCCTTCACTTCTTTAACTTCAGATTGTTCATCCTTGGGAGAATCACTTCAGTTGATAAATGGAAGGGGAAGGAAAGGAAGAAAATCACTTAGTCAGACGGGGACACATATCAGGAGATGGCGGCTACAAAGGAGGCTCGAAACAAAGAGAAGAAAAAGCGATTCCAAAAGAAGTAAAGAAGGTCAAAACCTCAAATTTCATAACCGGCCAACAACACCAAAGGTGAAACGCAAGGAATGCAACAAAGGAGCCAAAAGTAAATCTGAAACCTATCTCCAGCAAAGAAGAAGTCCCCCGAAGATGACCAGAAAAGGTAAAACGAGGAATGAAATCGAGAATAAGGCGAAATGCCTAAGAAAATGGTAGCTTAGGAAGGGACATATTAGGCTATGGTAGAGAACGAAATAGGTGCTTGGGTAGATGGGAATTTATCCTTGTATGCATCCATTAATTTTTACCCTTATCATTTTTCATTAAGAAGATTCCTTTCATGAGTGATCCCATTTAAACACTTAGCCCATACACACTACGAGTTCATCTTTAGCTCGTGACCTGACCCTGAACCAAGTTAGTTGACTGATAAGCATGAATAGGATCCACACTTTATGTTTTCTAATGAATGTTAAAGGGAATTGGGAATTTGAATGTGTATCTAAGTTGAGATTGGTTTTGCTTGATGATGTGATTAATGTGGCTAAGGCTTTTTGAGTAAGTAGAATTCGGTATGCATCCTAGAAACCTGAACTTAGACATTGACTTGATTTCTTTTAAATGGCGTTTTGAATTCAAACTTACACCTTCTTTTCAAACCTCACCCCTCCGGTTGGCTTTTGCTTGAGGACAAGCAAAAAGGCAAGATTCGGGGTGTTGATATCTCTGTAAATTACATCTTTTTCACTTACATTTCGTACTAGTTAGGACCTCATTCAAGCATTTTTTATCTTATTTTTTGTTTCATTCCCACTCATGTTAGGTCTAGATGCATTAAGTTAGGAATTTGCATATTCTTTCATGTTTTGGAGTGTTTTCTCAGGTACCAAAGTGTATGGAGGATGGTCCGAGGAAGAAGGTCCAAAGAGAGATCAAAGAAGGGGAAATGGACTATATCGGGCACGGATCACGACTCCTTAGCCGATACGGGCAAGCGCATGGGCAAACCTCGACGAGTAGCAGCGACTTGATCCCGAAAAAAGCACCCCGTAATGAAAGTCCAACAAGGTGATTCATCAAAGACGGAAATCGGAGCAAGGCATCATCATTAGCCCGATATTGGAAGGAAGCAACGGACTCCACAACAGCAAGATCCCGAAATCGTTCCCCGATATGGCGGTTGCCCGAAGAACACAAAGAGTTAGCATTTTGGCTTGCTTCCACGACTTGATGCATATACGCTACAGTCCAAAAGAGTACCCATTTCGGGCAAGTGGTCCCAACGCTCTAGGTTTTTCCTCTTTTGTGTATAAATACACATTGTTCCCCACGCTTATCTCTCTCTATCGTTCCACTTTTATTTTTCTGTCTTTCTTGTAACCGAAAACTCTTAGTTCTTTCACCATTAAAGCTTGTTAAAAAGCTTGAACCTTTTATGATATTTTGAAGTTATCAAGTCTTGTTTCATAGCATTTCTTGTTTTAAGCTTCTTTCTTTTCTTGCTTTTGACTATCTTGCAAACCATGAGTAACCTTCTTATCCTTATGGATCTTGAGGCTTCTCAAATGGTGAGCGGGTAGTTTTTTTAAGGATTTTGATGGGTTAAAAGAACGAAGGAACTCTCGGATTTACCTTCCTTGCTTAGCTAAAACATAAAGTTTGATTCTTTCTTGTTTACTGTTCTCAATGCTTAGTCTAGTTTGATCATCTAGTCTAAAGACTATAGGCGGCTTAACACGAACGCCAAATGCTTGCTTAGCCAAACCCATAAACAAGGGTTCGATCTTTCCTAGGCTCAGACGGACCATCTGTCTAGGAGATCTTACGGTTCAATAGGGACATTTTAGCGTGCTTGTTTCTTCTATTGTACCGCTAAGCGGGAGCTATTCTATGGTGATAGAGATTCAAAGAGGATAGAGTCAAACGCCATGGGCTAAACAACTTGTGGATCCCTTTACATAAGAATCACCATCTAAAGACCAAGTCTTGATGTGATCCAAAAGCTTTAGCTTGATAAACAATCTTAGAGTCACTTAGTTCATAAAACCCATCTTGATCCTTCTTTTATCTAATAAGCTTATCTTTTTACCGTTTAAATCATTACTTCTTGCTCAACTAGTTTAAGGTTCTTATTTTTATGGTCTTGAGTGACACAAGATCCAGTCTTTAGTAGTTTCTATTAGTAAAGTCTCAACCTTTTACCATCTTTAACTTGACTTGTGACACCGATATAACCGATCTGTCTACTAAACACTCTAAAATGGATTGATATCCCATACACTATACTGCAAATGGTTATAAGTGTTGGTTCATTGACCAGTAGCGTGAAAAATCTACTTATCAACATCGTAAACCCATCATTTGTTTTTCAAACCCAACTAAATTGCTCAAACCCTAAAACGCAATGTCTCTTAAGGCCCACTTCAAAGCATAAACCTAGCTTTTGTCAACTCTCCTCCCTCTCCTATATATATATTTCGACCAGCAGCCTAGAGAGTACAGAAAAAGCTCTAGCGAAGAACTGCCAAATTCTCTACAGCCTAGCTACCAATAGCTTTCGGACCAGTAACCTTTCGAGAATGTTTCCCGTCAAATCCAAAGGATCCAGATCGTGAACATGATCTTTTTGAAAAGAGGCATTTCAGATCATTCTAGAGCCTCTTCATTCGTCCGATTTAGAGGTATATTTCGTTAGTTATGGTCATTTCAATACGAGCAGGTATTTCTATCAAATCCCAGAAATAAGAATTTTCCTGATTTCGTAGAAGAAGTTGCTGGCTGATTCCTAGGCAAACCAGATTGATTCAGCAGCCTCTTAGCAAATCGTTGGAAAGCCCATCCAACTATCTTGCGGCAGCAATCTGCCGATCCCCGATACCAGGTAAAACGCAAAATTTTTGTTGATTGCTTTTCGGTTAAGAAAATATCTAACCTGTCAAACCAAAAAAACCATAAACCAGTAATTCCTTGTTGAGCAAGATGAACAGAAACTCTAATCCGAAAACCCTAGACTTGATTAGAAATTTTTGATTTTTGAATGTTTTAATTTAGAGAATTATATTCTTGGAAACTTTATAAATTAGAAAGTTTTTATTTTTGGAAAGTTTCTATTTTATGAAGGTTTCCATTTTAGAAAAGTTTTTAATTCGGGGAAGTTTATTTAAGGTAACCTAAAGGCTATTTAGTTTTCGACCGTCAAACGCAGTAACCACACCTTCCGACTTCTCGTATTCAACCAAAGACAAAGGTGAGGACCGATTTATGATTCAGAAATGAATTAGTTGGATTAGTAATGTATGTGTGTTCAATATAGGGATTATATATGATTGATGGTTGTTGAATATGAAAGGATGGTTGTTGCATATGAAATGATGGCGAGAAATGATAATCGCATGGGTCATGATCGGGAGCCACGAAGCGATATTTGTTTGATGGGTCGCAATGAACGAATGAAAATGTATGGTTGCGGTCCCATCAATGAATGGGGCTGACGGGTCCAGAATGTTAAGAAGAGATTGAGTACCATGGGTTGCGATCCATGGGAATGTGATTTATATATGTTAGGATGAATAATGTGAAGTGAATGTTTGAATCTAGAAATGATTGAACCATGTTGCATAATAATGTTAGAAATAGCATGTTAGGTTGAGTGCGTGTGTCTATTGTCTATGTTGAGTATACTTGTGTTGCTGCTTTAATTGATGTATCAAAGGAATCTTGTGCGCTCTTTAGCGTGCACTCATTGAGTACTTGTAGAAATACTCATCCCTCTTTTCTTTTCAGGTGAGTTGAGTTGAGTTGAAGTCGAAGCGGTGCTATTTTCAGGAATAAAAATAGCGCTTTAGTTTTATTTAAAAAATTTAAAAGATATTTCAGTTAATTCTATTTTTAAGTTTAAACTCTGATTTTATTGTTATGACGCTTCCAGTTTCTGATTTGATTTTAATATATGAATTTTAGACAATAAATGCGTATTTGATAAGTTCTTTTTTATTTCGCAAAACGAACTTTCGTGAGAATGACTTTCGGGTAAGATAGCGGAATTGGGATCTGTCAGTTTGGTATCAGAGCGTAAGATTGTCAAGCCGGTTCTGTCCCATAAGGCGGTCCTTTGAAAGTAAAATGTTTTCAAAGTTTTTTTGGGGTAATGGGAATTTTTGAAAAGTTAAGCACCACTGATCAAAGCTTGAGTTTGTGTTTTGCAAGTGGCCTATAAAGATTGAAGATCTGATCCATGAGTGTATCTTTCCAAAATGGTGGGATCTCGAGGCAACGGTAACGAAAGCAGCAACCAGAAATGGAATGCAGTAACCCAGTGAATGAAGTACCAACTGCGGTGGAAGAGAATGTGGCTGCAGGAGGCCAAGGGCCAGCAGTGGCGGCTCAAGCAGTGGATCCTGCAGCTATAGGCGCAGCAGTGGGAGCGGCCGTGATTGAAGGAATTCAGCAGTTGCCTGGACCATTGTTGGAGAGAATCCCAGTTGCCGGAGCAGGTCTTGGAGTGGCTCAAGGAGGAGCCGCGAGGCAGCATCAATTTTCGGAGAAGTTTGCGTACCAGGATCTGCCACCGCAGGCGCAAAGGTATGATCCGCATGAAGTGCTCTCCTACTATGAAGTGCTCACCCTCACGAGGGAGTTGGGCATGGAGACTTTCAGTGGTGGGACTGACACAATGAGGGCACACCGTTGGAGAAAGTTGTTGGAATGGAGCTTTGCATCGGCAAGTTGCCGAGTGAGATACATATTAGAATTGGCAGTCCAATTCCTGAGGGATGAGGCTCCCGAATGGTGGGAAGGAGTGAGTACAAGGCTGCTAGAAGAGGATGTGTTGCAGTAGAATGACTTCATGTATGAGTTCAATCAGAAGTATTTTTCTCAGGAGGTTGAAGACAGACTTGAAGCAGAGTTTCCAGAGTTGGAGCCGAGGAACGGCACGGTAAGGGATTATTCTCAAGAGTTCAATCGCCTTAAGAGGTTGTCAGCTGTTGAACTATACCTCGGTGATTGATCTGGTTGAGAAGGTTGCGTTAACTCGGAAAGAAATTGAGGATGATGCTAGGTAAAGAGTGCTCAAGCTACGGCAACAAGAGTAGTGGATGCTCCGCGGCAGTATCATGCACATTAGGTTGCTATCCAGGAGTCCGGAAGGCTGAAAGAATGTGCCAGGTGTGGAAAGGTTAATGACGGAGTTTGTTTAACAGATTCATAACGATGCTTTGGATGCGGGGAATGTGGTTACACCAAGATGTATTGCTTAGGTAGTCACGTGCAGGCTGTGCGGTCGCAGAGGACACTTTGCCAAAGTCTGTAAGGTAAGGATGGCAGGAGTGCATCAAGGATACCATAACAGATATCAATTGCCACCACCACCAAAGAGACCAGCATTGGGACAGCGTGTGTTCCTAGCATAGGTTGATGATGTCACAGCAGGAGATGAGTATGCAACAGAGGATGCAGAGCCGATCGATGGTAAGTTATGTTAATATTATAGCATTTCAGTTGCGTGAATTAAATGCTTAATTATTGCATTCAAGTTCTTCGTGCTATCGAGTCGCTTAGAGTTAGAAAACCGTGAAAAAACGGAATTGGGGGAAGGGTTCCAGCTAACACTTTGTTCGATATGTGAGCTACACATTTATTTGTGTGCCCAAGTCTGACAAGGTGTTGGGAGTTCAAGAAGGCGTTAAGCAAGCGGGAAAGTTAAAGTCGCGAAACCCAAAGCTATCAAGTTCCAACCGGTAGCTCAGAAGTTAGAGTGCACAGCGGAAGCGTTGGGATGTCACGATCATACAACGTGAGATATCCAAATGCAAGACGTTAAAAACTATTATTTTGCTTTTTAACGTCGATGCAAGACGCTTTAGGATTGGTCGAAAACCATGTGGGGAAGATGTTGAGAAGTCATTTCTCGAATTCAAATACAAATTCATTTCAAGTGTGTTAGTTTATGACATCCCAAAACCACCATTTATTTTTTCAAACCCAACTAAATTCCCCAAACCCTATAAGCTCATGTCTTAAGGCCCACATCAAAGCCTAAACCTATCTTTCGTCAACTCTCCTCTCTCTCCTATATATACACACTACAAGAAAAATGGGTATTAATAGCACTTTAAGATAGCGGTTTATGTGTTTCTGCTATGATTGATTTATGCCTAAATTTTACATAGCGTTTCTATAATAATAAACGTTATTATATGTTGGACGGCGAAAAATAATTAGTTTGTGTTTAATTTTCTGTTCTCCAATTGCGTTATAATAGCACATACCAATTGTAAAACGTCATCATAGGTTAACCAAGAATTAAAAAAACAAATTGCTAGCCCAAATAATAAAACACCTCGCCTCTTCCACTCTCCACTCTCCACTCTTCCTCTTCCTCTACCTCTACCTCTACCTCTACCTCTACCTCTACCTCTCTTCCTCTCTTCCTCTCTTCCTCTCAGTCTCGATCTCTATTCTTTCAGTCTCGATCCCTCTCATTCTCAGTCTCGATCTCTCTCGATCCCTCTTGATCCTTCTCACTCGATCTCGATCCCTCTCGATCCTTCTCACTTAGTCTCAATCTCTTGCCATCTTCATCGGAGATATGGGTTTCGGCTCAAAGGAGATGGTGACCGGAGTGCGGATCTACATTTACTCGCATTTACTTTCGTCTCTCTCGCTTCTCACCAGTTCGATTTTTTGGGTTTAGGGTTCTGTTGTTTCTCCTCTTCCGGCGGTGTTTAGGTTTTTCTGGGGCGGAGATATTTGGAAAGAATTTGTAGGGTATGTATGACGAAGATTCTGCTCACGCTTCACCAAGTAGAGAAGTAGATCAATTCTCGTACGAGACAAACGACTAAGCTTCCACCAATTTTCAGATCTAATTCTCAACAAAACTAGAATTCGACTCGTTGCTACCGGACGGCCTGTTTCGCTGAAGACGCTCTAGCTTCCTCTCCTACTAAAGGTTAGTATTGGTTTCGTTTTGGGATTTATTTGTTCTTTTCAGATATTTCTAGGGTTTAGGATTCTGATTTGATCGATTTGGGATTTTAGGCGAGATATTGGGATCGAGGGCTGGAATGAATTCGACGAGTACGCGTTTGTCTATGAAAATCGGAAGAAATAATTGAAGAAAATACTGGCTAAGTGTTTGGCGATAGATGATAAACCTCTTGTTGATGACAAAGCTGATGGTGGAACAGAACCTGCTCATTTTGAGATAGAGTACATAATCATCTCTCTTATCATTTTTTTTTTGTGCTGGATGGTGGCTCCTTAATTACCGGCTTGATCTTAACTGGCGTTTTAATTTGGAATAGGTATTTCTTGAGGAAGCTGAAGAAGGTTAAGAAGAGTAATGGACAGATGCTCGCCATCAACGAGGTATTTATTTTTCTCGCTGGATATACATCACTGTGTTAGGAACGTAGTGAGCCTAATTTATCCCGAAAGTAATTGTACTTGTGACTTAGAACAGCATTGTTTGATCTCTAGTTGTTTAGCATTCATAAAAACTTTCGCATATGTACTTTAGTTTGATCTCTAGTTGTTTAGCATTCTTCTTAATGTCATCTAACTAAAAAACTTAGATTCTCCAAAGTCTCCCGTATTAAATCAAAGTTAAAACAAATGTCATGTTTCCTCATGAGCTTACTTTATATAGTTTCATTGTTCATTGCCTCCTCTCTACTGATGTAATCCATAACCAAATTGTTTGCAAATCTTTGAGAAGAAACGGAGAACCATCAAGAATTTTGGAATCTGGTTGATGAGGCACCAGAGCATAACTGAATACCAACATGTACAAGGAGTACCGCTGAACAGAGCTGTGGAACAGATGTACACATTTGAGACCACCAAGCACGAAGCAGAAGACGACATACAAAGAAGGTTTACTAGAAGATGAAGTTGGTTTTGTCTGATTTGAGAAATTTTAAGAATACAACATCTAATGCATATGACTTGGTGTTTAATGTATTTGTGTCCTTGTAAATTATTATTATTATTATTGATTATATTTTGTTTTTGTAAATTAAAATAGAAGCTTTTAAAATTTAAAATTTAAAATTAAAAATTCAAAATTAAAAATGCAAATCCATATTTTTCTAAATAATAACATTAATAACAAAATTAAAATGCTATTGCAAAATATACGATTACAGACATAAAAGCGCTATTAAATGATATACAAGATAGCAATCGAAAAAACCGCTATCTAATGTGTTGGATCTATTATCGCGGGCGATGATATATCGTGGGCGATGATATATCGCGGGCGATGATATATCGCTTATTAAAACGCTATGATAATGTTAGATAGCGTTATTCGGACGCTAAGAATACCCATTTTTCCTGTAGTGACATTTCGACCAGCAGTCTAGAAAGTACATAAAACGCATTAGTGAAGAACTACCAAATTCTCTACAGCGTAGTTGCCAATAGCTTTCCGACCAAAAACCTTTCGATACTGTTTCTCGTCGACTCCAAAGGATCCATATCACGATCTTGGTGTTTTTGAAAATAGGTTCTCCGATCATTCATTCGTCTGATTTAGAGGTATATTCCGTTAGTTATGTTCATTTCAATACGAGCGGGTGTTTATGTCAAATCCCAGAAATCAGACTTTTTCGGGCTGATTTCTTGGCAAACCAGATTGATTCAGCGGCTTCTTGGCAAATCGTTGGAAAGCCCATATAGATATCTTGCGGCGGCAATTTGCCGATCCCCTATCCGAAAACGCAAAATTTATGTTGATTGCTTTTCGGCCTATCAATTATCTAATCTATCAAACCAGAAAAATCATAAACCTGTAATTCCTTGTTGAGCATGATGAACATAAATTTTAATCCGAAAACTCTAGACTTGATTAGAAATTTTTGATTTTGGAATGTTCTAATTTAGAAAATTTTATTCTTGGAAACTTTCTATTTTAAAAAGTTTATATTTTTAGAAAGTTCCTATATTATGAAGGTTTTCATTTTAGAAAAGTTCCTAATTCGGAGAAATTTATTTAAGGAAATCTAAACGCTATTTTCTTAATTGTAGTTTTTGACCGTCAAACGCAGTAACCACACCTTCCGACGTCTCGTTTCCAACCAAACACAAAGGTGAGGACAAGTTTATGATTTCAAAAGATGGATTAGTTGGATTAGTAACGTATGTGTGTTCAACATAAGGATTATATATGAATGATTGTTGTTGCATATGAAAAGCTGGTTGTTACATATGAAATGATGGTTGAGACATGATGATTATGAAGTAGTTGTTTGTAGGCGTGTTAATACACGACTGTTTGTCGCCAGGGTCATGGTCGGGAGCCATGAAGCGGTATTTATTTTCTTAATTATAGTTTTTGACCGTCAAACGCAGTAACCGCACCTTCCGACTTCTCGTTTCCAACCAAAGACAAAGGTGCGGACAGGTTTATGATTTCAAAAGATGCATTAGTTGGATTAGTAATGTATGTGTGTTCAACATATGGATTATATATGATTGATGGTTGTTGCATAAGAAAAGATGGTTGTTGCATATGAAATGATGGTTGAGACGTGATGATTATGAAGTAGTTGTTTGTAGGCATGTTAGTACACGAATGTTTGTCGCCGGGGTCATGGTCGGAAGCCATGAAGCAGTATTTGTTTGCTGGGTCGCAATAAACGAATGAGAATGTATGGTTGCGGTCCCATTAATGAATGGGATGACGGGTATGGAATGTTAAGAAGAGATTGAGTACTATGGATTGCGACCCATGGAAATGTAAATTATATATGTTAGGATGAATGATGTGAATTGAATGTTTGAATGTAGAAATGATTGAACCGTGTTGCATAGTAATTTTAGAAATAGCATCTAGGTTGATTGTGTGTGTCTATTGTCTAAGTTGAGTATACTTGCGTTGCTGTTTTAATTGATGTATCAAAAAGATTACGTGTGCTCTTTAACGCGCACTCATTGAGTATTTGTAGAAATACTCACCCCTTTTTCATTTCAGTTGAATACACTTGGGTTGAATTTAAATTTAAATTCTGATTTTGTTGTTATGACGCTTCGAGTTTCCGGTTAAAATTGAGATCCCTAAACACGTTATAACTATATCATTCTTATTCTCTTTGATGATTCAAGTTGTTTGTGCTCTTTGACGACGATTCTCCTTTTCAATTAAAATAATATTTTTTAACGTCCTACATTTGGATATAAGATATTTAGTGTGCTCCCTTTGTTTGACCATTAAAACGTTATTAAATATTCAAGTAAACAAAAATAACAAAAATTATTTAAACATTTCAGAAAATTTCAAGAAAACTTTCTAAACATTTATGAATGTAATTTGAAACTTTGACATTTTTATATTTTTATATTTCAGACTGACAAAGACAATCAAGACAAGGAAACTAAAGAGGTATGGTATCAAGACAATATAAGACTATATATTTAAGAAGGACTTCCTGGAAATCTTTATGGCTTTATGTTTAGATGGATAAAGACATTCTTAGAGATGTATCTAATATTTGTTTTGAATATTAAATACATATTTAATAAGTTGTTATATTATAAAGAAATCGTTAAACGCGTGAGGACCACTCTAAGCTAGGATAGCGGGATTGGGGTCTCTCTTTATTATAACAATTTATTAAAGATTAAATTCAAGAAAAATAAGAAAACGCATGCGGAAGAAACAACTTGTGAAATCCTTAAATAAAATGAAAAGAAAATGAATCGCGCCTAGTTCCGAGAAATAACACCATAATGACCAGCTTTGAATTTTACTCGACTGTCTCACCTGAACAGGGGAAAGAAGGATGAGTATTCCAACAATACTCAGTGAGGACGCGATAAATGGCACGCAAGATCCTTTAGATACACCATTTGAAATAGCAATGTAAATATACTCAATATAGACTTTAAATGCAAGAAACAACCTACATAGAATTTCTAGCATTTTCAGGTAACAAGTTCGATCATTTTCATACTCAATTATTTTCAACAATTAAATCAGCCTAGCAAGTTTATAACACATTCCCAGGGATCAACCGTCCAAGGTACTCATTCTCTGCCCTTGCCCAAATTGGGTTTGACAAGTCACAAGGTGTCACCGCCCACTACGGGGTTTGACAACGGCTCGTCAACTCCTTCTAGATCACTACAACTTCACAATAGTTCCTTGGTGTAGGCTGTCAATCAACACTAATCCGACCAATCAGTGGTACAACGTCGGCAACTAAGCCACACACATAACTGATATCATTTCGTTTAATTTTCAACTAAACAATGCACTAAATACCGATCATATAACAATTACGACATTCAACATCAAGCATCAATCAAATCTAATCCCTATATCAAGTATACAAATATTACTAATTCAACTAATGCATCTTTAGGAATCATAAACCAATTTCCACCTTTGAGTTCGGTTGAAAAAATGAGAGGTCGGAAAAGCGGTTACTGCGAATGAAGGTCGAAAACTGCGTTTAGTAAAATAGCGATTAGGTTTTCTTAAAAAGAAACTTCTCTAAGTTAGAACATTCCAAAATAAGAATTTTCCTAACTAAGTATAGGATTTTTCGGATGAGGGTTCATAATTCAGAATTAATCGGTTTGCTTACGCGTAAAGAAACAGCTATAACTCACAGAGTAGAACACCAAATCGCACGATCATACAAAACCTTTTTCCATAAGGTCCTCTAATTGCTTTTTAAGCTCTGCCATCTCTGCCGGTGCCAAACGATATGGAGCTCTTGATACGGGTGCGGTCCCAGGTTCTAGCTCAATAGTTAAAGCATCCCCTCGTGTTGGTGGTGGTCCTTGTAATGTCACAAATACATCTGTGTATTATGCCGCTAATTTTACAGTTGCTAAGACCAACTCTTTATCCTCTTTTTTTTATAGAGATTGTAGTCAAAAATGCTTCACACCCTTTGCTAATCAACTCCTCTGCCTTGATCATCGAAACCATTGGAATTCCACTCTGGTTCTTGACTCTCTGGTACACTAGCTTCCCTTCTCCACGAATAAGTTTACTTTGCTTCGACGGCAGTCCATTACGGCTTGATGGCGCTTCAGCCATGTCATGCCAAGAATAACCTCGTACCGATTTAGTGCTGTCTCTATTAAATCTGCCAATAGCTCCACGTCTTCTATTACCACCGGTACATTCTTGAATATTCCTTTGGATTTAATGGCTGATGGTCCGACGGTTTCGATTTTCCTTTCTTTCCTGACGAACTCGCCTTTGAAATTACAACATCTTGTCAATTTAAGGCTCACAAATCCATGCGTAGCTCCCGTATCGAACGAAGTGTAGGCTGCAATCCCTCCTACCAAAACCGATCCTACACGGTTTTCTAATTCTAAGCAACTCGATACCACAAAGGACCTGCACTCAATAATTAAGAATTTTTGACAAACAAACAAAAATGCTAATGTATTAACATGACCTACCAGCGATCGGCTATGTAACCTCATTGTCCACGGATGCGTACCCCTCTCTAGCAGCATACTCGTCCTCTGCGACATCCTCAGCTTCTGCTAGAAACACACGATGTCCCAATGCTAGACGCTTTGGTGGCGGTGGAAACTGCTCTCGGTTCTGGTTTTCTTGTTGTTGTGCAGCTGGCCTCACTCTACAGTCTTTCACCATGTGCCCCATGCGCCCACATTTGCTGCAAACAATCCTCACATTAGGGCAATAAGGTTTCGTGTGTCAAGGTTGTCCACAGCAAAAACACACTCGCTTATCATTGTTACACACTCCGGTATGCAACCTCCCACACTTGTTACACACTGGCAATCTCCCTTGCCCATGAATGGTCCTGCGATTATCTTGAATCTGCCTTGGAGCTTCTACAACTCTGGTTGTCTTGACTTGAGAACCCCTCAGGAACCTATCTTCGTCCTCAATTCCCTTCTTGGTCAGTGCAGCTTTTTCGACCAGATCAATCACTGAAGCGTAGTCCACCAGCTGACAACGGTTGCAAATGTCTACTCTTAATCCAGCCATAAAATTTTTCACCAAACGAACCTCATACATTTCTCTCTCAGCAAACCTCTTAAGACGGTTGAACTCTTGAGCATAATTTCTCACAGTGTTGTTCCCTTGCTCCAACTTCAGAAACTCTTCCTCAATCCTGTCTTCAGCCTCTTGGGGAAAGTACTTCCGATTAAACTCATAACCGAAGTCATTCCACTGCAGCACAATTCCTCTTGCCCCTTCAGTTATTCCTTCCCACCATTCGTGAGCCTCGTCCCTTAAGTACAAAATTGCCAATTCTAATTTGTACCCCACTGGGCACCTTGCCGACGCAAAGGTGCGCTCAATTAGCTTCCTCCAATGGTCTGCTCTCACTGGATTAGTTCCACCACTGAAAATCTCCATGCCCAACTCTCTCATGAGCCTGATCACCTCATAGTATGAAGGCACTTGCAGATCATAACTCTGCGCTTGTTGTGGCATCTGCATTGGAGGTGGAGGTGGTAAATCCTGGTATGCAACATTTTCGGGAACCTGTTGTTGCCCTGCCGCTTCTCCTTGTGCCATTTCCGGAATTGCTCCGGCCACAGGAAGTCGTTCAAGTAAGGGTTCAAGCAATTGCTGAATTCCTTGCATCACGGCTGCTCCAACTGATGCGCTTATGGTGGCAGGATCAACTGCTGGAATTGCCATAGCTGGCTCTTGGCATCCTGCAATCACATTCTCTTCCACAACCTCTGTTACATCATTCACATGGTTAACTGCATTCATGTTATGGTTAACGTTTCTGTTACCGTTGCGTCGAGGTCCCACCAATCTGAAAACTTAAACACGAGGATCAGAACTCTAATATTGAAGAACAAACAAATGTAATAAAACTCATGCTTAGGTTGGTCGTTTTTTTTTTTTGCGAAAATAGTTTAGTATTAAAAAAAAATATTTATCATTTCTGAAATTAAAAAAAATCCGAAAAACGAACATCTTTTTTTTTTAACGAAAATAGTTTAGTATTATAAAAAAAAAATATTTATCATTTCTAAAACTAATAAATAAATCCGACAAAACTGAATTTTTTTTTCATTATTATTATATACATATATATATATATATATATTATTTTTAAAGCGTCTACCGGGTCAGGACCGGTTTGGCAAATCTTAGCTCTATACCAAATTGAGAGACCCCAATCCCTCTATCTTAGCTGAGAGTGGTTCTCACGCATTTAACGATTTCTTTATAATATAAAAACTTATTAAATATGTATTTAATATTCAAAACATCACATCTTTATCAGAAATCGGTTTGGGAACTCAAAACGGCTTCACAATTAAATTCAAGAAAAATAAGATAACGTATTCGGAAGAAACAACTTGTGAAATCCTAAAATAAAACCCTTAAATAAAACGAAAAGAAAATGAATCGCGCATAGTTCCGAGAAATAACACCACAATGATCAGCTTTGAGTTGTACTCGACTGTCTCACCTGAAAAGGGGAAAGAAGGATGAGTATTCCAACAATACTCAGTGAGGACGCGCTAAAGAGCACGCAAGATCCTTTGGATACACCATTTGAAATAGCAATATAAATATACTAAATATAGACTTTAAACGCAAGAAACAACCTACATAGAATTTCTAGCATTTTCAGTTAACAAGTTCGATCATTTTCATACTCAATTATTTTCAACAATTCAATCAGCCTAGCAAGTTTATAACCCATTCCCAAGAATCAACTGTCCAAGGTACTCATTCTCTGCCACTGCCCAAATTGGGTATGACAAGTGACAAGGTGCCACCGCCCACTACGAGGTTTAACAACGGTTTGTCAGCCCCTTCCCGATCCCTACAACTTCACAATAGTCCCTCGTTGTAGGCCGTCAATTAACACTAATCCGACCGATCAGCGGTACAACATCGGCAACTAAGCCACACACATAACTGCTATCATTTCGTTTAATTTCCAACTAAACAATGCACTAAATACCAATCATATAACAATTACGACATTCAACATCAAGCATCAATCAAATATAATCCCTATATCAAGTATAAAAATATTACTAATTCAACTAATGCATCTTTAGGAATCATAAACCAATTCCCACCTTTGAGTTCGGTTGAAAAAATGAGAGGTCGAAAAAGCGGTTACTACGGTGGAAGGTCGAAAACTGCGTTTAGTAAAATATCGATTATGTTTTCTTAAAAAGAAACTTCTCTAAGTTAGAACATTCCAAAATAAGAATTTTCCTAACTAAGTCTATGACTTTTCGGATTAGGATTCATAATTTCAGAATTAATCGATTTGCTTGCGCGTAAAGAAACAACTTTAACTCACCGAGTAGAGCACCAAATCGCACGATCTTAGATTCTATGGAAACCTTGGAGTGTGCTCTTTTCAACGGTACCAAGATCCGTCTCTGGGTCTTTCAGGTTCGTCGGGAAAACGGCCCGCAAGCTCAACTACGAAAACTGGGAAAAATCAGGTATCCGGGTTTGCACATATTGTTTCGCTAGGATTAAAATGATTGTAACTTGTAGAATATACCTTCAAATCGGACAATTAAAGAGGCGCTGGAAAGGACAGAGAATCCCCTTTCCAACAAGACAAATCGCGATCTGAGGCTCTCGGAGTCGATGGGAAAAGATCTCGAAAGTCGGCAGCTTGGAGATTCGATCTACAGAAATCGGTTTCGGGAAAATGCACATAACTTTCAGTATACAACTCTAAATGACGAGCCTTTTTTGGCTTGAGATCAATCTACTAGTTAAGAGCTTATCCTCCGAATATCACGGCAAATAAACCCGATCTGACTATCCGTTTCTCAACTGCACAAAGATGGGTCGGACTGTCTCTTTTAGCCTTTTAGGTTTCCCCTCCTTCCTCCTCTCACACCCCCTTTCCCCCTTTCTTCTTTCACGATTTCTTCTTCTCCTCCTCTCCTCTCACGCTTCTTCTCTCTCTCTACATAGAATGGAGGAGACGATCTTATAGGTGTAAGGATTTAAGTGAGATTTTTAGTGGTGGGGCAAAAAGCTTTGGTGGCTAAACTTTTGGTGTCGGGTCATTATGGTGGATATTAAAAAAAAGAATGGTGGGGAGGTTACTGTCGGTTTGTGGATGTCACATTTGCCTGCAAATCGCCATCCACTCAATCAATATAAGCAAAACGAAGAGGTATGATTTCAAAAGAGTCTAAGACTACATATTTGGGAAAAGCTTCCTGAATATATAGGAAAGCTTCCTAAATATCTCTATGGTTTTATATATCAATGGTTTGAATTAGTCCTGGGCAAATTACCCAGTACCGAAGAAGCAAACCAAACCAAACCGAACCGAGTTAGAAGGTACCGAACCAGATGCGACCTAAATACCTGAACGAATCCTACACTCCTATACTGAAGAACCAGAACCTAACCCGAAGTGAACCGGGAACCGAAAGGGTGCTCAAAATATTTAAAATATAATTATATACCCAACAATATTTGTTGTATTTATACTTGAAATAATTTAAGAAAAATTGCCTCAAACAGCCCAATTTTAAATTTTCAGTTCAATAATAGCTCCAAAATTTTTGTTAATCATTTTTAGTATTATTAGGAAGCTGTTATACGCTGTTAGACACATTTAGGAAGGATGTCCTAACTCAAACTTAAGAAGCTGTTAGACATTTAGGAAGACTTTCGTAACTTTAATGAAAATTTAGGGAGCCATAAAGAAGTCGTTAGACACATTTAGGAAAGCTTTCATATCTTTAATGAAGGCTATTTATGAACAAATGAGTGTCTGAGGCTATTTTTGAAAAATAAACTTAATTTTGTGCTCTTTAAGAAAATTGTCCTAACTTAAATCTTCAAAATTACAATTATAAAGCGAATATATTATTATGTTTAAACAGAAATAACTAAAATACTCTAAATATTCAAAAAGTTTTAGTAATATTTGCCAAAATTAATTTTTTTTTTGTTGTAAAATTTAACTAAATAACGGAAATATTATAAATTTTAGATAAATTTCGGGTAATACGGATATCCGAAACATATCCAAACCCGGGTGAAACCAAATTGAATCCGAACAAGAAAAAAACCTGAATAGCTCCTATACCCTAGTGCTGAAATATCCGAAAAACAAAATAATTGATATGAATCCGAACAGTTACCCGTATGTCTAGAGTTAGTTTGAATAAAGTTTTAAACCTAAATAACACAACACTACAAATGCATTGCTATAATTAAGAGCAATATTTCAAGAAACAACGAGAAAATTTGGATTTAACAATACTGTCATTTTTCCTTTATATATATACATCTTTTTATTATATGACTTATATATCTATTTATGCAATAATTTGTTCTCTGTGAGTTTTTATACTAAATTTGTAATTTTGATTTAATATTGATGAAATTGTTAGCTAGGGAAAAAAAATCGTAACAGATAAAATTTGTGTGGAGAATATTTTACTAGTAGATCACAGTAGGTGGTTAGAATATTTTTTTTTTTAATAATAATGATAAACATAAACTAAAAAGACATGAAAGATTGAAGTTTTTCATGTCTTTTTAGTTTATGAAAGATTTAAAAAAAAAAAAAAAAAAAAAAACAAGATTGTTTTTTTCTTTTTCTTTTGAACTTCAAAATTTGTTGCTTGAACCACTTTTTCATGGAGTTGGGTTCTATTTTTTTTTTTTTTTTTTTCATCTGATAATATTGATACTTCAAAGATGATACATAAGTGGAATACATTTTTGAAATACATTGACTTATACACAAAGACCAAAATCAGGACAAAATGAGACAAAAGCGAGATGAAACTTAGCGCAAAAGCTAAAACCTGCAATGACACCAACCACAATCTTTATCACAGAACCCTGTTGATGCTGCAATCCGCTGAGAAACAAGAGAACCGAACAACCAAGCAACACTTCACGCTAGGCACAACACGAACTCCACCAGCAAAACTACAACAGCAAAGAAAGCAGAAATGCACAAAGACAGGAACCAACAACTGCCCAAGACAAGCACTTAAGGAGAGAAGCCTCCGAAATAGAACATGGCTCAGGACGCAGAAACTTGAAAACTGACTGGGAAAACGCAAAAAAGGATCAACAACTTTTACACGCGGACACTCGCGAACACAGCCTCAGAAACCTACAGACAAAAGGCGGATCACCTCCTCGCAAGAGAAAAGCTGAAGACCGAAACCACTGCTTCGTCTTGAATCCAAACCCGAGACTCCAAAGAATCAAAGAGATCGGAAATTAGGTTACTCCACAGCAGGATACCATCCAACAGACGAACCCGAAACCTGAAACCAGCACTAATCTGAAACTCTACTACCGCCAAGAACCCGAGCTAGGAACAGCAGCACAAAGCAACACAAAGCTTCCAGGCCAAACCCCTAACATCGAATCTAAAAGCCTAGCAAACCAAGGGAGAAGGAAAGAAGACGACCTGGAACAGAGAGGAAGAGCAGGGCACGCGAGCCACCAAACGAAAGTCCCAGAAAACTAGAAAAACCGACTAACCCTTTTCAGATCTGGAGCCAAACACCACGCAATAGGCTCACTACGCCACCACCAGCCTCCTCCGAGAACGACAGAGACCCGCGGCGCAGAAGAGATGCCACCAACTGAGACACGGCCAGATCTCATCGCCAGACCAAATCGAACTAAACCAACTCGACAAAAGCAGACAAGGAAAAGCAAAGGAAAAGACACGAGTTCCCGACCGGTACCGGCGCTGTAGAAGCCGCCAAGCACCGGTCACTTCAACATCAACGAAAAAGTTTCGGCGGCGGCTAGGGCGAATCCTTCTTTTTCTCCTTTGGTGAGATGCGTTGATTTGGTTCTATTTTATTTTAAAAAACTATATCTTACTTTATTGATTTAGTAAGATTTTCACTCCTCAATAAATGGATATGTAAATTTGATACTTAATTCATAAAGAACAGAATGAGCTATGATACTTAAATACTGAAAACACTCACCAACACGGACATAATACTTGTTATTTCTGTGTAAACTAACTTAAGTCAGAACCGACCAATTTGAAAAAAAGTACAAGGCACGTGGACTCAAAGCTTAACCATACAGTTTTACGAACCCCAAAAAGGGAGATCAAAAATGAAAGGAAAAGAACAAATTTAGGACAATGTACAATGTAATACAGAGCAAAGATAAATGTAGCAATGTCTCACGTGCTATGCAGAGGATCCGATAATCTGATATCGTCACTTTCCCCTATTTATTCTGCCGCCAATCTCTTTTTGTAGACAAGTAATATAAAATTTAACATCTTGTTTAATAATATAACTATTAACAATTTAGTATTAGGAATATAAAATATTATTTTATTTAGTTATTTGCATTTTTATGCTGTTAATAAAATATAATTGATTGAAAACGTAGAATATATTGTAGAGAGTTAAATATATTTATAGAAGTTAAAATCTTTTTAAAAATGTTGGGTTCATAAATAATATACATATTGAATCCGTGAAGGTATTCTACGTATTTGGAAAAACTATCTAAATCGATTATTTTTAAATTTTCTTGTTTTATATTCTTATCTACCCAATTATTTAAATAAAAATATACTATTTTCACTAATATACCGTTTAAATAAAACTATCTAAATATACTATTTTAACTATTATACATACATTTCATTTTTCTTAAATCTCAGTTGGATGTTTATTCATCCGACATTAATCATTTTCCATAAGTGTCTATTATTTGTCCAAATATATATCCAACGATATTGATCTCATTACATAAATGTCTTCATGTATTCCAAGATGCTTTCATAATCTCTCTCTCCTCTCTCTCTCTCTCTCTCTCTCTCTCTCTCTCTCTCTCTCTCTCTCCCTCCCTCTCTCGTAAACACAAACACAACGTATTGAATTATCGATAATATTTTAGCATGGTTTTAACATGACCTTCACAAGTTCACAACAGTATGGCCCAATATAAATACTAAATTTTATAACTATAAGACTAAGTAGGCGAATTAGAAATCCATATTGGTCTTTTTGGATGTTTCTACTTTAGATTATAAAGTTGTGTAATAAATTAATGATGTCATCATACTTTAATATTTTATGTAACATTTTAGTTTTTGGAAATGGTTTTGGATCCGTGAAGTTATTCTATGTATTTGGAAAAACTATCTAAATCGATTATTTTTAAATTTTCTTGTTTTATATTCTTATCTACCCAATTATTTAAATAAAAATATACTATTTTCACTAATATAACGTTTAAATAAAACTATCTAAATATACTATTTTAACTATTATACATACATTTCATTTTTCTTAAATCTCAGTTGGATGTTTATTCATCCGACATTAATCATTTTCTATAAATGTCTATTATTTTTCCAAATATATATCCAACAATATTGATCTCATTACATAAAGGTCTTCATGTATTCCAAGATGCTTTCATAATCTCTCTCTCTCCCCCTCTCTCTCTATTTATCTATATATATATATATATATATCTCTCTCTCTTCCTCTCTCTTCCTCTCTCTTCCTCTCTCTTCCTCTCTCTTCCTCTCTCTGGCGGGATCAGAATTCGGGGACGAATTCCCGTTAAGTGGGGGGAGAATTGTGACGACTCGGGCCTAGCCCATTTGAATAAGTTTAAATGGATTGATTTGGCTACCTATGTCATCAAAGTGCACTTAGCTTTTCCGATCACTTACCCTAAGAGAACTCCAGAGTTAAGAGTGCTTATGCTGGAGTAGCACTATGATGGGTGACCTTCGGGGAAGTCCTCTGCGGAACTGTGTGACTAAGGGAAAAACACGGGAAAATGTCACGTGGTGATTGCATGGACAAGTAAATCAGTTTGTCGGGCTACCGAGAAAAATAACGGACTGACCGTCGTACATGGGCGGGGGCAAACATCCCGTGAGAGGTGTGGGGCCTCGCTGGTAGGGGCAGTCGGGGTGTTACAAAAAGGACATAAAACAGAGTATAAATTAAATAAAGAACTTGAAATTAACAAAAAGAGTAAATGATGTGTCAACATTTGAAGATATGAGTTAATGATGTTGCAGCCTAAGAAGAGACTCTATTCTATCTAATGAGTGGCAGCCTAAGAAGAGACTCTATTGTACTTTATATATATAGATGTCGTTCGGCTAAGGTCAAATTAAATTTTCAAAATTTCCTAATGTTGGTTTTGACTCGAATTCAAATTAATCATGAATGACCCTTGGAGCTTAAGTGTGCACTTACTCAGTAGCACAACTTAATAGTAACACAGCTCGATGCTCGTTGATTCGTACAAATAGCCGAAAAAATAAAAAAATTGAAGATCGTTGATTCCTTATGCTCTCTCTCTGTATTTCTTTCTCTCATAAACGCAACATATTGAACTACAAATTATATTTTGTCACGTTTTAACTTAACATTCACTATCTTCCTCATAACTTTTCTTTCTCTCGTCATTCTCAATGTATGTTCTTTAATTTAACTCTTGTAGAATTTTTTAAAAAATTTGTCCATTTTTTATTCGAAGATTGGGTTGAACATGTTCAAAATTTGGGATAACATATTTTGTCTCTAATAAATTTTGAAATCTCGTTCACTTATAAGTGTATAACGTACTTATAATAATAATAAAAAATTCCTAATTCGTTAAAATTTTGAAAGTATCAAACTAAAAGATATAATTTAAAATCTATAAATATAATACAACTAAAATTATTAAATTGAAGTTTAAATCAATTTATAAACTATTTTTTATGATTAAAATATTTTTTTATTCTATTTGAATCTATTACATTAATGAATGTTAGTTATTATAAGAATTAAAAAATTAAAGAACATAAAACATAATAAATCAAATAAAAACTTAAAATTAATAAAAGTAGTTGATGATGTCATTGATGTGTCATAATTTTAAGATATGTGTTGATGAGATGTCATCATAAGAAGAGACTTCATTCTTTTTTATATATACTAGGAATTTTTCCGCGCTACGCGCGGATTGTTGTATTAGTTTTTATTTAAGTTAGATTGATTTTTAATTTTAATTTGTTAGTTCAAAAATTACATTTGATTTACAATATAGTTTTGATGTGAGTTTATACATCTTAAAGACTATGATATGTCAGAAAATGTATCTTAACTTAAAAAATTTCTAACAGGATATGTCACAAGTTAAAACTTAAAATGTGCATTAAAAATCATTGTTATTCATGATCAGCTTTAAATATATTATTGAACTTATTTTGTTTTAATTGAATTTGGAATAGCTGACCTAAAAAAATTGAATTCGGAAAATGATTGAATTTAACTATATATTTGTTTTAATCAAAAACAATTTTACATTTAAATAGAAAAAAAAATAATTTTTAAACATATGCTAAAGAAGTGATTGTTCTATTTAATGTTGTTTTTATATTCCTATGTGTTTGTGCATTATGAATATTTGAAGTTGCATTTTGAAATGAATTTTTGATGTTGCCTCTTCAACGGTGCCATCACCCAAGTACGGTTTCAGCCTGTGGACATTCACAGTAAATTCCTCTCCTCCTTGGCCTTAGAGAGTAATAGCGCCATAAGGCAAAACTTCCTTGATAGTGAAAGGACCGGACCACCTTGATTTGAGCTTTCCCGAGAATAGTTTAACCGAGAATTGTATAGCAGTGCCCTATCTCCAGCCTTGAATTCATATGGCTTGAGCTTCTTGTCATGGAAAGCTTTAGTTCTCTCCTTGTAGATTTTTGAGCTCTCAAAAGCATCAAAGTGAAACTCATCAAGTTCTTGGAGATTGATCAATCTCTTCTCTTGGGCTGTCTTGATATCAAAGTTTAGGAGCTTGACTGCCCACAATGCCTTGTATTCAAGATCCACATGTAAGTGACAAGATTTCCCATAGAGAAGAGAGAATGGTGACCTCCCAATAGGTGTCTTAAAGGCTGTCCTATAAGCCCAAAGTGCATCATCTAGCTTGGATGCCCAATCTTTCCTTGTAGCTCTAACTGTGTTCTCTAAGATTGCCTTGATCTCTCTATTGGAGATTTCGACTTGCCCACTTTTTTGAGGATGGTAAGGTGTTGCAATCTTATGCTGCACCCCATGTTTCTTGAGTAGACTTTCAAAGACCTTGTTGATGAAATGACTCCCACCATCACTTATCACAACTCTTGGGTTCCCAAATCTTGGAAAATTATGGACTTGAAGAGCTTTACAACGACTTTTAGCATCATTTTTGTGGGACTTGCTACTGCTTCTACCCATTTGGAGAGATAATCAACAGCAACTAAGATGTATTTGTTACCAAAAGAAGATGAGAAAGGTCCCATGAAATCTATGCCCCAAACATCAAACAAATCCACCGCAAGGATTGGGTTTTGTGGCATCTCATCTCTCTTGCTTATGTTGCCTCTCCTTTGACATGCTTCACATGTGGAAATGTAGGCATGATTGTCTTTAAACAAACTTGGCTACCAAAACCCTGATTGAAGCACATTGTTGTTGTCTTAAAGGTGGCGAAATGTCCACCATAAACTGACCCATGACAATGATACAAGATGCTGTTTTTCTCCTCTTGCGCTACACATCTCCTATAGAGGCCATCCGAGCATCTTTTAAAGAGATAAGGCTCATCCCAATAGTAGTGGGACACATCCCTAAATAATTTCTTCTTGGTGTAAGAATTTAGGTTTCGAGGCACATCACCGCACACCAAATAGTTCACAAAATCAGCATACCAAGGTAGACCTCTTTCCTTCAAACTCTTGGCTTCTTCTAGCTTCTTCCCCAAGTGGTATCCTTCTTTCAAGAACTTAATCAACATGAGTTGCTCTTCGGGAAGAGAATCATTAATAGAAATGATTTCTTCAATCCTCATTCTAGATAGATGATCAGCCACACCATTTTTGATCCCCTTCTTGTCCACTATTTACATGTCAAACTCTTGTAGAAGAAGTATCCATTTAATGAGTCTTGGCTTTGTGTCTTTCTTGCCATAAATGTATCTTAAGGGTGCATTATCAGTGTAAACTACAACCTTATACCTAACTAGATAGCTTCTAAACTTCTCAAAAGCAAACACCACCACCAAAAGCTCTTTTTCAGTTGTTGCATAATTCACTTGAGTGTCATCCAAAGTCCTACATGCATAGTATATGACATGAAGCTTCTTGTCCTTCTTTTGACCAAGGACATCACCAACTGCATAGTCACTTGCATCACACATGATTTCAAAAGAAAGATCCCAATCCGGTGCTTGCACTATTGGAGCACTCATAAGAGCCTCTTTGATCTTCAAGAATGCTTCAAGACACTCATCATCAAACCCAAATTCCACCTCCTTGCAAAGAAGCCTCATGAGTGGTCTTGCTATCTTCGAGAAGTCCTTGATGAACCTTGTATAGAACCCATCATGACCGAAAAAACTCCTTATGCCTTTAACATTGCGTGGAGGCTCTAGACTCATCATAACCTCTATCTTGGCTTTGTCAACTTCAATACCATTTTCTGAAATCTTGTGACCAAGTACTATCCCTTCTCTAACCATGAAGTGGCATTTCTCGCAATTGAGCACAAGATTTGTCTCTTCACACCTCTCCAAAACCATACACATGTTAGACAATCAAACACCAAAGGAGGAACCATATACGGAGAAATCATCCATAAATACTCCACCATCTCCTCAATCAAATCAGAAAATATAGACATCATGCATCTTTGAAATGTGGCAGGAGCATTACAAAGCCCAAAAGGCTTCTCCTATATGCAACGGTTCCAAATGGACAAGTGAAAGTTGTTTTTTCTTGATCATTTGGATGGATTGGTATTTTAAAGAAACCGCTATATCCATCTAAGAAACAATAGTATGGGTGGTTTGTTAATCTCTCTAACATTTGATCAATGAAAGGAAGAGGAAAGTGATCTTTTCTAGTGGCCAAGTTGAGTTTTCTATAGTCAATACACATCTTATGACCGGTTATGGTTTTAGTAGGTATTAGCTCATTCTTTTCATTTTAACCACAGTGATTCCTCCCTTTTTAGGCACACAATGGACAGGTGAAACCCAAGTGCTATCCAAATTGGATAGATAACACCCGCATCTAAAAGATTGAGAATCTCTTTCTTTACAACTTCTTTCAAATTAGGGTTTAGCCTTCTTTGATGTTCTATAGAAGTCTTAGATTCATCTTCTAGATGTATCCTAGGTATGCAAAGAGAAGGAGATATGCCTTTGATGTCATCGAAACAATAACCAATGGCTCTCCTAAACTTTCTCAAGTCAATCAAAAGGGAGGATAATTCATCTTTACTCAAGTTTTCATTTACAATGACCGGGTAAGACGAGTTAGGACCTAATAAAGCATACCTTAGCCCTTGTGGAAGAGGGTTGAGCTCCACCTTTGGTGCCTTGAGTTCACACCAATCATCATCAATGCTAGACTTACCCTTGCTAGCCTCCACCTTATCCTCGTGATCAATCCCCAAGGAGCTGATCTCTTCAATCATACAACCTCCATTGCTCTTGTGCCTTAGTTCATTGAAAGAATCCTCTCCTTGTAAAGGCTTATGTGAATCAAGCAACTTCAAGTATCCCAGGCTTGCTCCATGTAGATACCTGATATACTCATATATTTCGCATATTTAGCATACATTTAGAATAGGTTTTCATGCATAATACATTCATAATAGGCTAGTTTGCATCATTTATCTCATTTTAGGTCCTAGAACACTTTGCATTAGCATTTGCATAGTTTCTTGCATATTTGCATCATTATCAGGTTGTTTTTAGCACATTGGAGCCACGGTGATTGCTGGGACATGCTGAGGTTCAAAGGGAAGCTTGGGAACACTTACAGATATTCGGACAAGCAAACACTCACTGAGATTGAGGAGAAGATCGAGCAAGGTAGGTCATTCTTGACGAGATCGACCACAAGATCGAGGAGCTCTGACCGTTTCAAAAAGAAGATCGACCACATCAGTCATGCGACTGTACGGACCCAAAGACGTTACCCAAGAAGAACAGAGGTAAGATCGAGGTTGAGAATCGATACAAATCGAAACAACCCGAAGATCGAGCAAGAGGGTCAATTTCGGAGTTGAAACGACCCGAAGATCGATCGAAGCAAACCGTTCTCCGGACAAGATCGGGCAAGAGATCGAAGTCTATGCTCGATCTCTTCTCCCAGACGCGCCATCCTTATCCGCCAGCTCACACGATTTGTCCTCTTGTGAGGGGACCATTCTCCTTTTACTATATATGGCTAAAAAACCTTAACTTTTTTAAAACATCTTATCTTTTATGCTTTTTCCCTTCTCCTCTTTTAGCTTTCACCATTGTTAAGGTTTTAAGTTTTGTAATTGAATTTTTTGATTTCAATAAGCAAGAACTTGTCTTTTAATCTTAATATTCTTTCTGTTTAACGTTAATCATGTTTATCATTTCAGATCTTATGATTATGGAGTGTTTAGGCATGATTAGCGAGTAATAGCTTTAGGATTTGAGGCCGGGGAGGTTTAGGGAGGTGTAAGAGATTAGATCTTGGGGTTTAACATGTTCTTAACTCTTAACTCTTCTTGGATTGGAGGGATTAACGCCTAAGAGTCTCGATGGAGATGTTTGTGTCTTTAGATATTTCCTTGCCTCACGAGAGTTTAGGAATCTCATAAGCCCAACCAAGAAACTATCTTCTCCTAGCCCACGACGGTGGAGATTAGGAGATTAGTTAAGCCACGTTAAGATCTGTGTTTTCTTGCTCATCAACCATTCTTTTCCACCACACACCATGGGTTCGGAGGGAAAGGTTTGATGAAGTGATCTTATCCACACACCATGAAAGGATCTTAGACTTAGAGTTAGGTCATAATATGTGTAAATCTACTTTTGTGTAAACCCAAGATCAAGCCTTGAACCCCCTTATTTAGACCCTCGGCCTTGAATCTCTCTTTCATATTTGATAAATCAAGAATCAATCTCCTTTATTTTCCAAGTTCGTTGCTTAAGTTGCTAGAAATCCTTTAATATTATCATTTAGAGTTTTAAATCTTTAACCTTTGATTTTGGTCTTTCCTATAATTTTAGAAATTGCCTAGAGTAGTATTTAGTAGTCTAGTTACCTCTTAGAAATCATTTAGTTTTGTTTAGTAGTTTTTAAAATTCCATATCACCTAAATTCGAATATTGCTTATATTCATCTTGTTCTTGCATTCTTAGTGTCCTTTCCCCAAGTTGGATTGATAACCTCAACTACTACAATGACATGAGTAGTGTTGGATACTGATTAAGTACCATAAAAATCTACTTATCAATACCCATTCTCTCCATGCTCTTTTGTCAAGGCTACTTGAAGATGGTCTTCCATAGCTAGCTCTTCAAGATACTCATCTGCCAATTGATCCATTGTCTCAATCCAAAAGGCTTGACCCTCAATAGTAGATTTCTTCAATGCATCATTGATGTCATACTTGGGCACAAAACTATTTCCCAAGTGCAAATTGATTTTGCCCTTCCTAACATCAATGATAGCTCCCGCGGTGGCCAATAAAGGTCTCGCAAATATCAGTGGATCCCTTGGTTCTTCATCCATCTCTAGGACCACAAAATCAATGGGCACCTCAACATTCCACAAAATCAATGTGCACCTCAACATTCCCTATCATAACTGGTAAATTTTCAAGAAATCCAATTGGGAGTCTATTGGATTGATCCGCTAGCACAAGTGAGATCCTACACTCCTTGTAGCGATTAAACCCAAGTCTTTTAGCAACTGAGAGTGGCATCAAACTCACACTAGCTCCAAGATCACACAAGCAATGGTTGAATGCCAAAGGTCCCAAAGCACAAGGAAGAGTGAAACTACCGGGATCACTAAGCTTCTTGGGCACAATTGTCCTTTGAATGATGGCACTACATTCATGAGTGAGGACCACCATGCCTTGTAACTCATTGGTCCTTTCCATAACAGCATCCTTTAGAAACTTTGCATATTGAGGAACCAACATAAAAGCATCCATCAAAACGCATGGTCACCTGAATCTCACTCATTTGCTTGTCAAACATAGCTCTATACTTCTCCACAAGTTGCTTCTTGAAGCGGCCCATAAATGGTATATTTGGCTTGTATGGTGGTGGAACAAAAGGACTCTCCTTGTAAGAAATATGCGCCTATTTCACCTTCTCCCCAACTTTCTCTTTGCCTTCCCTTTGAACCACAAAATCATCAACAACGCATTTTCTTCATTTTGAATGATCACCTCCCCATCTTGTTTCTCAATGTCCTCATTGAGTGGAGAAGGTAGCTCTCTAGAAGGAAGTGCTTTACCACTTCTCAATGTGATGGCATTGATGTACTCTTTGGGATTAGTCTCAGATTTACTGGGCAAAGTGGCTTGAGTTCGAGATGTTGACACATTCCCTTTGTTCTCCATGTATTTGAACTTAGAATTCAAGGTTTCAAACTTCAAGTTGAGATCATTGTAAGAGCAATCCACCTTGTTGTGTATCTCTGCCATTTTCTTGCTCATTTCCATTGCCCCATTGGATTGGCCTTGTAGAATCTGTTGGAGCATGCTTCTCATATCCAAATCTTGTGGTGCAAAACCCGGTGGATGACCTTGCTTGGGCTGAAAATTTCTTTGATTCCCGTGAAAGTTGTTCTTGAGAATCAAGCCTTGTTGTTGGTTAAAAGGGACAAATGGCTTTCGAAAACCTTGACAACCCACATAGTGGACCTCTTCTTGTGTATCCTCATTCCTCTCTTGTGGATCACCCAAAGTCTCATCATATTCACCAACATAATGAACTGGTTTTGTTGAGGCTTGAAGTAGCTTGTCCATCTTCCCATTGAGAGATTTCATCTCTCTTCTCATTTGTTCCTCATAAGCACCACCATCTCTTGAAGATCTATCATAGTCTTCACCATAGTTCCCATCACTTCGTGCTAAGTTTTCCACAAGCTCAAGACCTTCTTCAACCTCCTTGCCCAAGAAGTTTCCATTGCTAGCTGTGTCAAAGAGCATCCTAAACTTAGGAAGAACACCACGATACAAAGTGCTAAGGAGAGACTCCTCCGAGAAACCATGATGTGGACATTGAGTTGTATACCCCTTGAACTTTTCCCATGCTTCACAAAAACTCTCATTAGCCCTTTGAGTGAAGCTAGAGATCTCATTCCTCAACCTCGCTGCCCTTGTATTTGAGAAGAACTTGAAAAGAAAAGCTTTCTTGCATTGATCTCATGAAGTGATTGAACCTTGTGGAAGATTCTTCTCCCATATGTGTGCTTTATCTCCCAGAGAAAAGGAAACAACCTCAATTTGAACCCATCTTCAGAAATTTCATTGATCTTGGTCATTCCACAAATCCTATCAAACTCATCCAAATTGTCTAAAGGAACTTCCATAGCCAATCCATGAAATTTGTTATTTTGCACCATTGATATCAACCCACTCTTGATCTCAAAATTGTTGTTCTCAACTGGAGGAGGGACGATACCATGTCTAGTGGCATGGGTGTTAGGAGCATCACCAGCCTCACTGTGTCTAGGTTGCCTTAGTGATTGTCCATTACCACCCAAACCTTGTGGGTCTTCCATACCCAAATGTGCTAGGTTGTAGTGTCCTCTAGATTTCAAGTTCAAGCACCTATTGAGACAAAGAGCAAACCAAACAAAATAGATTAGTAATCAAAAGAAAAATAAAGCTTAGTCTCAAGTAGAATTAAATTCCTAATGCACAAAACTAAACCCCCAATGGCAATGGCGCCAAATTGACAGTAGGATTTTCGCTATCAATTACTCAATCTCACTCATGTAATTGTAGGTATTTGAGAATCAATCCAATTGGGGAAGATTGTGACAATAGGAATGCATAATACTTCTTAATCTAAGCAAGTCTATATGGTTTTATGTTTAACTATCAACCTAAGTGATCAAACCAAGCAAACAAACGAAACAAAGCGAACTAGAACCTTAATTTAGCAAATAACAAGCTAATCAAGCAAGCCAAAGACTAATTAACTACTAAACCAGATTAACAATTGAGTAAAACGAATCCAAGGATAGGATTATCAATCTAAGGTGCTCCAAGAACCAATCTATGATGTCAAACAATCACAATGAATGCTAATCCCTAAGCTTAGAACTCAAAAGTAAGACTAATCCACTCTCATGGCACTAATCAGATCATTAAACATCCTAATCAAAATTAAACTTTCATTTGTTAAAAGGAAGCTAACAAGCATTATGAAATAGTTCTAAATTGCTAATAAGCACCCCAGACAATCACTATCATGAGCTAGGAATGTAAATCCCTTTTTTAGTTGATTGGGGAATTTCAACAAAAACATTGTGGGTGGGAAATTCTCTAAGACCTAGTTTTAGATTGATCATGTCTAAACTAGCATTAGGATCACTAAACAAGGAGGAAAATGAGAAGATCAAAGCATAGACATCAATATTAATCCCTAAAACACCTAAATCTAACACATCCTTAGATCCTAAAGGAACTACTCACTAATTATGATCAAACCCCCAAACCCTATGAAAGAGATGTTGGTAAACATGATTAGAGATAAAGAAGATTCGAGATTAATAAAGATAAACTCTAAATTGCATAACCTCTTAAAAAGATCTTACAAAATCACTTAGAAACCAAAAGGGGAAGGTTTTCTAAGTAAGAACAAAAGATACTTAAGAAAATTTAGGTTTTTGATTAAAAATTAGACATGAGAAAAGATGGTGTTTGGGAGTTTGAAATTAAAAGGAAACATAGTTTGAAGTGGTAAGTCTTGATTGCATTAAAAATGAGCTCAAATGTTTAAAAGGGAAAAGGGTTAGCTCTCTTATAAAAAAAAAGAGAATAAAAGAAAAGAAAAAAGCCAAAAGGCCAAATAAAAAAATATATGTGAACAAAAAAAGAGAGAGTTAACCCTCAAAAATGTGAAAAAGAGCTAGAATGTAGACTATACCACTCGCATGTTTAAAGGTTGGAGAAGAATCCCTTTGTAAATTTGGTTGATGAATTTTGTGGGTTTATTGCTTGGCGTGTTGCCTTGTTTGATTTGGGTAGTCTCTAGAGGGTGAGTGAGCTTGAAAAGGAATTAAATGAGAGGGGAATTAGGTTCATTGTTAGTGTATTGGGTAGATGAGAGTCTAGCCATGTATGCATCAATTGCCTTTTACCTTTAGCATTATGCATAAGTTCAATCCTCTTTGAGATAAACCATTGATTGGAGTACCCACTTGAATGATATCATTTTTATCTTATAACCATGTCCCTAGCCAAATGTATTCGGTCTTTACTTGCACAAGTGTGATTCACGGTTTGAAAAAGTTTTATCAATGTTAAAGGATATAATTCTTGGATTGTTCGGAATAGACGAGTCTTTTGAGATCCAACATGTGATAAATATGGCTAAGTTCTTTGGAGTAAAGTTTGTGTACTGCATCTTAGGATTGAGAACTAGGACCATTGAGTTGATTCATTTGAGAATCACTTTTAGATTTGAGCCCCCACTTTTAAACCTCTCTCTTAGATTTTTCATGTTTGTTTGCTTGAGGGCAAGCAAAAGGCAAGTTTGGGGGAGTTGATATACTCATATATTTCGCATATTCATCATGTATTTAGTATATAATCTCGTGCATATTGCATTCATAATAGGCTAGTTTGTATCATTTATCTCACTTTAGGTCCTAGAAGTACTTTGCAATAGCATTTGCATGTTTCTTGCATATTTGCATCAATATCAGGTTGTTTTGAGTGCTTGGAGCTATGGTGAATGCTGGGACATGAGGAGGCTCAAGGAGAAGCTTGGGAACACTTGGAGAAACTCGGACAAGGGAATGCTCACTGAGATCGAGGGAGAGATCGGGCAAGGCAAGTCGATCTTGCTGAGATTGACTACAAGATCGAGATACTCGGACCGTTTCAATATCAAGATGGAGGCTCCGATCGACCAAGGCAGTCGTGCGAGTGTACGGACCCTAAGACGCTAACCAGGAAGAACGGAGGCCAAATCGAATTCATGGGTCGATTCAACTTGGATCGACCACAAGATCGAGCAAAGAGCCCGATTTTGGACTTACATCGAGGCAACGATCGAGTGACTAAGTCCGCTCCCAGTCCAAAGATCGACCACATGATCAATGACTTAGCTCAATCTCGAGCCTTATCCAGACAGCTTGTGAGGGGACCAGTTCTCTCATCCTTTATATATGTTTTAGACCTATTTCCAAAAGGACATCTTATCTTTACGTTTTGCCTTTCTTCTTTAAGCTTTCAAGCCACCATTGTTAGTTTTCTTTTAAGCTTTTCTTAGTTGTAAAACCTTAATCTTTATCTTAATCGTACGTGTTTAACTTTAATCCTTTCTCATAACTGGTTAAGCATGCTTAGTGTTATTGATCTTGTGATTCTGGAATGCCTAAGCATGATTAGCGAGTAGTTTCTTAAGGTTTTGGGGCCGAGAGGTTTAAAGGAGGTTTAAGAGGTTATATCTAGAGGTTTAACATGTTCCTAACTCTTAACTCTTCTTGGTTTGGAAGGATTAATGCCAAAAACTCTCGATGGAGATCTTTGTGTCCTTAGAGATTTCTTTATCTCATAAGGACTTAGAAGTCTCATAAACCCATCCAAGAAGCTAGCTTTCTCCAAACCCACGATGGTGGTTGATTTGGAGACTAGTTAAGCCAAGTTAAGATCCGTGTTTTCTTGCTCATCAACCATCCTTTCTACCACATACCATGGGTTTGGAAGGAAGGTTTGATGTTATCTTTACCATACACCATGGAAAGATTTAGCTTTGTTTCTTAGGCTTAGAGTTAGCTCATAATATGTGTAGATCGCCTTGAACCTCTCTTTGATATTTGATAATCTCAAGTTAATCTCTTTCTATTTCCAAAGTTTCGTACTTTAAGTTGCTAGACATCTCTTATATACCATAATTATTTGCACTTAGAATATTTAATCCTAAGCTTTCATTGTTGTCATTCCCATAATTTTATAAATTGTCTATAGTAGTATTTAGTAGCCTAGTTATCTTTTAGAAATCATTTAGTTTGCTTTAGTAGTTTTTAGAATTCCACTACACCTAAATCCGAATATGGTTTAGATTTATTAGGTTCTGCATTCTTAGTGTTCTTTCCTCCCAAGTTGGATTGATAATCTCAAATACGACAATGACATAAGTAGTGTTGAGTATTGACAAGAGTACCCAAAAATACTAATTATCAAAAGCTGACTCTTGTTTCGTTTTGAGAACTGACGGTGAAATTGATGGGAACATATGATAGGAACATGAACTTGATTTGAGTCTCAATTCTCAGTCACAGATCAATTTTTGCAAATATTTTGTTGTATGATTGTATCTCGTGTTATTGTAAATAGCATATCAACGTCTATCATTCACTTTCTCTACTTGTGATCTTGCAGAGACAAGTACTGCCTTGCTTAAGACAAAGTTGCAGATCTTTACTAATAGTGTTGTAAGTTTTCTGTTTTTTTAGCTTTAGTTACTCTTTCTTTGATAAGTGACTGTTGTCACATGTAACAATCAAGTTGACTGTTGTGCCGCCAATTATTGCAGATTTGTTAAGCTATTTTTTGTTTGATAAGTGACTGTTGAACTTGAATGTTGTTGTTTCAGAAAAATGGATGTGATAAACTTGAATGATGAAAACTGTTTGAGTGATGTTGAAATGGATCATGTGATTGATGTGGATAATGAAGATATGGATCATCATGAAGCCAATCTTCTAGAGAGTTCAGAGAAAAATAAAGGTACACAACGAAAACGAGCTCACTATAGCCGTAGAGTCTCTAGGTGCTGAAATTTTTTTACAATACTTGGAGGGAAACTACCTGGTGGTAAAAACAATATTATATGCAAGTACTGTAAAAAACATTACTTCTTGGATCTACATAGAAATGGAACTACAACTTTGCTCCGTCATATAAGGGTTTGTGACAAAACTCCTGGAAATACACCTAGAAGTAGTTCTCGAAAGTTGGATATGATGGTCTTCCGTGAAATGATAGCAATGGCGATAATTGAGCATGATCTACCGTATTCTTTGTTTAGTATAAACGAATTCGAGTTGCTTTTTCTTATGCTAATTCTACTATTCGGTTTTGGAGTAGAAACACACCAGCATCTGATGTGTTAAAAATATATGAGAATGAGAAACATAAACTTAGGAAAATCTTTACTGATATTCCAAGTAGGATTTGCTTGACAACAGATCTATGGAGGGCTATATGCAATGAGGGTTATCTCTGTTAAACATCACACTATATAGATGCAGATTGAAAGCACATATCTTATCTTTCATTGCTTTTCTTCCACCTCATACTGGAAATGCTATTGCGATGAAGCTTATTGAATTGCTAAAGGAGTGGGGATTAGAGAAGAAAGTTTTCTCTCTTACAGTGGACAACGCTTCATCTAATGATAGCATTCAAAGCATTATTAAGAGACAACTACATAAAAATTTGATCTGCGATGGAGAGTTCTTTCATGTAAGATGTTCAGCACACATTTTAAATTTTATTGTTCAAGATGGCTTAGCTGTGATTAGTGAAGCTTTGCAGAAAATCAGAGATAGTGTCAAGTTTGTTAAATGATCAGAAGGGAGGGAAATAGTGTTTCGAAACTATGTTGAAATATTGGGAATTCAGGATAATGATTAGCCCTGGGCAAAAAATCGGGACCCGAAAACCCGAACCGGAACCGACCCGAAATAACCGGTTCGGATCAGGTTCGATTATCAGTATTTTACCCGACGGGTCCTGAGTTTCAGAACCATTGGTATGGGTTCGGTTTCGGTTTTTATCCGGAACCGATCGGTTACCCGAGATATTTTTTTTTACAGTTTAAAAGTAGTGATCGAGTGAGGGTTTTGAGGAGCGATTTCCTGATGAACCAGAAGGATCCAGAAGTCAATCTACATATGGTTTCAAAGGTCTCGCAGTCAGCTATTCAGATCTTCTTTCCGTTACCAATTCCGAGGTATATTCGATCCGGAAATCAGTTTGTAAGTTGACGACAATTCACTTTTATGAAAATTTCAGTTTTTAAACTTGATTTTTGTTCGGGAATTTGGTTACATTTCTGGTAAACGGGTATTTTTTTTTTTACTATTTAAGGTCTAATCGGGTAAAAAAAACCCAAACCGAACCGAAATTATAGGAGAATCGATTTTTTCGGCTTTTAAACGGTTTTGAGATTCGAGAACCGAACCGACCCGAAACCGGTAGAAACCGAATCGCAACCTTTTCGGTACCTATATGGGTAAAAATTCTCTGTACCTGAAATACCCGGAACCGATCGGTTCTTACCCGGAACCGAACCGAATACCCGAATGCCCAGGGCTAATAATGATGGTCTAGTTTTAGATGTAATTACTCGCTGGAATTCTACATTTCTCATGCTCTCTAGAGCTATAAAGTCAAAGATGCTCTAGGTAACCTTGTAGATCTAGAAGCGAGCTACACAAGTTATCCATCTGATTTAGAGTGAAAGAGAGCATATATCATATGCGAGTTTCTAAAGCCATTTGCAGAAATTACAAACTTGATATCGGGTTCTACATATCCAACGTCAAACTTGTATTTTATGCAAGTTTGGAAGGTCGAGTGATGGTTGAGTGCTCATGAGAATTCTGTTGATCATATTATTTGTGAAATGGTGGAGACGATGCAGCTGAAATTTGATAAGTATTGGGAAGAATACAGCAATATCCTTGCAATAGCTGCGGTGTTTGATCTGAAACTAAAATTTACCTTCCTCGAATACTGTTTAACTACTTTAGATCCATCTACTAGTAAGTTCAGATTGGCTCCTGTGCGTTAGAAGATGCGTAAGCTTTTTGGAGCTTATAAGAAGAACCAAAGAAACATTTCTGCTGCTGCGGCAACTTCACAAGCGGAAACGTTGCAAGAAAACATTCTCGCATGATATAGTGTAAGTGTTCTGGTTCTGTTCTTGTTGTGTAACATCTGTTCTTTGCTTTTCAGTGATGTTTAATGTGTTTTATGTGTTTTTTTCTCAGGGATTTTATGCCTTTTTCTCAAAAGGCTGGTGGTAATGGAAAATAACCTCTGGACATATATCTAGATGAGCCATCGCTTGATATGGTTGCGTTTAAGAGTTTGAATGTGTTAACTTATTGCAAAGATATTTCAAGTCATTTTAAAGAGTTATCGAGTATGGCTTGTGACGTTCGGAGTATCCTATAACAACAGTTGCTTCAGAATCTTCATTTAGTATAGGTAGTCGAGTTCCAAATAAAGGAGCTCTATTTTACCTACTAATGTACAAGCTCTGATTTGTACAAGAAACTGGTTAAGGGGATTTCCAAACTTTTCAGATGAGGAGAAAGATGAGGAGAAAGAAGAGAAGAAAGAAAAGGAGAACGAAAAGGAGAAAGAACAATATTAAGGTAATTATTGACTTTCAGTCTTTTACTGGTTAAGAAGATTTCCAAGCAAGTAGATGAATGCTTCTCTACACGTAGGCGTGAGTCTTATGTCTTTACTGCTGAATAGTGAATGCTTATTGAAATTATGTGTTGCTTTGTTTTGCAAGAAAAACTTAATTTAAGTAGTAGTAGAATTGAAGTTTTTCTCGGGAAGAAGTTAACTTGAGATATGTTCATTTTTATGTTTTTATCTTGTTTACAGTAGTATAACAAGTTTGTGGTCGAATAGTTTGATTGCATCGTTGTACAACAATTTGTTTAAATTTATGTTTTGAAGTAAAAGTGTTTCAATTTGAAAAGTATGATTTTTTGCAAAATTTATAGGATATAAGTGGGCTGTTCGTGGGCAAGCCTATATGAACTTGGTCTTTATTGGGCATGGTCAATTTTTGGACCGCTGTCCGTACGGACAGACCAACAGAAGCCCACAAATAAAAAAATGTCCACATGGATAAGCCCAACTGGGCTTGGACAGACCAATTGACATTGGTGCCCACAATATCAGGTTTCATAGCTTTTACCAAAGACTTTGAACTAGGTTAGAAGGACAATACGGCGATTGTCAAAGATGATTTTATGGGCGTAGTCTATTTTCCTATTCGGGTAACATCCCGATCGTACTGTCACAAACGACCCAATAACAGGTGAGCGACATCCATTGCCACGTATCTCAACACCTTCAATAAACTACATCAACTTATATGGGCAGGGCTGATCTTAAAGCCGTAAACCCAACTTACGACAAGTATCCTCTGGGACCACATTTTACATGCATATAGATTGAAAATTGTTGGTGCGGAACCAAGCTTCCTCACTGGCTACCGAAGCCAAACAAACACGCACCACTAACATCGTACCATGATCACCATAAGTGCGATCCTTTGATAATTCTCGCCCATCCACTTTATGATCCTCACCATCGTTATCATCCCACTTCACGTCCTCCACAAATAACCCTAACTTGCTTTGCTTTTGGCAAGCCTTTCAATATGATCTTGTTCTCCACAAGAATAACAACGCATAGCGTTTGATCTCGTCGTTCGACATAAGGCCAGCACCTCCTTTGAAGACCTCGTTGTTCTATTACACATCAGAGCATTGTCATCACTATCTCAGGTAATCGAAGGAAGCTGTCAACCCTCAGAATTTATCCCTGCAGATGCTGTGTTTCGCGTCCAAGCACCTCAAGCGGCGCTTGATTTGAACTATTGCTCGGATGCCACAGTCCTTCGTTGAGCTTCCATAATCGAAGTCGGATCAAACTGCACCAACGCGTTCTGAAATGGGGGTGGCAATCCTCCGATAAAACATGAAACGAGCTAAATCTCGCTGAATATCTTATTACGCGTAATCAGAAGGAAAAATTCATCAGCATATTTGATAATACTCATTTTTGTCCCATTTTTACTATCATAAGTGAATGTTTTAATAAGCATTTCACTAAGATTTTAATGCATAAACACTAGATTTCGAATATTTGTATGTTCAAGACTTTTTTTAGGTAAATTTTGCAAAAAGGATGTAAAACGGAGAAAAATGGAGAAAACCTAATTCGGACTGCCATAAGGTTAACTTTGGATCAAGACATTGCCACCACGAGATCCTCCTTCAATTTGGGCACACGATATAGGGGAATGTTAGCTTTCATATTGATAAGTAGGTTTTGTGCTACTTGGTCAATGACCCACCACTTATAACCGTTTGTAGTATAGTGTATGGGGTATCAATCCATTTTGGGGCTGTTTAGTTAACAGATCGGCTATTTCGGTGTCACAAGTCAAGTTTAATATGATGAAAGATTGTGACTTTACTAATAGAAACGACTAAAGACTGGATCTTGTGTCACTCAAGACCATAAAATAAGAACTTTAGACTGCTTGAGCAAGAAGTAATGATTTAAACGGTAAAAGAGATACGCTTTATAAATAAAAGAAGGATCAAGATGGGTTTTATGAACTAGGTGACTCTAGGGTTGTTTAACAAGCTAAAGCTTTTGGATCACATCAAGACTTGGTCTTTAGATAGTGATTCTTAGGTAAAGGGATCCACAAGATGTTTAACCCATGGCGTTTGGGTCGCAAAGCGGTACAATAGAAGAAACAAGCATGCTAAATCGTCCCTATTGAACTGTAAGATCTCCTAGACAGATGGTTCGTCTGAGATGGTTCGTCTGAGCCTAGGAAAGATCAAACTCTTGTTTATGGTTTTGGCTAAGCAAGCACGTGGCGTTCATGTCAAGCCGCCTATAGACTTTAGACTAGACGATCAAACTAGACTAAGCATTGAGAGCAATAAACAAGAAAGAATCAAACTTTATGTTGTAGCTAAGCAGGAAATGTAATCCGAGAGTCCCTTGCTTCTTTTAACCCATCAAAATCCTTAAAAGGACTACTCACTCGCCATTAGAGAAACCTCAAGATTCATAAGGATGAGGAGGTGACTCATGGCTTGCAAGATAGTCAAAAACAAGAAAAGAAAGAAGATTTTACAAGAAATGCTATGAAAAACAAGACTTGATAACTTCAAAATAACATAAAAGGTTCAAGCTTTTTAACAAGCTTTAATGGTGAAAAAAAGCTAAGAGTTTCGGTTACAAAAGACAGAAAATAAAAGTGGAACGAGAGAGAGAGATAAGCGTGGGGAACAATGTGTATTTATACACCAAAGAGGAAAAACCCTAAGCGTTGGGACCACTTGCCCGAAATGGGTACTATTTTGGACTGTAGCGTATCGGCTTCATATCGTGGAAGCAAGCCGAAATGCTAAGTCCTTGTGTTCTTCGGGTAGCCTACATATCGGGGATCGATGTCGGGACCTTGTCGTTGTGATATCCTTTTCTTGCTGCCAATATCGGGTTAACGCTGATGCCTTGCTCCGATATATGTCTTCGAGGAACACCTTGTAGGATCTCCTTCTGGGATGCCTGTTTCGGGATCAAGTCGCTGCTACTCGTCGAGGTTCGCCCATGCGCTTGCCCGTATCGGTTAACGAGACCTGATCCGTGCCCGATATCACCTGTTTCCCCCTTCTTGACCTCTCTTTGGACTTCTTTCTTCGGACCATCCTCCATACACATTAGTACCCGAGAAAGCACTCCAAAACATGCAAGAATATGGAAAGAACTAACCTAATGCACCTAGACATAACATGAGTGGAAACGAAACAAAAACTAAGATAAAAGTGTATGAATGAGATCCTAACTAGTATGAAATGCAAGTGAAATAGATGCTAATTACAGAGATATCAACACCCCCAAACTTGCGTTTTTTCTTTGTCCTCAAGCAAAAGCCAACCGGAGGGGTGAGGTTTGAAAATGAGAGTGTAAATCTAAATCCAAAACGCCATTTAAAAGAAATCAAGTCAATGTCTAAGTTAAGGTTTCTAGGATGCGGACCGAATTCTACTTACTCAAAAAACCTTAGCCACATTCATCACATCATTAAGCAAAACCAATCTCAACCTAGATGAACATTCAAATTCCCAATTCCCTTTAACATTCATTGAAAATCTAAAGCGTGGATCATATTCATGCTTACGAGTCAACTCATTTGGTTAAGGGCCAGGTTACGAGCTAAAGATGAACTCGTGGTGCCATCGGGATCACTCATGGAATGAATCTTCTTAATGCAAAATGCTAAGGGTAAAAACTAATGGATGCATACAAGAAAAAATTCCCATCTACCCAAGCACCTATTTTGTTCTCTACCCTAGTCTAATCTGTCCATTCCTAAGCTACCCTTTTCTTAGGCATTTCGCCTTATACCCGTTATTACTCCTCGTTTTCCCTCGTCTGGTCATCCTTGGGGGACTTTTCTTTTGTTGGAGATCGGTTTCGGCTTTTCTTTTAACTCCTTTGTTGCGTTCCTTGTGTTTCACCTTTGGTGTTGTTGGCCGGTTTTGATTATGATGTTTTGGCCTTCTTTACTCCTTTGGAATCGCTTTTTCTTCTTTTTGTTTCGAGCTTCTTTTGTAGTCGCCATCTCCTGTTACGTGTCCCCATCTGACTCAGTGACTTCTCCTTCTTTCCAACTCCTTCCTTAGTTCATCATTCAGAACCCACCCTTTCTAATCTACCCAGAAATATCGGCCTATCATATCGGCCACTATTGACTCGAGTTATGAGGCAACGTCTACATGGGAATCCAACCTTGTCAGCCTAAACCCAACATGTTTTGCCTAAGAAGATTCGAAAATTTATGCAAAGGCCTCACATGCGCTCACAAAAGTGTTTATGGGTTCAAACAAAGGTTGAGGTTTCGGGTGTGGTCTGGTACTTGGACTAGCAAAAGGGTGGTGAAATGGAAAAAAAAAGTCCAAGTGAAATCTATGAGTTGGTAACAAGCATGAACAAGATAATTAATTTTTCAGTATTAACGGTTCAAGTTCAATAGGGAATGGTTAAAATCACAATGCATTAGCCAAGACCGAATTTTACAAGATGAATTCCAAATGTGGCGCTGCCTTAAGTTCGGTCTAATTCAGAATGCATCAAACAAACAAATAAGAACTAAGGCATTGGCTTAATGACTTAAAAATGGCTATTTACAAGGATTCAATACAATTTACACCCTATGAGAATGCTATGGATCTTAAATGAATGCATCTAGACTCAATCCTAAAATGGAAATGCAACTAAATGGTTTTCTTTTTGTGGGATAATTTTCAAAAAAATTCAATTTTTTGGGTTTTTGTATGCAAATAGATGAATGCATGATATCCTATTCTAAGTAAATGTATGTACTATGTACTCCCCCAAACTTAAATCACACAGTCCATGTGTGATAGAAGAGAGGAAGAATACATTCCTAAAAATGCAAAGATTCAAACAAAAGCAAAAGAAACAAAAAAAAGGAAAATGCTTATATACAGGGACTTGGAGTGATACCTCAGGTGTCTGTGTGATGTGAGGACATGGTGTCCTCACAGGTCGAGAGCGATGGGTTGTCGGATTCCGGTATCGGGGATTGCCTCGCACGTCTCTTCCTCAATATGCTCCCCTCATGGTAGGAGGATCTCCCAGGCTCACTTTCCTCGTGCTCCCTTGGCATGAATGAGAAGCAATGCCTCTCCACTGGAGGATTCTGGAATGCCTGTTTCGGGATCAAGTCGCTGCTATTCGTCGAGGTTCGCCCATGCGCTTGCCCGTATCGGCTAAAGAGCCGTGATCCGTGCCCGATATCGCCTATTTCCCCCTTCTTGACCTCTCTTTGGACTTCTTTCTTCGGACAATCCTCCATACACATTGGTACCTGAGAAAAAACTCCAAAACATGCAAGTATATGCAAAGAACTAACCTAATGCACCTAGACCTAACATGAGTGGAAACGAAACAAAAACTAAGATAAAACCGTATGAATGAGATCCTAACTAGTATAAAATGCAAGTGAAATATATGCAAATTACAGAGATATCACATATCCAAGTGGAATGAAGGCAAACTAACGGTTAGATCTGGAGTTTTGACATTTTTACTGAACACATATCATGCAGTCTTACGGAAGAAGCGAAAGAAGAAATGATGGTTTGATCACGAGTGATCTCGCCGCACCACCAAGCCTCGACCACGCGGAAAAGGCACTTCTCCCCGTGCCACCAGCCGGCCAAGGCACTGCTCCCTGCGCCACCAGCTGTCCAAGCCAAGCGACCACTTTAAATTGACGTTCCCAAGCCCGTTTGCAATTCCGTCAAGCCAACTTAATCTTGCAGCTGTCAAAACGCGAGCTAGCCCTCAGTGACGCCTAAAGAGCCTTCCAGACCAATAAATACTCACCTCTAGCCTCTCATTTTCATGTGCTTCATTGTGCTTAAAACAACTTCATTACTTTAGCTGCAAATCTCTTTTTGTAGTTTTTGTTCTTTGTTCTTCGAGATAGATAGATCCCTCTTGAATCCTTTTCGCTTTCTCTTGATTAATCGAAGCATCTCATTCGATAATAATGTTTTTGTTTCAGTCTATCATGTATGAGTAGTTTATTTTTGTTTGCTTGATTCCAAAAGGTTTTTTGGGGGAATTTCATTAACCGTTTTTATGCTTATATTCGTTTAAGCTGTATTCTAAAGATTTCTTTCACCTAAGATTTTTTTTTATTCATGGATCTAGAGTCATAAACTAGAGACTGATCCAAGGATTGATTAGAGCCACTAACGTGTTAAATCTGATCACTGGAACCAACTTAGCCGAGCATCGCGTCGTAGGGAGCGTTCATGAACGTTAGAACGAACTCGATTCGTTAATGCGTGCTTAATTGCATCATGGGATGTATACCTAATGAGTTATTAAAGCATATTCGATCCTTTTATGAAAGTATTTGGATCGAAAAACCGTGATTTAAGTTTAGAATAATCATTTTAGTCTCGTTTGCTTTAGAGAAATCATATTGACATGGAGAAGGATTCGCGCCGCCACCACTTCATGAAGGCGAGAGTCTTCATCAACAAACGCCCTATCCTATCCACCGTGATCCCCAAATCACGCTCCCTCCTTTGTACCAACAAGTAGAGAATCTCATTGAGATGATAACGGTTATGGCGGACTACCAATCAAAGTCCGAGAGATCCTTGCATGCTCGCATGGAGTCATTACAAGCCGAACTTTTTCACAAACTTCAAGAATTTTCCAATGGCGTGAAGATGTTAGAAAATCGCACTTTTGACAACAATAACAAGTTATCAAGAACCTCCGAAGACTTGGCGGATCAGAAGTGTTTTCTCAACGGCGGCTTGTGCGATATCCGCTCCTTGAAGTTTGAATTAGGGGAAAACAACGAAGCTCTCTTTGGCTTTACAAGCCGTTTGGAGAAAAACGTACAAGATCTAGAGAAAGCCCAACACAAGATTGAATCGCAAGCCAACAACATCAACTACGAAGTTCAAGGCATGACGAAAACTCAAATGAAGAATGAGGGTACTCTAGCGAAGCTATCCAAGGAGTAAAAACAAATCGATGATCTAGTTAACATTATTATAGGCGACAAGGAGAAACGAGCCCCAACCACTGAAGCAAAGAAAGGGCCTTGCTACTTCATCCAGCCACATTCCGCGTTTGCCTTCTCTGGAGACATCTCGAAAATTATCACCGAAACTCGTCAGAATGCCTTATACAACGAAGGAGAAACTGACAAAACTAGTAAAACATCTTACCGCACACATTATAAGGGAAATATTGATTGATTTTAACGACAAGGTTAAGTCGATCCCGAAGAATGTATCATTTGAAGAAGCCTTCAAGATACAACTTGATAGAATTCTTTCAAGATAGTTTCGAAGGCGGCGAAGGTGCACGCATCCAATCGATAAAACTAGATGTTTGGACATCGAGGAGATAATGAAGATGCCATAAGGGAGAGAATAAGATTGGTACCCCAATCGCATCGATCCAAGAGTTCTAGAGCGCGTTAATGCTCTCGTCTGAACCCTCCCTCACGAAGTCCAATTCGGAAAGCCTACACAGAGCATTTGATTGGTCCGCCGAAAGGAAAAAGTCTCTAGGATGGATCAAATACCACTTTAATCAAGTGAGGAAAAGAACACCAATCCGAGATCTTCACAACATACAAGATCATGGGAAGTTCCTTGTCTCTTGCAACATTAGAGGAATCGATTTCAAGAAGGCTTTGTGCGATTTCGGTTCATGTGTCAACATCTTCACTGAGAAGGGAGCACGAAAACTTGGCATCATACAAGCTCATCCCACTGAGATCAAGATTGGTTTGGCAGACCATTCAATCACGGCCTCGAAAGGAGTCATATATGACGTTCACGTCACCATAGGCCATAGTAGAGTCTCAATAGATTTTACATCATAAAAACTACTCAAGACGAAGTTGCACCACTCATCTTAGGATGGCCATTTCGAGCAACAGTAGGCGCAATCATTGATTGGCCTAATAGGCATGTCTCCTTCGCCAACATTAACCGGAACATATTTTATCCCGCGATTCCACACACCATTGAATACCATCTCTTGGAGAAAGATGAAAAAGCTATAATTGAGAAGTTTGAAGAGCCTTCGACAGAAGATGATACCATCAAGGCAAAGATACCTTGCATAAAGTCGGATTCACCCCACAACTAAGCTCTCAAACCATCAAAGTCTAGCCAAAAGACTTCAAACAAAAGCGCTCAATGGGAGGCCACCCATTTAGGTACTTCTTTTTCTTTTTCTTTTGTTTTCTAACTTATTGATCTTTTGTTTTAGTTTTCTCGTAAGTTTTCAGCCTTTATAAAACCCCAAAACACAAAAACATCAGAAAAAGACCAACAATATGAAGAAGGAGATACGAAAAACACCAAGACCGCCACAGGCCACACAGGCACAGCTGGCCGCTACCTTGAGCCTCCATGGCCTGGCGGCCGCACTCCCAAGCCAGACGATAAATGGCCGCGACCCCGACCCCTCGTCGAGCAACCACTGCACTTCCAACACGAAGCCACTTTAAAATCTCACCTAGCCCACACCTCCTCCAACTCCCGTCAAGTCTTGAGTGTTCCCAACCTCTTTAAAGACTTGTATGTGTACCAAAGACCGCATATTCAACCTCCACAACTGTGGTACGTTGTTGTTGCGTAAAAAATGGCGAGATTGGACGAGACCTCATCAATGTCAGGTCTAAGTCGAAGACCCACCTCTCACATTCGACTTCTTCAGCAAGTTTCACCAGACCCGTACGCGCAAAAAAGAGGAAGAATCCAACATTTCAACTCTCTAGAAATGTTTCACAAGCTCCAAGAAGGAAGAAGACGCAACTTCCTTCACAAAACCACGAAGAAAAAAGTTCCCAAATACTAGCTTTTTTCATCACGACCGAGACCTTTACCCAAGCAAACATGGATTTCTTATGGCAACAAAGTCTTAAGCCATCAACTCCTGTCTTCCGGGATCTCGAATACATCACCAGAATATTCAGCATCGACCCAAACTTCGCGTTTCTAAGGTGATGGAATCTTCAAAACCACAAGTCTAGAAGATTTTCCATCTTTCATTCAATGTGTTACAGAGGTCAAGGATACAAAGGCGAGTATTGCACAACGAAAATACTTGACGAAGTACAATAAATGCGAGTCAATCACCACTAAACGCCTACAACATCACCATCCATCAGCACCCGCATCATTCACTACCATCCGGAGCAAGGAAGCATGGCCGCGACTTCGACCAGTCATGGCACGGCCAGAAGGCACTTCGCCGTGCCACCAGCCACGATGGCACGATCAGGAGAAGGTTGGCCGCGACCCCGACCCCCTATCCTGCAGCCAACACTAGTCCGAGACTTCAGGAGCAATTTTCAAGACGGTTCATTCCCGGAACCGAATCCCCGTAATTTCACGAGGATACAAGGATAAAAATGAAGTCCTATGCTCAAGACCACACGACCAACTACCCATCCAACCCACACGCCACTTTCAAGTAAGTCTTCACAAGCTCGTACTAGAATTTAACTATATTGTTCACCTCTACTCGACTTTTTCAAACTGGTGGCAGTTTGATTAAATTCTAGGGGTTTTCTTATATTACTAGTATTATTTATTTCATGAGTCTTATGCATGCATTCATCCATTTATCGAGTAATTTTATTGAGTCAAAACTTTTTTTCTTTTAGTCTGAAACTATGAACCTTGCTAGGTACAAGTCACTTCGAACATGAAGCTTAATGACCATTCTCACGGGGTTTAGAAGCAAGTCTTACTAAGTTGAACACTGGGAGTGGATCATTCCAACAGAGAAAGTTCTAATCTCTAGCGTACTCGATGGATCTTGCGTTGACTTTTGATAGGTGTAAAGTTTTACCAAATTTAAATCAATACTGCAAGTGCACAACAAAGCAGTTGAAGTATAAAGGGTTATCAAATCTCAAGGGAGTACACTACTACACTACAGAATTTAGATTCAAATTATGCTAAGTCAATTCAAATAAATGTAAATCGAAACAACTAAACGAAACAGAAACAGGTGATTGATTGAAAATTCTTAAAATTCAAGAGAGTAAAACGCTAGGCAAGGGTAATTCGCATGTTGAATCCGAGAATGCATAATGTATACTGTCAGTATATTATTTAAACCCGTCTAGAACTCGAAACGCTAATTTAAAACCAATCAACTCTCGTTGCAAAGATTATCTATGCCTAAATTCCAGAATTTCAAATCTCTTTGCAAATTCAATCAATTCAGACAAGCATTAATAACAGGTTCGTTTGTTCACAAAATTCCTAAATAAAATCTATTTGCAGATAGTAATTTTTCTCATCTAAGATTAGTTCAGGCGATTAACAATGTTCTCACATCTATTAAACAACCTATTGTTTCATTTCTAATTGATCAATCCTAGAATCAATATAAGTACAAATCCAGATGAAAAAAAAATTGATTTCCCTAACAGTATAACAAGTTTACAAACTCATCATCAACCCTAGCTGATTACTCAGACATGGAGATGAATGCACAAATCATAATTGAATAATATTGCATTAAAATAAGAAGAGTAATGATACAGGGGTTCGAAATCTTCTCTAGAAGAGTGCATAATTGTCTTTCCAAAAAGTTCTCTATCAAAATCTCTCAAAATCTCAATAGAAAATAAGATACAAAACAAAAACCACGGCTGACAAACCTAAAATAAAGACAAAATATGATTGGGGCCTTTTTGCAATTAGTGAAACTTCTGGGCAAAACTGTAATTCTTCCTTTATCTTTTAAAATCACGTGCTTCTGCCTTGGCGCGATTGGTGTCGATCGACATCAATGGTCAGTGTCGATCGACATCAATGGTCAGTGTCGATCGACATCAATGGTCAGTGTCGATCGACATCAATGGTCAGTGTCGATCGACACCCTTGGTGCAATCCGTCTCCTGACTTCATCTTTTCCACAGCTCCTCGGTTCTGCTCCAGAATGCTCAAATATCTCCAAATATGTTCCAAACGTACGTTTTAACCTGTAAAAACTCTAATAGGACTCTAAAAAGACCAAAACAACTCTATAAAAGGACTTATATCATGGTTAAAGACAATAAAAACTATGATATATTAACTCCCCCAGACTTAACTTTTCCTTGCCCTCAAGCAAAACAGAAAACTAAGTATAGAGTCGAGGTTTGAAAACAGAAACAATCAGTAAGTCTTAGGAACGCCACATTGATCAACACTCTTGAATCTACATACCACATAGCGAACATTAGATATTATTTCGGTATACTTACCAGAAGCTTAACAATCTCACAAATACGGTTCAAGCCCTTTTGTTGACCCCTTTAATCAATTAAGCGTGCGGTCTCATCGAGGGAGTATCGATCAAAAAACATATAGATTCCTTCCCTTCCAAGTTCATAAACACACAAACAGACTGCACAATCTCTCTTATTTTCTTTTCCCTTAGTCGATTTCTCCCTATTTTTCTAGGGTATCATTTTATTTTTTTCTAACGAATTTCTTTTCTTTTAATAGCTGAAGAACGGTGCCATTCACTTTCGTGTTCCTTGTGAGGAGACGCTTTCATGATTGTAGGCTCACCTTCCTAGTCCTTTTCACGGAACTGACGCTACTGTTCTTAAACTTAGACTTCATTATTTTCTTTTTCTTTTGGGAAGATCAAAGAGAGATCATGACAAACTTATCCTAACAAGACTGGAAGAAGAATCAGGTTCAATGTATGCCAAGCCCCAAGATGAGAAATTGAAGTTCATTTGGGTGGAGCCAACAATGAATTTTTCAAACTCTCCAGAAACATGAACATTCTATATTCGATTGATCTACTTACAGTGTTATGCCTAATAAAACCTGCAATCAACTACTATGGCAATGGTTCTTCAAGTATCAATGTTTTGTGGTTAGTTCCAAGAAAAACTAATTGTTTCAAACAAGTTTTGACACAATAAAACGATTTGGACTGACACAACTAACTCTCAAAAACAAATATAATGTCAGCAATTACCTCCCCCAGACTTAAACAACATTGTCCCCAATGTTATCAAGCCTGACGTTGGTAAAAAGAAAGAGTTTAACAAGTGTATCGACCAGACATAAGACTTACCTGTGTTTGTGCCTGGTGTCGATCGATACCCATTGTTGGTGTTGATCGATACCATTGTTGGTGTCGATCGACACTGATCCATGTCGAGCCTGGTGTCAAGCTTTGTCGATTATTGTCCGCTCCCTTTTTCGTTTTTTACTAAAAAACTCCCAATAATTAGTAAATAAAACCAAATAAAAACGAAATAAATACTTACCAGTGGGTTGCCTCCCACCAAGCGTTTGTTTTAAGTCATTAGCTTGACTTGGAAGACTCGTCAGACAGCAGGTGCATCATCCAGAGACACAATGTGTCCTGCTGGAATCTCGGCTTGTGCCCAATAGTGCTTCACCCTCTGTCCATTCACAATGAACTCTTCCTTTGGAATTTGTCAGGACAACAGCTCCATATGGTCTAACTTCTTTGATGGTGAAGGGATCTGACCAATGTGAACGCAATTAACCAGGAAACAATTGCAAACGAGAGTTATACAGAAGCACTTGGTCATTGGGTTCAAAGTGTCTTCAGATGATATTCTTATCATGATATGCCTTAGTGCGCTCCTTGTAGATCTTTAAGTTCTCATATGCATGATGTTGAATCTCATCAAGCTCATTCAGTTGTATACGCCTCTCTGCAGCAGCCTTCAAGTCAAAATTCATCTTCTTGATTGCCCATGTTGCCTTGTGTTCAAATTCCACTGGAAGATGGCACGCTTTGCCATAGAGTAGATGGAATGGTGTAGTCCCAAGTGGTGTCTTGCAGGCAGTTCTGTAAGCCCAAAGTGCATCATCAAATTTCGCATCCCACTCCTTCCTTGTCTTCCCCCCACAGTCTTCTCCATGATGTGCTTGATTTGTCTGTTGCACACTTTAACCTGTCCACTCGTCTGAGGATGATAAAGAGTAGCCACACGGTGTTGAACACCATGTTTCTTCATAAACTTGTTAAATACCTTGTTAATAAAGTGAGAACCACCATCATTTATAACAATCCGAGGTACTCCAAATCTTGAGAAAATTATGGTTCGAAACAGCTTCAAAACCACTGCATCATAGCAAATGCTTCCACCCACTTGGACACATAGTTCACAGCGACCAAGATGTACTTATTCCCATAAGATGAGGGAAAATGACCCATAAAATCGATGCCCCAGTAATCAAAGACTTCAACCTCAAAGATTAAGTTTTGTGGCATCTCATGTCTTTTACTGATCTTCCCTCTCTTTTGACACACATCACATTGAGTTATAAAAATCTGTGCATCTCTAAATATAGTAGGCCACCAGAAGCCTGCTTGAAGAACCTTGGACACTGTTTTGAAAGTAGCAAAGTGTTCAGCATATTCAGAACCATGGCAATGCAACAGCACATCTGGAACCTCTGTCTTTGCGATGCATCTTCTATAGATACCATCTGAGCAATACTTGTAGAGATAAGGTTCATCCCAGTAAAACCTTATGAGTTCTCTCATGAATTTCTTCTTTTCATAGCCTTCCGGATCAGTGGGCTCATCCTCTGTAGCCAAGTAGTTCGCGATATCAGCATACCATGGTCGCGTAGAAGCAGTAACAGCGAATATTGGTTATTGAAACACTTCATGTACAATCTGCTTGGTCAAAGTTTCTGCCCGCGATGGGTGCCGATCGACACTCGATGTTCGTGTCGAGCAGAAGTGTCTCGCGTCGACACAGCTCTGTCGATTTGCGATTGGTGTCGATCGACACCATCGACACTTGGATGTTGGCGTCACAATGCTGCAGGTTTTCAATACTCTTCTCCATGAACCTGTTCACAATGAAGTAGATATTCTCTTCAGGTAGGAATCATCAATGGGGATGTTATCCTCAATCATAATCCTTGAGAGATGGTCAACTACTCTATTCTCAACTCCCTTCTTGTCTCTAACCTCAATGTCAAACTCCTGAAGAAGTAGAATCCATCTCAACAACCTTGGCTTGGCATCTTTCTTCTGCATCAAGTACTTTATGGTAGAATGATCACTATGAACCACCACCTTGGAACAAACAAGGTACTTGCAAAATTTCTCAAAAGCAAACTCCACAGCCAACAATTCTTTCTCAGTGGTTGCATAATTCCTCTGAGCATCATCCAATGTTCTGGTAGCATAGTAGATGTCGTGAAGCTTCTTGTCTTCCTTATGTCCCGGTACAGCTCCAACAGCAGAGTCACTGGCATCACACGTCACCTCAAAAGGCAAATCTCAGTCTGGAGGCTGAACAATTGGAGCACTCACCAAAGCATGTTTTATCTGCTCAAAAGCAAAATGACATTCTGCTGAGAATTCAAATTTCACATCTCTGTAGAGAAGAGCAGTGAATGGCCTTGCAATCTTAATGAAATCTTTGATGAATCTTCTGTAGACCCCAGCAAGACCTAAAAAACTTCTCACTAACTTCACACAATCAGGTGCTTGCAATCTTGTCATCACACCAATTTTCATTTTGTCCACTTCAATTCCATCGCGAGAGACTCTATGTCCAAGTATAATGCCATATCTAACCATGAAATGACACTTCTCCCAATTCTGCACCAGGTGTTTCTCTTCACATCTATGTAGCACATCACACAAGTTCTCCATCAGTCCTTAAAAGATGACCCATGAACAGAAAAGTCATCCATAAAGACTTCTGTGAACTTCTCAATCATGTTTGTGAAGATAGACATCATGCATCTCTTGAAAGTCGCAGGAGCATTACAATGTCCAAATGACATTCTGCGATATGCAAATGTACCATAGGGATATGTAAATGTGGTCTTCTCCTGGTCATCTGGATGGATAGATATATGAAAGAACCCTGAATACCCATCTAGAAAACAGTAGTAATTTGGGTGATTCGCCAACCTTTCCAGCATCTGGTCAATGATAGGTAGTGGGAAGTGGTCTTTCTTGGTGGCTACATTCAGCTTCATGTAGTCTATGCACATTATGTGCCCAGACATAGTTCTTGTAGGAATCAGCTCATTCTTCTCATTCTTCACCACTGTGACTCCTCCTTTCTTAGGAACCACATGAATTGGACTAACTCAAGCATTGTCTGATATGGGATAGATGATCCCAGCTTCCAAGAGCTTCATAATCTCCTTCACGACAACTTTCTTCAGATTTGGACTCAGCCTCCTCTGATGTTCAACTGATAACTTTGTCTCATCCTCCAGGTGAATCATATGCATGCACAAGTCTGGAGAGATACCTGATATATCATCAAGAGAGTAGCCAATAGCTTTGCGAAATCTGCGCAGCTTGCTTAGCAATAAGGTGAGCTCTGCGTTATTCAATGAAGCATTCACAATGACAGGATAAGTAGAGTTATGTCCAAGAAAAACATACCTTAGCCCTGCAGGGAGCTGTTTGAACTCAACTTTCGGAGCTTTAGCCTCACTCCAGTCTCCCATTGTTGCAGCTGATATCCCTACAAATTACACTTTTTCACATGCATTTCATGCTAGTTAGGACTGCAGTCATGAAAGTTTACCTTTGTTTATGTACCCTTTGCATTCATGATAGACCTAGGATGCATTAGGTTAGGTTTTTCCATGATTGGAGTGTTTCTCATGTACAAGAGGATCGTGGAGGTTAGCATGAAGAAGAAGGACACAAGAGAGATCAAAGGAGAAAGAGATAGACTATTTCCCTCGCAACATCGGGCATGAGTATCGGTTTCCAAGCCGAAACGACCAAGTGCAAGGGAGGAACCTCAAAGCATGGCCACGACATTACCCCGATGAAGAGAATCCGAAGTGAACGTTCCACAAGATGTTCCCACAGACAAATATCGGACGCGCACAACAGGATGATCCTGATACAGGCAGCAGGCTAAGGACTTCACAACGGGACAATCCCGAACAAGTGCCCGATACGGAAGCCAACCAAAGATTAAGAAGTTGGGCATCTCGGCTCAGTCCAACGACATCACACCGAAACACTACATGCCATGAAAGTCCTATTTCGGGCAATGTGGTCCCGGCGTGTAGGGTTTTCCTATTTTATGTATAAATACAACTTGTCTCCCATCCTTTTCTCTCTCTCTCATTCAGTTTTTAGCTTTCTGTTTTTCTTTTGTAGACGAAAAAACTCTGTTCTTATTTTCACCATTAAAGCTTTTCAAAAGCTTGAACCTTTATGAATTTTTAAGCTTAATCGAGTCTTGTTTCATAGCATTTCTTGTTAAAGCTTCTTCTTTTACTCATTTTAGACTATCTTCGTGATATGAGTTGTCTTTTTATCCTCATGGATTTTGAAGCTTCTCCAATGGCGCGTGAGTAGTCCTTTTTAGGATTTTGATGGGTTAAAAGAACCAAGGGATTTTCGGATTTGCATTTCTTGTTTATTTAGTACATAAAGGTTGATTCATTCTTGTTCATCATTACTCATGCTTAGCCTAGTTTGATCATCTATTCTAAATGTCCATAGGTGTCTTGCATGAACACCACGTGTGAGATTAGCCGGAACCATGAACAAGAGTTCAACCCTTCTTAGCTTAAGACATTAGTTGTCTAACGGGTTTTATGGTTCAATAGGGACAAATAATCTTGCTTTTTTATTCTATTGTACCGCTTTGCAAGAGCTAGTCTATGGTGATAGAGATTCAAAGAGGGTAGACCCAAACACCATGGGCTAACCGATTTTTGGATCCCTTTTACCTAAGAATCACCATCAAAGACCAAGTGTTGATGTGATCTAAAAGCTTCGCTTGTTAAGCAATCTGAGAGTTACCTAGTTCATAAAACTCATCTTGATCCTTCTTTTATCATAAAGTTTAAGTCTTTCATCGTTTAAGTATTTAGTTCTTGCTCAACTAGATTAAAGTTCATCTTTTTATAGCCTTGAGTGACATAATTCTAATCCTTTAGTAGTTTTAGGTCGTAAAGAACCATTTTCTTATATCAAGTTTGACTTTTAACACCATCTACAACCGAAGTGCTATTAACAACCTCCAATGGATTGACTGAAACTCCAGATTCTTCCTGAAAACTCCAGATTCGAGGACATGAATTTTGCCGGTTAGATGAGTGACAGTGGCATCTTGCAACTCCAGCTTAGCTTGAAGGTGATCAAAGTTTTGGTTCGGACTCCTCTGCATCTTGTACATGTCTCTTATCCCATCGCCAATCTTCCTCTCATTATTCTTCACTCTTTCCTCAATGGACTGCAACAGTGCATCAACTCATCTGACTTGACAAGTCAAATCATTAATCTTCTTGGACAGATCTGACTGCATCATGTCCATCTTAGCATTGATTTTAGCACACATTGCCTTTTGTGCCTCAAGGTTCGCCAATCACCATGTTGATCCTCTAATCATACGCCAGCTCGCACATAGGTGCTCGAAACTGATCAGACCACATCTGATGAGGAAAATGGGGTGCAACACGCTTAGAATCAGCTGTGTGTTGATCATAGGAGCCATCTTGAACAAAGTCTCGCTCTCTTGCTGTGACAAGTGGCATGCGAATGTAACTCAAGTTTCTTGAATCATAACAATAAGTATTTTTTGTAAATCGATGCATTGCTCTAGTTTTTGTCACACATCTTCATTCATATTAGTTTTAAGATACGCATTGAATATTTTGCATGTTTGGAGTGCTTGGCAGGTATTTTTGGAGCTTGTGAAGGTTCTATGGAGTTTGGGAGAAAAACCAATGAGCAGCCAAGTCAAGAAAGAGCAAAAGAGAAGACTTCTACAGCCACCACGGTCAGCCACAACGATCTCATCCTGATATGAAGCAAGACGTCTGCTTTCAGATCAATCAACTAAAACGGACTAGACAACCCTTTGTGGAAAGATCAGCTCGGACGAAGGGTTTCTATCTCGATTCAGCTTTTCGTGCCTTCATATGATTCGTATAGAATTGAGTTAGATTTCGTCTGGTGGAAGTATGAAGTCATTACGATCGGCGGTTCAGAAGTTACGGTGAAAATAGTGACCATCGGTCTGGCCAGTTCGGCAAGCTAGTGCACAACGGGCAAGCATAACGGCTTGTGCCCGATGAAGCTGCTGCTTATGAATACAAGAGCTTGAAGCCACAACGGCCTACCATAACTGCTTCATACCGTTGCAGCTAAAGTCCAAAGAGCACAAGAGTCCAAGAAAGTTTGCTTTTAACATTGGATCCCTTTTATGTGGATAAGGGTCACTAGGGTTTGGTGGCTCACCTATAAATACCCTTAGACCCCCAAAAAACGAATCTCTCTCTCCCTCTTAGATCTATTTTAGTATGTGCTTAGTTTTTCTTTTTTTTCAAGAACCTTGTAAATACTTTTAATTTTAATTTAGTTTTTGCACTTCTTTTAATTATTTTTTCTTGTTCTTGCTTTCTAATCTTGTTTAGCCACATATTCTTCATAAGATTTCGTGGTTACTCATGATTAGGATTTCAAGAACCTCTCTTTTATGTTTATGCTTAACCAAGACTTGTTTTTTTGCATTTCTTGGTAAAACCTTTGTCTTTATTTTATTTATTGTCATTGATCTTCTCACTAATATTGTTTAGCTTTTATTTTCTTATTGGATCTAGAGGTTAACTATATGATTAGGGAGTAGTAATTTCGTGGTTCTTAGGATGTGAAAGATTTATGGTGATAGATCTTGATGCTTATGCACTTAATGATCTTAATCATTTCTTGTTTATCGTTCTCAATGCTTAGTCTAAGCCGATCATCTAGTCTAAAGACTTTAGGCGGCTTGACATGAACACCACGTGCTAGCTTAGCCAAACCCATAAACAAGAGATCTACCCTTCCTAGCCTAAGACATTAGTTGTCTAAGGGATATTTTGGCTTTATAGGGTTGGATATTCTTGCTTGCTACCCTCATGTATCATTGTGCGAGAGCCAAGTTAGGTTGTGCGTTAGCAAAGTGACTTCTATCACGACAGTGGATTAGTCTTGATTAGAAACTCTATGCCTAAGGATTACCATCTAAGACCCAAGGTCTAGATGTTGTTATAAGCTTTCCTTGATCCGAAATGTTCATCATATATCATTATTCTTATCCTAGGAATACTTTTTGTTTTTTTTCTTTTCTTAGTCTTTGTTTAGGTTGTGTTACCTTTTGTTTTCTGTTCTCTTTTGCTTTTGGTAATCATTTAGGTTGTTAGCTATTAAAAATTCTATTAGCTTAGCTTAGCATAGTTCTCTATATCTCAAGTGTCATTAGCTTCCCAAGTGAATTGACACCTCAAATACTACAATGACATGTGTGTTTAAGGATTGAGCTAAGGTTTAAAAACCTCTGCATCATGCATCAAAACAAAGAAAGAAAAACGAAATCAACCAATAAAATACAAATATTGGCCATGGATAATTTGCAAAAAGACGAATCATTAAAATCCATTAACATAGGCTTTTAGTAAAATCCGTTTATGAACTCTAAACACGAAAGGATAATCATTCAACTTTTAAGGCTCGAATAACTATGTTTTAACATCCTAACAACGTCAGTTTTCGATGGTTATTACAAGATGAAAACATGCATTAGTTTTTTCAAGTAATGTTTTGTTTACACTTCTGCAACTTAACTTTCCATGGTTACGACATATTTCTCACCAAACATTAGATCAAACAAATAGATGCAGCACTTTCGATGGTTACAACATTTTGATTTATAGAAATTAAAAATTTTGATGGTTTTTATGTGAGTTTGTCTTAGCGCCTTTTCTCTCTCAGGCATGAAGACCAAGGTAGCCGTACAACGAAGCATTTCCCTTCTGCAATGAGTCTCTCTCACCGGCGATCCTCCTCCTCCGACCAGATCTCCTCCTAAGCAGGGTTACACCATTCTCGGTTACCTCATGTTGTTTTTGCCAGAGATTTCATCGATCGGTTGAAGGCAACCATCTTTCTTCCTTTTCCGGTTCCGCCGGTGACATCTGAGTTGAACCCTCTAGAATCCCATGACCCGCCTGACAACCAAAGATTTCTGCTACCGTCAGATCTATCATTTCCTCAGCCGATGGTTTCATTATCTACTCCGCCGACTGAGAGTCATCTACCTTCGTCGGAGTCTCCGTCTTCCACCACCACATTTAAAAGCTTTGGTCGGCTGAAGGTAACAGTCCTACTCCTCGCCGATGAAAGGAAAACGGGACTTAATTTTCCCGTAATCGACTCATTCTCTATCTTGATCCGGCATTGTACAAAATTGGGCATGGCTTATGATTCTTCTGTAACGAGCCCTTTACCTAAGCTTCTCATATCCAAAAAGCTCGGTTACAGTTTAACACGTTGCTCCGTTATGGAGAGATCTGTTCCTCCAACCTCCTCCTTCATGGAGTGTGTTGTTAGACGCTCAACCTTGACGGCACTAAAAGCGCAGCATTTTGTTCACTCGCCTTCAATGGCAAAAGAACATTTAGTCTCGAGAATCTTTCAAGTTCGAGTTCTAGAGATCGACTTTCTATTGGAAGCTTTTATTTTCCAAGAGAGATTTGAATCGATCATCTCTGAAGCCTCGTGAAAGATGCTTCATGGTATCTCCTATGATACCATCTATCCATCTTATATTTTTGTTGTATTTTGCCAAATTGAGATGAAACTCTTGTGTATTCCATTCGATGTACGAGGGTTTATATACAGCAAGATTTACTCATATCTACTCTAACATATCCGTATCTAATTTCCCGTACAACAATAATATCATAACAATATATGTGATATATCCGAATCCTAATACTCCCCCTCAAGCTGGAGCGTGGAGATCCCGAACGCCCAGCTTGCCAAGAAGATAGTTGAACTGTTGTCGACCAAGAGCCTTCGTAAAAATGTCCGCCATCTGCTCTATTGTCCGTACATACTTTGCATGAACACCATCACAAAGATAATGACAATCTACCTCAATGTGTTTCGTCCTTTCTTGAAAAATTGGATTATTTGCAATGTGAAGGGCTGCTTGATTATCACAATAGAACGGAACTGTTGTTGTTTGCGACACTCCGAGCGTCTTCATCAAAGAAATGACCCACGTTAGTTCACTATATGTCATTGTCATTGCCCTATACTCCGCTTCGGCCGAGGAACGTGACACCGTTTGCTGCTTTTTTGTCTTCCAAGAAACGATAGAACCCCCAATCATAACAACATATCCCGTCAACGATCGTAGAGTAAGAGGGCAAGAAGCCCAATCGGAGTCACAGTAAGATGACAAAGAAAGATCGTCACCAGAACTAAGAAGAATACCTCTCCCCGGGGAACCTTTGAGATATCGCACCACTCTCAACGCGGCCTCCCAATGACGTGTGTGCGGGGCCTGCATAAACTGTGCTAGCATATGCACAGCATAGCTAAGCTTCGGACGAGTGATGACCAAATAAACAAGACGACCAACCAGTCTTCTATACTTATCCGGGTGAGGATAAAGATCGCCATCTGCCTTAGCAAGATTATGATTCTGCTCAATTGGAAAATCCACAGGTTGAGCACCGAGCAACCCACATTCGGAGATAACATCGGGAGGCGTATTTTCGCTGAAATAAATAAATGCCCTGTTTTCCCCTAGAGACCTCCAATGCGAGAAAGTATTTCATTGGACAAAGATCTTTCATCTTGAAACACTCGCTTAAGTAAGTCTTGAACTTCGAAGTAAGCTTGGGATCACTGCCACCGATGACCAAATCATCTACATAGACGAGGACATAGAGAACAGAGCTGCCGACAGTGTATGTGAACAAAGAATAATCTGATTTGTCTTGTCGAAAACCAAATGCCAGCAGAGCATTCGACAACTTGGAAAACCAGCAGCGAGGCGCCTGTCGCAATCCATACAAAGATTTCTTAAGTTTACAGACCTGAATTGGAGTTTTTGCCTTAAATCCTGGGGGAAGTTTCATAAAGACTTCTTCCGCTAGATCTCCATGGAGAAAAGCGTTGTAGACGTCCATTTGGTGCAGTTCCCAGCCTTTCACCGAAGCTACTTTCATCAAGATCCGAACGATTGTCATCTTCACAACTGGTGCGAACGTCTCTGTAAAGTCCAACCCTTCTTTTTGTCGATATCCCAATGCAACTATTCTCGCTTTATATCTCTCCACGGATCCATCGGAATTGTATTTAATCTTAAATACCCACTTCTAACCAATGGCCTGGTTCCTGGGTGGTAGAGTCGTGATATCCCACGTTTTAAGGACCTCCAAGGCATCAACTTCGAACCCCATTGCTTTGTTCCATCGCGGATCACGGACTGCTTCCATATATGTTTTCCGCTCATAGTGAACATCCACCGATGCCAAAAATGCCTGATGAGATGGAGAAAGACAGTCGTAATTTACAAAATCAGTTAAAGGATAAAGACACTTACGAGAGGACGTTTGATTTGAGTTGGGAGAAGTGTGATGGGGTTTGTCGATTTTCTTAGCAGAGTAAGTAACGTACGGCTTAAGCAAAACAGATTGTTGCTTAACACGTTGTCCACGCACAAGAATCTCTGCTTCGGGCGACACTTGCTCAGATGTAGAAGTGGAGGAAACCTCTTCTAATTCAACAATCCCTGGCGAAAGCTCATCAGTCACCAGAGGATGATCGATATCTGCTTCTGCAGCATCAACAGAATCAGATGGTAAGGCTCCCCCTGTCGGTGAAAGACCCGAATCATGCCCAGTTTCCTCTGCTTCCTCAAAAACTGCAGGATGTAATTCAGTATTCTGCAAAATAGTCCTCTTCGTTTTTGCCATATCCACTGGTGCGAAAGGAAAAATTCCTTCCTGGAAGACAACATCTCTAGACACAAACTTCTCACTTCTGTCTAAATCATAAACTATCCAGCCTTTTTTTCCTGTTTCATACCCCAAGAAAACACAACGAATACTCCGCTCCAGGAATTTATCTTTGTCACGTTGTACCCGTCTTGCGAAGCAAAGTGATCCAAACACTCGAAATTGAGTGTAATCTGGTGGAGAACCCGACAAGAGTTCATAAGGCGTTTTACCCTTGAGCAAAACCGAAGGAGTTCTGTTAATGATGTATGGCGCGGCCAATATCGCTTCCCCCCCCCCCAAAATTTCACAGGTACATTGGCATGAAACAATAATTCCTGTGCAACATTGAGGATGTGACGGTGTTTCCGTTCCACCCGTCCATTCTGTTGAGGAGTGGCAATACACGAAGTCTGATGCACAATGCCAAGCTCCTTGAAATACGAGCGTAAGCATGTGAATTATGTGTCGTTGTCGTTCCGAACAACCTGCACTTTCTTTCCAAACTGTCTTTCCACGAATGCAATATAATTTTTGAGGAGTTTAGGAACTTCGTATTTTTCAAGAAGTAACAAAGTCCAAACTGCACGCGAGTAATCGTCAACAATCGTAAAAAAATAATACGCTGTGCTTGTTGAACGAGTTCGATAAGGACCCCAAAGGTCACAGTGAATCAAAGAAAAAGAAGCTTCTGCTTTATTCAAACTTTCATTAAACTTATCACGTGTTTGTTTTGCTCGAATGCAAACATCACAAGACTTTTCCAAATCGCCTAAATTATTCCTAAAAACACCAACACCGGAAAGAAAAGACAACACTTTTGGCGACGGATGACCCAACCTTTGATGCCACAAATCCCGACTCAATAAATTTGCAGCACTTCCTGCTTGAACATCAATGACGCATGTGTAGTGATAAACCCCATCACGCTCCTCACCCGCACCAATCAAAGTCTTCGAAAGTTGGTCTTGTATCACACAAAACCGTTTTGTAAATAAGACGAAGCCAGCAAAATCACGTAACAATTGTGCGACAGAGATATGCATAATATTGAGATTAGGCGCAAGGAAAACATATCGCAAAACGAGTTTTCCTCCAAGATTCAATGTTCCATGTCGTGTTGCCCATGTAATCCCACCATCAGGCAACTTAATCGGACATGGAGAAATAGTGATAAGGTCCGTTAAAAGATCAGCATCACCAGTCATATGGTGCAATGCTCCAGAGTCTATAATCACATCAAAACGACTCTATTTACCCATAATAAGTAGTTTATCTCTCTTACCGGACAGTTTTTCGTCAGTACCAGATTTCTGAGAGTTCATGAATTGAGCAAGAGACTTCCATTGCTCAGCAGTGAAGTTAGGAATTCCAGGAGCAGTTTCCTGTGTCGGATGAGCGTGGAACGCATGTGGCTGCATTCCTCTGCCTCTGCCACGACCTCCACTGTCGTTGCCACGCCCTCGTCCTTTGCCTTTTTCATTCCACCAGTCAGGAAAACCGTGGAGCTGAAAGCAGTTATCCACATCATGCCCTGATTTATTGCAGTGTGAATAAGTTTTTATTTTTGCTCGTACGAGCAGCTGCTGCCACCGGTGTCGAGGCTGAGAAACCCACTGCGGCATTGCGCTCCTCCACCGATCGTGTAGCATTGAGATGGCGCTCTTCCTGGACAATTTGCGAGTACACCTTGTCAAGGTTGAGTACTGACTCACGACTCAGTAGATTGGAACGAGAAGTCCCAAATCGAGCACTGTCCAGCCCCATAAGAAACTGGTGCACTCGTATCTTCTCGCACTGCTCTTGGTACTTCACCATCGCAGTACAAACCGCATCACCACAGCAACACTGGAAAGCGGATTCAAGATCCGCGAGATCATCCCACGGAACCTTTAATTTGCCAAAATAGGCTTCCACCGATTGACCATCTTGTCTACAAGCCGCCAGATCAGCTCGCAATTGATGATCTCTAGTTCCGTCACTGACAGAGAATCGTCTCTGCAATCCATCCCACATGAACTTTGCGCTATCTACGAGAGAGACAGATGATCGCAACTTTGGCTCAATACTGCTGTAAATCCAGCCAATGATCATTGAATTGACCATATCCCATTTCTCGGCTTCCACCAAGTCTGAAGATGGTCGCTTCAAGGATCCATCAAGGAAACACACTTTCCTTTTGGTGCGGAGCGAGTTCGTCATGAGCTTCGCCCACCTTTCATAATTATCACCGTTCAAAAGAATCGGTGTCTGAGCTTGTCCCGTATTGTCAGACGGATCCAAGTAATATGGGGAAACCAAGGTAGTTTCTCCACTTGCACTCGCCTTTCCAACATCAGAACCAGCAGTCATCGAAGAGATTCAAAGAAGAGAAAAAAATAGAGGTAGATATGATAAAGGAGGCAACAAGAAAGAGAGAAATTTTCTACTTAATTTTCTTTTCCCGCTCTGATACTATGCCAAATTGATTGGACACAATAAACTAGTTTTATTTTACTTTTGAATCGAAATAACTTTTGGCCAAAACTTAGACTAATTTTCAAGTTTATGAAAAAATGGGATTTTCTTCCTACTTATATAATTTGGCCAACTTTTAATATAATTGTAGTTTGAGAATTTAAACCCTAATCCTTCAACTGATAAGGCGTGTGCTTAAACCACTATGGATTTATAAATTCATTTCTCACATTTATTTCGTTTAAGGTATGCTAAATCAACCTCTACGTAATCAAACTTGTAAAAGCAAAAATGAGTGACTATAAACTTTATTAGATAGAGCAAGAACAATCCATACATGTAACATATAAAACTATATGGTGAAAATAAACTAAAAAGAAGATTAAAAACAAAAAGAAAATTAAAAGAGAACATTAACAGAGAGGAGATCGTTGAGGAATGCCTTTGCGCCGATTGATGCAAGTTGAAATATCGTCAGGATCCTCAGAAATTACTTTATAACTATTAGCAGTTTTGGCACAGAAGCAGAAACCGGTTCGCTTTTTCCTCACGACGTGGGTGGTGGTCGCAGCGTCTCGTAGATCGGAGGAAGTCGATGACCAGCTCATGGACTCATCACCGTCGACCACCGTAGACCGGGGAGTCTCGTAGGCAGCCACGTCGTCATCATCCGCGAGTAAGTCTTGTGGGATGATGTAGTCAGGACCTAGGGTTAGAGTGTGACATGGCTTTAGGAATGGAGTTATGTCCCTGTAACGTTTCATCACGAAGTCCACCTTCATGTATATAAAACAAGACCTTTTATTATAATTAATCACATCTTTTGAAGTTTAAGTACCTTAAAATACTATACATGCTCAAAAAGCTTAGATGTTTACGACTAAATGTATATGTGTCATTGTGTGTATTCACGGTTATTTTTGACAACATTACCGTGAATGTGTGATGGTGTCCGAAAACACTTGGGACCATACCACTATCTCACATGATATTGGAGTATTTATGCAAAACAACATTGTTCTAACAGCAAGGTGTGAATGAACTGTGGACATATAATAGAGTTATTTTATAAAAACAATAGAGCCTACCCATTACGGATTTTCTTCAAGTCCTTAATTAAATACATTAGTTCAAAGGCAAGATTTCAAAATCCAACAACATATTTATATTTATATATAGTATTTTACAATAATTGGCTTATTTTAGCTATATATTCTAGATTTTTTCGAGATCCTTTAACAAACCTTTATTATTCTTTTTTTTCCTAAATTGAGATTCTCGTCTTTGGAGACTAACAAAATTGACGGATTTAAAACATTTTAACGGATGGTCAGTACTTTAGCTAAATCACAAAATGTGATATTTTGATAATCTAAACATAAATCAGTTCGATCAGGTTTTGTTTCATAGAAACGAATCAAATCTAAAGTTGAGACTAAGGCAAATTTAATAATACATAAGTATATCTATATTTATAAATATATATCAACTCAAAAGTTTTTGTTAAGTTAGAATGAATGAGAATCGGGTAATAAGCAGAATTGAGTCGAGTATTTTCTAGGAGTAATAAATAGTTAGGATTAAATAACCTTACAACCCAAGGAGCAATGGATAAAAGGTTCTTGAAGACTTCGGTCACATGAAGTGCAATAGTTGCCAGCTCCTTTGAATTGTCTATTCTGTGGTCTTTTCTTGATGAAAACAACTTTTGCACTATTTATTGTATAAGCCTGTCCACAATTCACCCCCAATCAGTATATAGATATATATACGAGGGCAAAAAATATTATGTATAATAGTATTAAGATTAAGAATATATTACTAACTTGAACGTTAGAGCAGTCAATGAGTTTCTGAAGATCTTCAAGCCGAACAACATCGTGATACACATAACGGCGAACTTGGAGGAGTCTATGATATCTATGTGAGGGTACACAGTGAGGGCAGAGGCTGATGCAACAATCAAGACAACAAACGTTCTTCTCGTTCTTCTTTGCCGTCTCATGGTACGGACATCCAACAAAGAACTTCTCAGCGTAAAGTGCATCCAACCATGCCGGTTTCTGAATTCCCTACCACACACCGTTTACAAAATTAATAAATTATTTAAAACACACAAAAAAAAAAAACAACTGCATATCATAATTCAATTCTTTCACACATCCATCATTAATACCACACATATACAAGGAGCCACGATGAGGATAACGCCACAATCATAAGGAATTGGGTAATTGATTGAGAATCGTATAGTAAAGGAAAAGAGATGAAAGTAATAGATTCAGTACTTAAGCTGGTATAGAATTGAAGAAACAAGAGTAGAAAAAGTTAACCTACCATGAGGACACAACTCAAAGTAAGCTTTGGGAGATGGGATTTTGGACACTACTCACTACAAAGAGTAATATCAGGAAGAGAGGAAGGTAAGTGGGGTTAGAGATGATAGAATTTATGGAGGATCACAAGAGTAAAAGATTAAAAAAACAAGATTATATTTAATTATTCCTCGAAGATATAAACTCTTTTACACATTTAAATTTCATATAAATTTAGTTTGTTGTTTATTAGTGTTGGTGAGATGAGAGAAAGAGGAGGGGAGAGAGAGAGAGGAACGTGGGAGCTGTTTCCGTGTCTCCTACTTTTAACATATATTTATTTGGTCATCTCCTTGGCTTAAGAGCTCAATTAGGTTAAACCCTCCTTGAAGAAGCTGCTCTACTCCAAATTTTTCAATTTACCAGTTTATCTTAT
>JAHZTW010000012.1:3867942-3896201 GCA_020283515.1 Alliaria petiolata | reverse complement strand
GAAGTCTACTTTACAAGCGTACTTGAGAAGTCTGATATGAAGTCTGAAATAAACCACTAGTTACACTTAATCTGACCAAAGGAGCCGTATAATTACCTTCGAGAACACTGAAATCCGAAGGAGACAACCAATGGCGTCGCAGAGATCTGTAAATCCAACCAGAAATTTCAAAATTTGCGGCGATGATAACAAAATACAAAAATTTGAATCTAACATATGCCTGACAAAGAGAAAGGAGGATAGAATTACCACCGGCGGCGACAGTGAAGAAACATCCAGCAGGGGCGAGGCGACGAGCCAAAAAGCGGCAGTTATCAGAAGAGATAAACGAATTCGATTAAGGTATATATACAGATGAAAAAGTGAGATAAGTGAGAGAAGTGAGAGAGCGGAACAAAGATTACCTCTGTATACGACGGCGACGGCGACAGTGGCGACGGCGACGGCGACAGTGGCGACGGCGACGGCGACAGTGGCGACGGCGACAGAAATGGCGAAAATCTCCCTTCCAGAGAAACTAGGGTTTTGTCCGATAAAAAGTAAATGCACAAATGGTAAAATGAAATATATAGCATGGTTAATCATGGGTTGGTAAAATTCTCGGTTCAACCGAAGTGTTTTTCGAGTTAGTAGGAAGTCTACTCGAGAAGTCTACTCATTATATAAGTCTAGCCGATAGAAGTCTACTCGAGAAGTCTACTCTGCAGTATAAGTCACACGAGAGAAGTCTACTCGAGAAGTCTACTATGTAGTATAATTCTATTCCAGAGAAGTCTACTCTACTTACCCTAAACCCTAAATAAAAACTTATATCAAAACATTAATTTACCTAACATATTCACAAATTACAGTTAAAATAACAAAGATATCAACGCTAAATCATCAACCAAACCATAAATTATGAATTCATATAAAAAAATTTCTTACCCTAACAATTACACCCTTATACCCTATACTTTAAACCTTAACCCTAACTCTTTTAAACTGAATACTCATGAAACTTATAAATTGATTCATATTCATAAAATTTTATTTTATATAGATGCCAATTGTCTATGTTTTAATTTTGTTCATAATTTTGTTACCAAATTTATTTTTATAATTTTTATTATTAAAATTTGAGATTTAGTGATTTAGTGTACTTCTCTAGATGTATTGGTTTCTAACCTAATTTGGCTATGTTGATTTAAACTGATTCATTTTTTTTGAAATTTTATTTTTAATAGATGAAAAATGTATATGTTTTGGTTATTTATCTAAGTTTTTTATAAAATTAATTTTTTATAATTTTTTTATTTAATTATAAGGAAATTATTTAGGAGAAGTCTACTCGAGAAGTCTACTTTATAAGAAAGTAGACTTCTTGGAGAGGTCAAGAAGTCTACTCGGGAAGTCTACTCTCTCATAGTAGACTTCTTTATGGTAAAACCATCATTATTGCGAGCGTTTTTTGTTTGGTCATAAGGGTAAGGGTTGTAATTTCACTATTCCTGTAGGTTACTTTTGCCAAATATACAATAGGGGGTCTAGTTTTGGAGAAAGAATCAAGTTTTAGGTTATTTTTAGTAATTTCTCCAATTTTTAATTAATTATTTCAAAAAGTTGAACTACTGAGAGGCTTACATGTGGTAAAACGATTAGTTGTTACCTAGAATAATGTTTAGCTATAAGAATAACAGTAGAAAAAAAGAATTAATTAAATAGGTAAATATTGAAAACATTTGTGGGTATATTAAATTATATTATGTATGTGTTTAACGAAATTAAGGAACACTAAATTGTAGTGTTATTTTTTTAATCAACACTTTGGAGTGTATATTTTAAATTTAATTTTCACAACTTTCAGTGTTCTACTTAATTGTAATTTTTAAACCTTCACTTCTGCAAAGTCATCAACAATTTTCATAAAACAATCCTCAATCATGTAGAACTTTCTTTCACAAAAAAAAACACAGTAGGGATCGATGGCGACCTATAGATTATTGATAACATCCCGTTTTTACACATTTTAACCATGATTTCAATTTCATGTATTTTAATTCGTTTTTAATGGTTTTCAAGTGTTTTGTAATTTTTGAAGTCTTTTGAGGTATTTGGGCAAAAAAACAGAAAATGGAGAAAAAACAGAGTTTGGATAGATTCCGGCCTCAGAAGTTTACCATCCGATAGAAACCTTCCCAGCACTTGGTGTGGCTCGTTTTTGGACAAGATACAGAATTATAAGTTATTGAAACAAGCGTTTTTATGTCTTGCAAGCAATTCCTCAATTGCTCATATCATTGCAATATATTGAGGTATCAATCCATCTTGGGAGATGATGCAATAAGAATACAAAGTTAAGTCTAAGCTAAGCTAAAATGATAAAAGCAAGTCACAAACAAGTATTGAAAGCTAAACACAAACTAAAAGAGATACTACTAGAGCAATACTATGAAACTAAGCCTTAATCACTACTAATCAAGATACTAAGCAAGGATTACTACTAAGCAAGATTATCAATTGACTAAATCGAAACCTAGGGATGGAATCATTGATTTGGGAAACTAAATGGACAACCTTGCAATCATTTAAGCAACTAATCAAGCTAACTCTATACCTAGAACACTTAATTTAGATTAGACCATGATGTGTGGCTCAAATCCCTTTGTTAATCATCCTAATGAACTAATGATGTTTTAGCATTAAGATAATCAACAAGCATTAATAACAAGTCTAAATGGTATGATAAACACTCTAGACATCTAATGTCTTAGGCTAGAAATGTAAATCTCTTATTAAGTTGGTTCAAGCATTTCATCAAACACTTGGTGGGTGTATGAAATGCTTATGATCCAAAATAGCAAAGATTAGCTATTTGGCATTAGGAATCACTTAATAAGAAGAGAGAATGAAAGAATCTATCCTAGATTGCAAGATTAATCCATTAGAAAACCCTAAATCTAACCCATCCCCAAGTTTCTAAGGAACTACTCACTAACCATACTTAAACCCATCAAATCAAAGATTAGAGAAAGGTTAAACATGATTAGAGAAAGATAAAACAAGAAATCTAAGAAAGATAATGCATTAAACTCAAAAGATTCAAGCTTAAACAAAGTATTTGCCCAAGGTGGCTAAAAGTTTAAGCTAAGAACAAGAGAATAAAAGTTGGGATAAAAAATTAGGTCTAAAGAGTATTTATAGGAGGGACCCAAAGGGTAGACAAAGAAGATTCGTCTGGGAGAATTTCGACGAGGTTCGTCGAACATACTCGTCGAAACTTCACCCTGGAGGAAAGTTTCGACGAAGCTTCGTCGAACAGAGTCGTCGAACGGGTCTTCAAGCGTCGATCATCTTCACGCGTCTGGATAAGTTTCGACGAGGTTCACCGAAACTACTCGTCGAAACTTCACCCTGGAGGAAAGTTTCGGCCAGCTACGTCGAAACTTCTGGTCGAAACATCGTCCTGGAGAGAAGTTTCGGTCAGCTACGTCGAAACTTCTGGTCGAAACTTCTTCAGGATTCTTCTTCTCCATCTTTTTGGCAACTTCTTGCTCTTCAAAGTGATGTGCCATTCCTCTCCAACTCCATTGTTGCCTCCACAGCATCCATGTTACCTGATCAAGACTCCAAATGCGCCAAAACATGCAAGGACTATGCAAAGACACTCTAGGACTTTAAATGATACAATGCAACACAATGATGCTATATTAGACCCCTAAATGATGAGAAACTTATACTAAATGGATGCTAAAATGATGCAAAATATAGACATATCAGTTATCTTTCACACGAAAGTGGTTTGAAGGTAATCAGACGGTACAATATATGATGAGGACTTCAAAGCATTATCAGCCAAGGAGCACGGAACTAGGAGTCGTGCGGAGGAGAGCATGAAACTGAGGAGGGCTAAGGAGACATTCGAGCTAAGTTCAGCTCAAATGGAGACCAAGACCAAACATTCTAACTCAACCAAAACTTGGAGAGCATATTCAACTCATCTAGAGTTCACCACAAAGAAGAATCAGCCAAAAAGGATTCCATATGAAGAAGATATTGAAGATACAATTTGGCAGATCTTTAATAGACCGATGGAAACATACGATCACTCATCCAATCATTCCGGACAAACCAGAATGAACAAAGCAACAAATCCAATTGTTTTGAATTTTCATTTCATCAGGTAACCACGAAGAATTGGATTCATACCAAAATTCTTTATGGTTTAAAAGTTATTCAACTTTTAAATCGGAGGATTCTCAGCTTGCCTTATTGGGGAGCTCACGAGTTTAATCACTTACAAACAAGACTTTGGAGACCAGGAGAGACACCTAATCATTCAAGAGACACATCTACCTTCATTCCTTTCAAAGCAAAGCTTGTGATCAGTTCTTGATCATCATTTATTAAAAAATTGTGGAGTGATTTCCGATCTTATATCAATATAAATATGTACCAGCTTTAGTAGTGAAAACATGTCATTCTGCCTCGAAAAAAGAGGAAGGCCAAAATGAAGATTTGGTGAACCAATGAAGACCACGGCCACATAGAGTGTTTTACCGCGGGTCCAATGCTCATAACCGCAGGAAATAAGCTTCCAACCGACCAGGATCAAGTTCAAGCCCATTTGTCATCCGAACTCTTAATCCATCTCGGAAAAGACCAAACTGACCGCCCCTTTTCTGCGTTTTAGTTCTTTAGTTATTCATCTTTATTGCGACTTTAAAAGAGAAGATCGCATTCTTCTTGTACCAGCATAAAGATTTCTAAACCTCTTTTTACTTGGATCTATTTATACAATTCTTCATGATTTTCGTGATGTCTGTGACCTTCCATGAAAGGTAGATACTCTCCACTACGTCTATAATCGCTGATTATAGCTGAGAAGTCATACACTGTGTTTCCTTACCCCACACTATAACAGTTTCAAAAATCTTCTTTCTTGCATGTCCACTTTACCTAAACAAGAACATAATTTAAGGGTTCTCGCCAAACCACAATCACAACATTCAACTAAATTTGAATCACAAACCAAACTAATCAAAAAGCATAGGTTTAAAAAATACAATCTTAGATAAAACATTAGTATGGAAGAGAAATATTCATTCAATATACATGGTGGATATAGTATAATGGACATGTATGCTTGATTAAATCTCATACTCTAACAACAAACCATTGAATCATGTAAAAAGACATTCACTAGTACTAAAACTTCAATACAAATATCGAGAGATTAAAATATCAACACTTAATCTCCTATATTCCAAGTCACAAACTCCAATGAAAATATCATAATTAACTTCATAAGCTCTAACAATACATGACGACAATTTTCATAGTTTTTTATGTACAAGATATCATAGACAATTTATCAAGGACAAATTTTGTTTGATGGATACGAATTCATCCTGATAGTTTCTTTTAGTCAACCAAAAAAAAAAAAAAACAAGGTTTGATCCACAAGTAAGTAAGAAAAAAGCAAAATCGGTATCAAAGAATTATATTTCATAGTACAAAATTTGATTTTTTTCAGAAGATTGAGATTAAGAAAACAAAACTTGTAGGAGAAGGAGAAATCTCAGGGGTGACACTAGGCTAAAGCTCATGAAGCACCATCTTTCGGCGCCAAAATTTATATAAAATTTTATGGGCATCATTTATTTAAGGTATAATGTCAGATTAGTCAAATTATTTTACGAAATATTTCCGTTTTTCTTATCCTTATCAAATAAAAATAAAGATTTTCGAAATATTTTTGTTTCTCTAATCATTGTCAAACAAGGAATAAATATTTTCAGAATATTTATGTTTATATTTTCGTTTGCAACAAGGCAAAACTCTTGCGCAACAAGTCTCTCTCTTCCACTATATATATACATCTCTCTCATTTATTATTTTTCACCAGTTTTCTAAACACAAAATCCAGCTAATCCCTCATGTATCTACAACTTTTAGGGTAAGTCTAGATTATTAAGTTCATAGATTCTATAATTGAGTGAAGCGATTATAATTTTAATGCGGTTGTATCTTGCGATTATAAATTTCTTCATACCGCCACACTACGGGAGATTTAAAGAATTAAAAAAAGTGATCAAATATTGTCTTCGTCTATTTCCTTAATATATTATTCAATTGTTTTATAGTCTATTATCGTTTATTATATCGATTTCAATTTTTTTTTTTCGTAATTTTCAATCGGGATTTTTGCGGTCATACACCACTTACAGCCTTTCATTTCTCTCTACAGTGTCCACCACATAAACAAAGACAAGAGACTTTATGAAGAGACACGAATGGCTTTAGTGGAGTTTTGGAACTAATTTCCCATAACGATCAGTTAACTAAACTAGTTTAGTATTCTGCCCAAATCATGGGCGCAAACGGACTATAAACCAACATAGGATGTAAACGCAGCATCACAGCTATTAGCGATCTAAATTTCTGATCTCTGCTTTTTCTAGCAATCTGTTTCTAATTGAGCAACATGCCGCATTAAATAACAAAACAATCAATAGTAAGGGCATCTGATCGATATCATCAGCAACTGACAAACGAATAGGAACATAGTCTAGCACAATATAAAGAAATAACTTCCCACATGTGAATGATCGTTAACGAAAATACTTTGATTGTATGATATGAACTCATGAAACAATTAACCTTGAAAGAAACTTGTTGAGCCTGTTATATTTTTGGTAACTACATTTTTAATTAATTATCCGCTGTAAATCATATATGAACCCGAACATTTGTTAAAATTTTATCCAAAGATCATCAACTAGATACTATTATTATAAAATCACTCTCACAAATCAGTTTCTGCATAGCAAATCATATTACTAGATACTAATTTAAGTAAGGCACCATACCAACCCCAGATTGGCCCTGGAAATAACTCCTTATTTCGTTTATCTACAACTTTGTCTATCAAAGATCATCTCTTCAAACAGAATCCTGGGATGCATCTAACATCCCCAGGTACTCATTTATAGCTTCAATTTCCCTGTCAAGATTGATATCGTAAGCAGACAAAGCATCAACCTTTGCAATCTCATCTGCTATTTCCTCTTCTATCTCAGAGTCCCGCTCTTCCTCACCATCGGTTTCACCGGATGTGCTTCCTCCGTTTGCAATCTCATCCGTTGTTTCATCTTTCATCTCAGTGTCCTCCTCTGCCAAGCCATCGCTTTCATTGGACACGCTTCCTCGAGCAACGTTGTTGCTACTACTCGTTGCACCGAGAGTAGCAGCGATTCCTTGGGTTGGTAAAGATAGTAGCCTTTGGACTATATCTTCTCGCTTACCACCTGCCTCTAAAGCAGAGGTTGCTGCAGTGCCAAAGCAGAGATGTAATGGACTTTAACAATATATGCAATAGAGGAAACAATCAAGATGAGGAAAATTACCTCTTCCTCGTTCAAAGCCCATAGAAACAAGTTCGTCCACTGTTATGCCTACTTGTTGTTCTTGACGTTTTCTTTTCCTGGATTCGATGTAACCCTGTATCATCGAATTAGCTTCTGGGCTTGTAAGTGCATCAAGGGCTTTCTGAAAATCGTTCTCATTTCTCCTGAGGGATTCAGCAGCAAGATCCCTTGCATATCTGAAACGTTTCAAATCCAGATATCCAAATAAAGCATTGAAAAAACAACCAAAGCCATAGTTATTTCTTGCTAATACAGAGAGAGCTTGAGGGCTTACTAACAAACATCGCAAAGCTCATGGTTTAACTACATAGGTCAGAACTTTAATAGATTTTTTAATTTTCCTTTTAACCCCTTTTTCGTAACTTTTCTTCTGAGTTTGAAAATAATCAATTAACTTATATTTTCATAGCAAATCTGTATATTAGCAGAATAACAACACTAGATCTATTTACAGTGCAGTGCTTACCCAATAGAGGCGAGCCTTTCAAGCATCTGCATATCAACAGCTTTCTTCATGGGTGTCACTCCATACGTCTTCTGCTCACTGAAATATCAATTATAGTTTGCTTATTTGAAGATCATAAAGTCACTACAGTTAAAGATTTAGTATAGTTTCGGTAATAAGAACATACAGTATCTCTTTTTGTCTCTGGAGATCATCCGTCCGCTTTTGAGCTCTTTTTGCCCTCTCTTCAATGAGAAAATCAACAGAACTCGCGATATCCTGATTGTTCAGTCGCAAAGCTCTCTTAGCATCCTCCTCCTGGAAGCCCATACCCATAACTAAGGACAGCATTTCATCGGGTATTTGTAGCTGCATCACAATGCCTAACGACATTAGCTCTGTAACAATTGAATATCAGTACAAGTGAAGTCATTATAATACAACTCACTGACCTGTGACAATTTTGCATGGGCCGACTTCAGAGCATTCAAGGCTTTATCATTTTGACCAGTGTGATATGCCACCACACCTTCTAGTAACTCTAGTCTCACATATCTGAGCCCATAGAGAAACAAAATCTTTTAAGAAAAATGTTTACTCTGTAGAAATAACAAAATATATGAAACTGAACTCACAGTGCCAATTCTGGACATTGACCAGCTTGAAGGAGTCTCACGCGAGAGAGGTCCTTTCCATGAGCACGCTCGAGTCCTTTCCTTGCTTTTTCAAGGCGAACGCCAGCATCTGACAGGCATTTGAGGTCCCGGAGCAAGAAATAGCACCATACAATGTCGATTTCCATTATAGGGATGTTGTCAACAAACTGTAAGCATATATTACAGCCATGTAGAAGATACCAGTGAGGTGAATTAAGCATCCAAGATACTCAGAAAACAAGCGAGATTCATTTGCGAAAAATGAAGCTATAAGTTTATAAACAAGTTACGTAATAAAAATATTGACATCATATGCTGAAAATGGAGATTAGACCAAGGTCTAAACTCAAAACCAATAATAACCATTGAGGCAATCCAGAAAGTAAAATTATGAAATTTGTTCGAAGGACAGAGAAAAGACCTCGAGAATCTTGGGATCACAGAGCAAGAACGATTCCTACAAAACAAACAAACGAATCAGGAAGCTGCTGCAGAACCACTCTCACTATAAAAACGTACTTGCAACAAAAAATGATATACAATATGGAAAAAACAAATTGATTCTCAGCAGTAGCAACTTACCTCAGCCATGGCAAGAACTTCTACTGCATCAGAATACATTTCCATTTCTATAAGACTTTTTCCCTTAGTATGTAACATAAGACCCATCATTGCTGCACTGTGGAGCAAAACGAAAAAGAAAAAAAAAACGGATTTCATCAGCATGGAAGTTGGTGTAAGAGTTAAGTGTTGCAACTTGATTGAGCAATACCTCTGGTCAGTCTCTGTTCCAAACTTTACTTGATGACCTCCCTGATCTTCCAGCTCTATGTTATAGTCTCCGATCGGCAATGAACCATCAGCGTGTCTCTTGGCCAACGCTGTAGCAGCGGCTCTACANCGCCAGCATCTGACAGGCATTTGAGGTCCCGGAGCAAGAAATAGCACCATACAATGTCGATTTCCATTATAGGGATGTTGTCAACAAACTGTAAGCATATATTACAGCCATGTAGAAAATACAAGTGAGGTGAATTAAGCATCCCAGAGACTCAGAAAACAAGCGAGATTCATTAGCGAAAAATGTAGCTATAAGTTTATTAACAAGTTACGTAATAGAAATATTGACATCATATGCTGGAAATGGAGACCAAGGTCTAAACTCAAAACCAATAATACCCATTTAGGCAATCCAGAAAGTAAAATTATGAAAATTGTTCAAAGGACAGAGAAAAGACCTCGAGAATCTTGGGATCACAGAGCAAGAACGATTCCTACAAAACAAACAAACGAATCAGGAAGCTGCTGCAGAACCACTCTCGCTATAAAAACGTACTTGCAACAAAAAACGATATACAATATGGAAAAAAACAAATTGATTCCCAGCAGTAACAACTTACTTCTGCCATGGCAAGAACTTCTACTGCATCAGAATACATTTCCATTTCTATTAGACTTTTTCCCTTAGTATGTAACATAAGACCCATCATTGCTGCACTGTGGAGTAAAACGAAAAAAAAAAAAACGGATTTCATCAGCATGGAAGTTGGGGTAAGAGCTAAGTGTTCCAACCTGATTGAGTAATACCTCTGGTCAGTCTCTGTTCCAAACTTTACTTGATGACCTCCCTGATCTTCCAGCTCTATGTTATAGTCTCCGATCGGCAATGAACCATCAGCGTGTCTCTTGGCCAACGCTGTAGCAGCGGCTCTACAGCATTCACATGGACAGTCACCAATCATTAGTATCTCAGAGCATCATGGTCAAATGTTTGAACGAACCTATGATTCTACATACAAGACAAGCATTTTCGCCTACATACTAACTAGGATGGAAGAAAAACCAGGGCTTAAACATAAGGGGCATATTAAGTTGCAAAATTTAGACATTGAAATACAGAAATAATTATCAAAGAGACATAGCCAAGGAACAAAAAACACAGATGATATGTGACAATACAATCACAAAATTTAGTCTATGAATCAGAATTCCCAAAATTGGTTCTTGCAAGCAATCACACTAAGCAATTGAGAAATTAAAAAGATAGCACAGAGACTCACTTGACTAAGGATCATGAAATTCTATCTATAACAACAACACTACGATCAAAAATTATTATGGTCTATGAATCGAAATTTCAAAATTTCGGTTCTTGCAAACAAATCACACAGACACGAAGATGATCATGAAACTATATCCATAAAGACAACAACAATACGATCAGGAATTGTTAAAGCCTACGAATGAAAAATTCGCGAATTTCGGTTCTTCCAAGCAATCAAACACTAAGCAATCGGAGAGATTTAGACTCACTTGACGCGGGAGAGACGTCTTGCCCTTTCTTCTTCAGCCATGATAGACTTGCCTTCTTCCGGTGCTGCACCACGGCTCGAGAGGATCTTCGAGTTCTCCTTAATACCTAACTGAGCAAGCGTCTTAGTAGCATCGCCGTCGTCTTTGAGGATTTTTCCGGCGCAAATTAGTTTGATTGATTCAGGATCTAGGCCCGATCGCTTAGCTACTTCGTCTTTCAATATGGTTAGAGTCCAGTTCTCGAGTTCTACCTCTATTATGCCTCCCCATGTCCCAGCAAACTTGAGTTTCGCCATTGAATCGCTTTTCTCCGAGTAATTAGGTTTTGAGAATTTGTAATTTCTCAAATCAAGTGGCTGCGTACGTGTAGACGCAAATAGGTACACCTATATATACACTTGTCGTCGCAACCAATTTTCATATAGAGTTTTACAATCCCTCTAATATTAACTAGGTTTTTTTACCTAATTTGATTTTTTTCCTAATATCTTTTAAATTATTAAAACAATAATGATTTTATTTATTTGTAATGGTTTGGCTCTCGAGGCGATTCGAAAGGCGATTTCGGTAAGTGCTGTTTCTCCCTATTGTGGAGCGTTTGTCCGGCGTTCTGATTCTGAATTTTTGGCTCAAACTGTAGTATTTGTCCGCTATGATGGTTGTTTTCTAACATTTGGTTTAAAATGAGAATCGTCTCATGGAACTGTCAGGGCTTCGCTGACTGAAACAAGGCTGGAAAATTTTTGTAATACTATCAAGGTTGATATGTTATTTTTAGTAGAAACTTTACACAATTGTGATGTTCTTAGGGATTTATGTGTTTACCTTAAGTTTGATTCAATTTGCACAGTGTCGCCACTTGGTAGAGGTGGAGGCTTAGCATTGTTCAGGAAAAAGGATGTTGATGTTTCCAGAAATTATGAGAGTGTAAGGCTGATTGATGTAACCATTAATTTCAATGGCATGTTTTTCTATTTGTCTTGTGTTTATGGTAACCCCAATCATAAACATAGAAACGAGTTTTGGAACAAGTTAGAATAAATAAACGAATCACGTCAAGGACTGTGGATTTTAATTGAGGATTTCAATGAAATTCTTTCTAACGATGAAAAAGACGGCGGCGTAATAAGAGATGAGCGTAGTTTCTTAGATTTCCATCGATTGTATATCAATTTCGATTTGATGGATTTTAGATCAAAAGGGAATAAATTCTCTTGGGTTGGAAAAGGATATAAACACACTATAAAATCGTGTTTGGATAGAGTACTAGTGAACAGAAATGGTGGGCAACTTATCCGGCATCAGAAACAGAGTTTTTGGGATTCTATGGTTTGGATCATAAGCCTACAGCAACAAGAATAGCCTACAAAGAAACTGCTACTAAACGTTGCTTTAGATTTGACAAATGTTTGCTTCAAATAAAGGATTTTCGAGATTATGTTAAAACTGGATGGTACGCAGATAATCTCAGGAGCAATGCAACAGTCAGAGACAGAATTCGTGAGTGCAGAAAATATATGGCTCAGTTTCGACGAAGATCAAAATTAAATGCAGCTAAAAGGATTGAAGAACTTCAAATCGAGTTGGAGTTTGTTTTAGCGAGTCCAGGAACTCGTTACGAAAATATCACACAAATACAAAAGGGACTTGCTTAAGCATACCTCGACGAGGAAACATATTGGAAATTAAAAAGAAGAAATAATTAGCTTTCCGAAGGAAATCGTAACATTTCTTTTTATCAAGCCTGTACAAAAACCAGATTCTCAAGGAACAGAATCCTCATGATTAAAGATGATATTGGAAACATTTACAGAGGGGATAGAGACGTGGGTAAACATGCTGAGAACTATTTCACTAATGTGTATAAGAGTGATCAACATATGACTCAACACAACATCTTTGAGGGTTTTCAGAAAAAGGTTACAGATTCAATGAATGAACGTTTGACACGACCTGTAACAGATACTGAAATCAAATAAGCCCTTAATTCTATTGGTGCGGATAGGACGGTTTAACAGCTCGCTTCTATCAACAATGTTGGGATATTGTTGGAGAGGATGTAACCAAAGAAGTCCATGAATTCTTTCAAACTTCGGTAATGAAGAAAGGTATAAATCACACAAATATTTGTATGATTCCGAAAATAAATAAACCAAATACCCTTTCCGACTATAGACCGATAGGATTGTGCAATGTTCTATACAAAATAATCTCAAAAATCTTGGTTTGTCGTTTAAAAGTTTTTCTGGATGGAACTGTATCTTATTCACAAGCGGCGTTCATTTCGAGTCGACTTATGACAGACAACATTCTCATTTCTCATGAGCTAATGCATTCCTTTAAATCTCGGAAACGTGTCTCTCATACATACATGTCAGTTAAAACAGACATCACAAAAGCATATGATCGCATAGAATTGAATTTCTTGGAATCTACATTACGAGCTTGTGGGTTTGATGAGAAATGGGTTAATTGGAAAATGAGAATAGTAATCACGGTAGAATATTCGGTATTGATCAATGGCAACCCTCAAGGAAACATAACTCCCCAAAGAGGATTATGCCAAGGCGTCCCCTTATCGTCATACCTATATATTCTATGCGTCGATGTTCTTAGTCATCTAATCAAGAGGAATACTAACCCATGGAAGATTCGGGTAATTAAAATAGGCAATGGAGTTCCAGCTATAAGTCATCTTCTTTTTGCAGATGACTCACTTTTCTTTTCCCAAGCCAATAATAGGAATTGTAAAGCGATAAAAGACGCTTTCAAATTATATGAAGATTGCTCAGGACAGCGAATCAACCCAACAAAATCAATGATTACTTTTGGATCTAGAATACATGGGGATCAACAAAGTCGATTAAAACAAATTTTGGGTATTAGCAAGCATGGAGGAGGTGGGAAGTACTTAAGCGCCAGAACAATTCGGCAGAAAGAAAAAATAAATGTTCTAGTATATCATTGATAAAGTAAGACAACGCACGTTAGGTTGGAGTACAAAATTCCTTTCTCAAGCAGGTAAATAAATTCTTATCAAATCAATTGGAATTGCAACGCCTGTATATTCGATGTCATGTTTTAAACTTCACGTTCATACAACGAATGAAATAAGTTCCCTGCTTATGAAATTTTGGTGGGAGAAAGGGGATAAAAATAAAAGTATCCCATAGCGTGGAAACGGTTACAATATTTCAAAAAAGATGGAGGTCTCGGATTTAGAGTTTTGGCAAAATTCAACAATGCTTTACTTGCTAAACAAGCATGGCGTCTTCTGCTTCATCTCAATACTCTCTTTGAAAGGCTAATGAAAGCTCGTTACTACAAAGATACAACTGTGTTGGAAGCAAGGAATCGAGCAAACCAATCATATGGCTGGAGCTCAATTCTTGAAGGCTTAAAACTAATAAAAATGGGCACAAGGAACATAATTAGAAATGGGGAAACTACAAGAATTTTTCTGGATAATTGGCTACCAACAAATCCCTTGTCAGCTATTAACGGAACTAACAATCACGAGCTTCTCGTTAAAGATCTCATCACTATAGATGGTGGTCAGAAAGAGTGGAATATAAACAGAGCAAGAAAAATACTTACTAATGAAAAAAACTGATTTGATGAAAATTTTGAATCTGCCTCAAGCCAACAAAGATGATCGTGTCTTATGACATTATGAAAAGTCAGGTGAATACACTGTTAAGACAGGATATTGGTTGACTTTTAATGATCAAAGAGACAAGGATAGCATCCGTATACCACATGGTGATCTACAACTTAAATCAGAAATTTGAAAATTACAAATCATGCCAAAACTGAAACATTTCCTATGGAAGATAGTATCGAAGGCAATCAGTACGGCGACGATATTAAATACGAGAGGGGTCAGAATGGACAATACTTGTCAACGTTGCTGCTCCGCTCCGGAGTCTATTACTCATTTGTTTTTCACTTGTCCCTTTTCACAAATGGTTTGGCGGATGTCACAATTATCTTGGCAACCTTTTGCTTCACATGATACATAAAATGGAGAAGAACAGATTAAATCTCTCATAAACCTACAACGCATTCCTGGAATCACAGAATTTCAATCTTGATTGCCCTTTTGGCTTATGTGGAGAATTTGGAAATTTAGATGTAATCTTATTTTCCCAAAAAAAGAACTGATACTCGACGAATTGTCCAAGAAGCCAAAGCATATATTTATTCTTGGATGGAAGCTATGTCTCCGACTGACAACTCGACAATAACAACCTCAAATAGCGCACAACCGTTACGCTTACCAAACACTATAAGAATGTTGCATTGGAAGAAATCGATTGTGGACACCTACAAATGCAATTTTGATGTAAGTTACAATCCTCATACTCATCAAACAAATGCAGGTTGGATTGTACGTAATAATGCAGGAGAAATCCCACTGTGGGGATCGGCTTTCATCGGTACATTTTCATCCGCCATTGAAGCAGAGGCAAAAACACTCCTAACGGCTATCAAGGCGACGTGGAGAGAAGAATTATATAGCTCATAACTTGGCTAAGAAAGGCCCTCCGTATGGCACCTATTGTACATCTTACATGTATCCTCTTTCATGCTTGTGTAACCTTTTGCATCATGATTATGTAAACTCTGTTTGATTTATTAAATTATTTGACGGAAAAAAAATTAAAATTATAATGAATTTATAGAAATTGTATTTTATATAAATGAATTTAAAATATGATATGTCGTTTTTTCCAATTTATTTTTATAATATTATAAAATTTATTAAGTAAAATAATAATATAACAATTAATTTTTATCTAATTGAATAACTAATTTATTTAAAATACTAATATTGTTTTCTGAACACATTTGATTTATATGCCATGTGTGTAGAAATAAAAATAAAAATAAAAACTATTTGACATTTTAGAAAAGTGAAAAATCATTCTTTCAATATATGCTTATATGCTTATATTGTATCTTTCAATTTTTCTCATTTTTTGTTAAAAACTGGACAACTCCGGTAATATATGTTTATCACATGCCTCCTTTCTGCTCTGATCAACCACCATCACCATTTATTTTATATATTAGATCTCCCCTACATCAAATGCGTTTGATGGCCTCCCATGTCCAAATTCCAGATGGATATCTCTTCTATTTACAATGGTCATAACACCTATCGAATTATCCAACTTCGACGTACATGCACGTTTGATTTAGAGAAGAAGGGTCTCCCTGCTAAATCATGGTGATTTTTTTTGTTGTTCTTATGATTTCTATAGTTCTTTCTCTAAAGTTTATGTGTTCAAATCTTTAGTTATTCGATTGAATGTCTGATTAATGTTGTGTACCTATGCATATATAATGCATGATTTATGTTGATTCCAATTTTTTTTTTTGTGTGGAAATTAGGCATGTTATTTTTTCTATTTGTTTAATGTGAATGCAAAGTGTAATGCAAATTTGTTGTAATATGGAGAGGAGCTGGTCTCTTAGTTGCTAATATGCAAACTAAGTTTCGCACGAGTGTGTTTGAGACAATCGAAGAAGAAGATAGAGTATTCGCGAACAACGAAAGACTGCATATAGTTTTGTTGGGAAGCTTCAATGATCGTGCAAGTCTACTTCTTCTTTCTTCATCAGGTCTTCCACGAGTTTTACCCTATGTCTCTAGGATGGTGTGGATTCTTCGCATCATTTTAACTGTTTTTATCTTATGTGTGCTTTCTCCATGTTTGATTTGAATAGTCTCTCTAGATATAGCAATTTGAGTTTGATTCATAACTTTGTCGTACTTTATTATTGTAATGAAATTTTAGAAAGTGTTGCTCATGTGTTATTGTATTTCGAGTGCAAAGTTACTTGTGTAGTATTTTTATTTTATGGTTTTTGAACCAGAAGCGGCCATTGTATTAGTCCTTTTCATATTTAAAATATATGTTTGGTTTAGAAACTCATGTAACCTATTGCAACTTTAAATATTAATTTTCATAATAGTAAACCTAAATAAATAAAACTCACAATATAATGCATGATAAAATACAATAAAAAAATTTTATAAAACAATACAAACATAAATTTGATTTTCTATAATATTTATATAATAAGATTTTCCATTTTAAAATTAACTTGAGATATATGCTAACTCTTTAAGAAATCAATATAAAAGAAATTAGCTAACAAAAAAGAAAAAATAAATTATATCTTAAAAAAAGCTTTTGACATATTCAATTCTATATATGGAGGTATTGATATTGTTTAAGACATAATTCATTTGTTTTTTTTTTTAGTCTAGTTTTTATGTTTATTTTCCAAAGAGGTAGCTTAGAAATCAAATAATTTCTTTTTAGATGATTTATTTCTTTATTAATTAGCTTTTATTATATTGACTAGGAGAATACCCGCGCATACACGCAGGTTTTTTTCCTATATATTCTTTCAAATATGTCTTATTTATATATCCTAAACATTCTATGCTTACAACAATTAAAATTAATTATAGTTTGATATATTCAACCATTATATATTTATATTTTTCTTCGTAAAGGATTTTGTTGGCCCATCAAAAAAAAAAATGGTGATGCATTAAGTGTGGTTTGATTTTATAAGGAAGTTTAGTCCAAATTTAATAGGTTTTATAAGTCTAAATTAATTATAATTTGATACATTCAACCATTATATATTTATATTAAAAGAGTATACAATTTTGTTTGCAAAATATTTTATTGGGCCATGGAAAAGAAAAAATGGTGATGCATTAAGTGTGGTTTGATTCTATAAGGAAGTTTAGTTCAAATTTAATAGGTATTAAAAGTCTAAATTATTTTTAAAATAAACTAAAACTCACATGGACGGAATGTGAAAAGAATGAAGACGGTAAGAGTCGTTATGTCTTCCTCCACAACTTGTTTCACTTTCACAAACTCCAAAAAGTTAAACAGTCGTATATATACCTTATATTTCTTTTCTTTTTTTTTAATTTAGAATTTTTGAAGTTTAATAAATGAGTTTTATCTCTATCCTTATATTAGTTTTGATTAATTTTAATTTATAGATTTTTTTTTGATCAATTTTCACATACGATGGCAATTCGAATTCGCTACATAGTAGCTTATAAACAAATATTAGACCATGCACCTAAAGAAAAATTGACGGGAATCTGTATATCCTATCTGAAGCGCATATTAAACGGTATTCATCAAACTTGTTAGAAGATGCAAAATTTTGGTTTGACTCTTGAGTAAGATTACATTCTTATTATTGGAAATCATGAATGAAAAATGCTACCCCTTGTATCTATTTCAACCATGCGGGGTTTTCACCTATCCAATTCACAAGCACGGACACGGCTGACTTCACGAGCACGACTTGATAAATTAAAGAGGTTGTTTTTTTTGGACAAATTAAAAAAATTAATGCGTACAATATTTTTCCTTTTAATTAATTATGAACATATCAAAACTAACATGAACATAATAAATAAAAATTTGTTATTTCACTAATCAGAAATCTAAAATTTTGACTCAATTCAGAAGTCCAAATTTACATATAAAACTATCAAATTTAAAGTACAAATGTGATCATACAATGTATCCCATATAAGTGCTTCCAATTTTGAAAAATAAATGCTTTGAATTTAATGTGTAGAACATAGTGACAATATCACAAATTTTTAATAGGGGATTATCAAGTAGTTCTCATAGCCTAATGGATAAAACAGTTATCTTATAGTGAGGAAATTTTGTTTTTCGAGTCCTTATAGATGCAAATTTTAATTCAAATAAAATGATTTTTTGAAAATTAAATAATGAATGCCACGTGTCATTCTCTCAACTGCTGACGTGTCAAACTGAGGGAGAAAGTTGACCATCTTTTATATAATAGACTAGGAGAGAATCCGCGCGATGCGCGTGTTTTATTTTAATATGAGTTTTAAATAATACTTATATTTTAAATCTATATTTTGATTATTGATTTTATCTTGTTTTTAAAAAAATTTATTTTCTATTTTTTTTCTTGATGATCTGTTTAATCTTATTCATACATTATTTTACGAATCTTTATTGATTTTTCAATTTTCATACTATTTTCATTTGTCTAAATCATAATATTCTAATAAAGTTTTTTTTTAATTTTATCATTTTGATGATTTATTTTTTATATCTTTCATTGAATCCATGTCTTTTTCCATATTTTAAAATTTTATATATTTTTGTATCCATTCTTCTTTTTCTTTATTTTTTTTCTTCTTCTATAGATATATTTTAATATAATTTGTGAGCTTCTCGATTTTTAATTAACTATTTATTTGTATCTTACGATTTTATAGGTTGAAGTAAAGTTCCTAATTTATTCAATATCACAATTATTTTTTACTTGTAAGAAAGTTTAAGTTTTCTAATTTATTTGAAAATAAGGATTAAATCACTCAAAAACAAAAAAATATAATGATATATTTAAAATTATGTATTATATAAGATTTATATATTTATTATGTTTTAAAATTAAATTTGAATTTCATCTTCTTATAATAATTTTTAAATAGTTGAATTCAAATTTAATAGTTTTTATGTATAGTTAATTGTACATATGTTAATATTTATCTATGTTACTTCCTGTTTATAAGAAAATTAATTAATTGATTGTTTCAATTAATCATTTTGAAGATTTCTTATATATATATTTCATTGAATCCAGGTCTTTTTTCATGTTTTAAATTTTGATATATTTTTGTATCCATTCTTCTTCGCTATGCGTGGATATTTTTTTAATTTAAGTTTTAAGTAATATGTTCTTAGATCTTTAATTTGACTATCGATTTTCTCTTGCTTCTTTATAAATTTATATTTCCTATATTTTTTCCTTGATGATCTTTGTAATATCTTTCATTAATATTTTTTTTTTAAAATTTCTATATTTTTTTCATTCGTCTAAAAATAATATTATAATATTTTTTAACTTTTCTAAAAATTACCATTTTAAATTTTTGTTTATATATATCTTTTACTGAATCCATCTTTTCATGTTTTTAAATTTTGTATATTTTGTATCCATTTTTTCTCTATTTTTTCGTCTTTTCTCTATTTTTTATATAATTTGTTATTTTTCTAATTGTTTACTGAATATATTTGTATCTTATCATTTTATAGGTTTTAGTTAACTTCTTAACTTATTCAATTTTATAATTTGTTTTTTTGTTCACTTGCATTAAAGTATAATTTCTAACTTTTTTCAATTTAATATTTTGAGGTTTTATATATATATATATATATATATATATATATATATATCTTTCTTTAAATCCATCTCATTTGAGAGCCCCCTTTTATCTTTTATAGTATAGATGATTGTTTGCGATTTGTGAAAGTGTTATTTGTTTATTTTTTTAATGATTTTTTGTTGAATATGTTTTTTATTATTTTTTATCCCGTAATAATTGACATTTTATTAAATACATAACAGAAGACACAATTTAATCTGAAAGAATAAGAAAGTCAAAATTGTTATTGTTTATAATTATGTTTAGTTTATATTTTTTTATCATATAAAGTTTGATACGTTTAGATTAGTATTAACATGATCGCGACACTTAGTAAGCGAATCGATCAAATTTTGACTTGTGTCACGATTAGAATATATTTAAAGGGTAAAATTTGAATTTATGAGTAGTTAGATTTTAATAAATAAATGAGTGTTAGTATATTATCAACTAAGAAAAAAAAACATAAGTAGATGAGATTAACTTTAATGGTTTTTTTTTTTGGTTTTGGGTCTTGTGAATAAAATTTTATTTTTCATTAATTACAATAGATGTTGTATTTAATCTAGGGATTTGGTAAGTTGCAGCTACCTATGGTGTTCACTTGTAGCATTTTTATTTTTTAATTCTGTTATTTTCTCTTTTGATTTATTTTGTTAAGTTATTTTTAAAATTGTAGTGTATTAGATCAGCATAGTTTTTTATGTCTTTCACTATTATTATAGTAAATTTCGCAAACTTTGTCAACGAGAGCACTCATAGCATAATAGATAATGTTATTGATTTTTATTGAGAGCACTCATAGCATAATGAATAATGTTATTGATTTTTTCTTTTGATTTATTTTGTTAAGTTATTTTTAAAATTGTAGTGTATTAGATCAACATAGTTTTTTATGTCTTTCACTATTATTATAGTAAATTTCGCAAACTCTGTCAATGAGAGCACTCATAGCATAATTGATAATGTTATTGATTTTTATTGAGGAGATTGTGGGTTCGAATCCCCTTGTATGTTTAATAAAATAAATTTTTTTTTTGTTTGCATTTAATGAAAGTGAAATATTTTTTTTTAAAATAATTAATGAAGGACAGGTGGCAAGCTCTTGTGTGATGATGTGTCACAACCAGGAGAGTGCCATTCGACTTTTATATAGTAGATTTCCTTTTTATTTTGAAAGATACAATTTTTTTTGGAGGTCTTGATATTCTTTAAGAATTTTTTTTTTCCTTTTTATCAGTTAAGCCGTTTTATGTTGATTTTCTAAATGGGTAGCCTAAATATGTATCAAGTTAATTTCATTTTAGATGGTTTTTTCATTTGTTATTTTAGCTCTTTTAATATTGATTTTCATTTTATTTTGACATATACAAATCTTTAAAGATATTGATGTTCTTAAGACATAATTTCCTTTTTACGGTTTGTTAGTTAAGATTGTAATATTGATTTTCGAAAGAGTTAGCATATATATAAAATTAATTTTTTTTAGATGATTTTTTTCCTTTGTTAATTTAGTTTTTCCGATACTGGTTTTAATTTTAATTATAATGCTGATTTGTATTTTAACTGATCATTTTAAATATTATGTGGACGCTCACAAAAGCTTATAGCATCATCTTTCTTTCTTTTTGTTAGTATAAGCTTTTACTATTGATTTTCCAAAATGTTTGCCTAAATATCAACTTAGTATTCTCTTAGATGACCTTTTTTGTGTTAATCTAGCTCTTTTGATATTGATTTCTATTTTTTTGACATATAAAATTCTTTAAAAGTATTGACATTTTTTAAGACACGATTTGTTTTTCTGTTACCAAAACTTTTTATATATTTATTTTTTTAAGAGTTAGCTTATATATCAAGTTAATTTTTAAAAAGCCAAAATTTATTCTATAAATATTATAGAAAATCGAATTTATATTTGTATTTTTTTAAAAAAAAATGTTTATTGTATTTTATCATGATATTGTTAGTTTTATTTATTTAGGTTTACTATTATGCTAAAGCATAAAAGTTTTCAAAATTGACGTTTAAAAATAATTTTATATTGGAAGTTATCATGTTAGGTTGTAAAAGTTGTAGAAAACTGTTAACTAAATTATTTATTTTTCATTTGAAAAAGATGATATACAGATCAAAAAGAAGGAAAAGATAGTAAAATATGATATTAAAAAGAAAAATAAATATAATTAAAAGAGAAATACAGTATGAAAACCAATTAATAAAAAATAATAAATAGATATATGAGTAACTAATTAATAAAATAAATTTGTGATTCAAATAGAAATAAAAAAAAAATATTTAGAAACATGAAAAAAATTATAAATAAAATACGAAAAATCAAATTAGGTCTTTTTATGAGCGGTTTTGCGTTCGTACTCTTAATCGTTAGAATTCACAAGTGATCTAATTTCGTTTCCTACTTTTTTTTGTTTTTGGTTTCCTTTACACGAGTAATAAAGTAGTAAATTACAAATCAAAGTATATGCCGTTCATATTCTAGATTAAAATGATTGTGATGCATGTGAGTGAATCGATCAGATTTCGACATCTGTAATAACTTTTTTCAATTTAAAAAGATCAAATATGGTAAAAATAAATAAATATAATTGTAATAAGAATATGATAACCAATTCCTCAAAGTTTTATGATCCTCTTACTATTAATTGAGAAGTATAACTAGTAAAAAATGATTAGGTGTCACCTTTACAATCAAAGTTAGTGTATTTTATTGATAACATGTAAATATGCATGACATGTTTTCTTAAAAAATGAGAAATATTTTGATTGATTTATTATGATTACTCCCAACAAATATAAAATTTTCTTCAATCGTAACACTAAGATTAACAATGTTAGATTAAGAGAAAGCGGAAAATACTATGAATTTACAAATTTTACAGATATTCATAATAGATTTCGAAATATATGATTTTTTCAAATTTTACAAGAAATATAAATTATTATTTTCTTACAGAATAATAAAAAAATACTAAATTATCCAATGGGGTAGTAAAAACTCTATAAATTAATAATGTTGAGACTATGATATTTTATTAATTTATAAAAATAATTTAAAATAGCATCAAAACAAGTTGTGAATAAAAAACATTATTTTATTAAATCATTAAAAATAATAGAATTTGAAATAAAATTCAACCATGATAAAACAATTTCCAGAATACAAATGGTTAAAAATAATAAAAATTAATTAACTATTTATTTAAAACACTTTCAATATTAATTCTGAAGTATAATTAGTGAAAATTGCTTAGTATATTTCATTGATGACATGAAAATGTGACATGATATTTTTTCCTAAAAAAGAATATTTGAGTCATTATAAAATAACTATAACTCATAAGAAAATTATAAAATATATGTATAACTTTAGTTATATATTAAAAAATATATAATAGTATATATGTTTGTTTTTTATTCTTATGAAATATATATTCAAGTTTTATAATATATTATAGATTATATATTCAATTATATATATAATACTAGTAAGTATAGAATTTGTCTCAAATGGAATTTTCTAAGCTTCCGTTACCATTACATCTTATCCAATTTTCAAATAAAAACACAAGTTTATATCATATGTCAATGCATTCACATTATAGAGCGAGAACTCGAGATCAGAAATTGAAGGAAAAATAACCGGAAGGAAATAAACCATAATAAGATAAAAAAAATATGAATAAAAAATAGAAGTCAAAGAATACAGAAAAAATAATCATTTTGTTTTTTTTTATGCTTTCTTGAAGCATTTGATAATATTATCCTACACATACTAATTCTTTCATTCATATAATTTCTCCAACATATTAAGAGATTCTTTAAGTAATCAAGTTTTTTAATATATTTTTATCTATTATTTTTTTTATTAACACAAATACCAAAGTTAGAAACAGACAAACTCTTAATTTTAAATATAACAATCAAAATATTAAAAATATTATCTTACACATATTAATTCCTACACACATATAAGTTTAAAAACCAACAATCTTAAATTTACCAATTTTCCAAAATTAATTCGTGTTTATATATTTTTCGACTGTGCGGGCTAATCACATATTTATTATATAAATGATAAAATTTATTATTAAAAATTATAATTAACTTATTCTTATTAAAAATTTCATGCTCGCACGTATGTATTGTTTCTTTTTTTATGTCAACAAACCTAATTCATATAATAATATAGACCCTAAATATTTAGAAATATATAATAAATTTTTATCAGAAACAAATGAGAAGAAAAATAAATAAATAAATTTTTAGTTTTTTTTGGCTGGTTTCGCTTTGATGTTCTTAATCTTATATTATGTTTTCACACGTGTGATCTGATTTTGTTTTTCATTTTTTTTTCAATTTTTTTTACTGTACCAAACGATATATTTAGGGTCAAAAACTGTGAAGATGTTTATCTTATATACCTTTTTCATTTATATCCTCATATAAGATTAAAGGAATATTGTATAATGTAAATTAGGCCCTTAGGTGTACTTGTATATATACCGGTCTTAGAGCATCAAGATCAATAACATAAGAAATCTGTATACGTTAATGATGGAACTAGAAATTAACAATGGTTTAAAGGTCAAGAAGAAATGATGGAACTAGAAATTAAGTAATGCAACTTAGGATTTGGGATCAGTGGATCTAATCAAGAGTCAAGCACAAAGTAGACTTGTTTAACCCAAGCTGGAAGATTTGAGCTTTGTGGCTTAAGGCATGACCAATTGTGTCTTTGAGGTGAAATAATCTCATGTGAATGACAACTTAGGTGAGAAACAGTCTCATGCGATTGTGTGCACTCATGTACTTGAATATGCTCATATACTTGAATATGCAGATTTTTCCTCCTACTACTACTGTAAAAGATTGCCAGTTTGAATCAAGATCGGTATATCCTATTGTTTGCTCAGACACTCATGATAGTGTTGCTAATAAGCTACGACAAGCAAAATCATGAACACATTAACAAAACGATAACTATTTTCTCAAGCTTATCAGCAAAATCAGTACCCAACAAATAAGTTTGTCACAAATTCATGAACACATTAACACACGATAGCTGTTTCTTGCCAAAAGACTTTTCCCAGAAAGCTTCCAAGAACCTATAACCGTAGTCCCATTGTTAAACCATCAACATACATTGTCTATCAACCCGAGATCCCAAACTGTGACAAAACACATTATCTAGTTCACACTCTCTAAGCCGGAAACTGCAAACAGAAACAGATGTACACGAAAAACAGCAGAAGATCCGGCTAAAACAAAGAAAGCTTGTAACTTTTCATAGAAACTATCAACATACATAAACTATCAACCCTGGTGTCAAGACTGTGATAAAACACATTCTAAAACACATTCTCTAGTTCATATTCTAATCCATAAACTGCATATCGAAACGGATGTACAGAATTTACAAGATCAGGCTATAAAAAGGAAAGCTTGTAACTTTCAATTCATCTTAGTTGAACTCATACGGCTCAGATTCTCTGCAATAGCATCTCTGATCTTTTTCGACCCAACATACGCTTCTCCTTCAGACCGCCTCATCTCCTCCTCGTCGTCTTTATCTTTCCTCATCTCACCATTATCACCAGCGACAACATTATTCACCCAATCCTCTGGTAGATCATCATCTCCAGATTTCACAAGAAAATTATGCAACAAGCAACCTGTAGTTACCACAAACGGCAGAAACTCGATCGTCTCCGACTTCCATTTCCGATCAAGAATCCTCCACCGAGCTCGAACCTTAGCAAATGCAATCTCAACATTACGCAATGCAGTGTGAACCACATTGTTGAATTCTCTACGAGACGACTCGAAGCTGTCCTCTTCCTCGTTTGAAGAAGACAAATTATAAGGAGTCACAAGCCATGGCAATAACGGAAGAGAAGAATCTCCAAGAATATAAGGAGGCACCGATAATCCTCCATCTTCAAGTTTGCACGGAGCTCCATTCAAGAAGCTTCTAGACTCCTCCGATTCCGTTTCTTCTGCGATCGAGAAAAGCTTCGTTTGCCGGAAAATGGCTTCTGGTTTCATCGTGCTTGGCCAACCAGCTGAGATATCTGCGAATCTGCCATTGGAATCAACCAATGCTTGAACAATCAGTGACCCTTTCGACCCAAGAAGCTTCCCGTCTACCTCGAATCTCCCGAATCCTAACACACCGCAGCAATTCGGGAGAAATCGAGGTGAATAATCAGGTTTGGGGTCATCGAGTTTCCCTAATTTCTCGTTGATGAGCTTACAGACGGTGAAGAAAGCTCGGGAAGCGTCGGGAACGGAATCGAACCCGAATCGGAGAAGGAGAGATTTGTAAGAAGCGTTGTGAGCGAGACGGAAGATTGTGGCCGCGAGTGAGGATGAAGGAAGCGATGGAGAATCAGAAGAGGAAAGGACGGAGAGGAGATGGAAGAAAGTGGATTTTGACATTCGGAAACAAAGATACCAGCGAGGATCGTCGTTTTCTACGGCGGAGGCTAAGAAGCGGTGGAACCACGTGGAAGCGCATGGTGAAGGCGTGATTGGGAGGGATGAGATGAGGGATTCGAGGCGGAGAGATTGGGATGGAGAGAGGAAGAGATCGTTGGATTGGAGAAAGGATCGGGTCACGGCGGCGGCGGAAGAGAGCCGGCGAAACAGTGGGTCATTGAGACGGAGTTTGTCGGGTACATTTGTTAAGTTTCTGTCGGATTTTCGTTTTCTGGAATTCACGACGGTTGTACGCAGCGCAGGAGTTCCGCTTGCAACGGAATTCACGGTGCCGGACGAGTTCCCCGCGCCGGCGACCATAGCTTTTCCAACCACTGAGATGGATGAAGTTGAGTTTGGAAAGTCGGCAATTTTATATTTACCTACAGATCGACCAATTATTCGAGTAACCGGGTTTTGCTTTAGCTTTGGTTTATGTATTCCGCTTTTTTGGGTTTTCTCGATTTTTAGAAATTCAGAAATCAAAATATTAATAAATATGAATAAACAACTGATCTCGACTTGAAAGTAGAATTTCTCATTGCTAATGCTCCAATGCAATCTGGTGTTAGAGTAAGAATGAGCACACTCTATAAAAAGTCGTTCCTCTATTAATATAGCCCATCCAAACAAGGTCCATCAAAATTAAACCGATTAAAAAAAAAGATCAGAACGAAAAAGAATATTGTCTCTAGGAGGTGGAAGCAATAGACTTTCTAACTTTATAAATAAAAAACTCTTCACAATTTCAAAAGGATCCAAAAAAGACAAGAGCAATAATTTAGGGAGAATACCTAATTCTCTCTAGATATCATATATCCAATCTTCTTGTAAACGAACTACAAATGGCTTGATCCCTTCAAAAAGGTACGTAAGCAGTTTTTTTCAAGGTTCAGCTATAAATAAATAAAAACTCAGATTGGTTCATCTTGCCGATGACCTAATTTCTTTGTTATCTCCGAGCTCCGATATGATATTCTCTTAGACCCACTGATAACTAGCTTTTTCACAGGTTAACAAAACCTAAAGCTTGTCTATGTCATTGAAGTACTTTAGGATATCAATCCAACCTTGGGGTGAAAGGGTACTAAGAATACAAGAGATATAAGAAGCTAAGCAAAATTCGAGTTAAATGGGTGAATAATTCTGAAACAATTACTAGCGGTTTGTAAACAGACACGAAAACTATTTTACAAATTTCACAAAAGGGTTATAAAAGTACTAGATGACTCTAAAATTATAAAACAACAGATCTACTAAATTAATAAAATACAATTCTAAAACCGGAATAATAATACATATTTGATGGTGAGTAGCAAGATAATAAGAAAAACTATTTCTAAAATTCAACCAATTACCAAATCAACAACAGATAATAATACAAGACTCTAAGAACTTTCTAAAATAATAAAATGGTAAGAACACAATTTTACAAAATTATAAAACCATATTGCATAATTAAACTATTTAATGGAAATTTAATCAAAATAAACAAACATAAAACTAGAGGAAAAAGGTTTTTGGTTGTGAAATATTAAAAACAGATTCTAGGTTGGGAATCATGCTTTAGGAAAGTTGAAGATTCGAACTTGGGGTTTAAAAACATAAATTCTTACTCTTTTAGTTATTTCTCTAAACCTTAAGAAACCACATTAGATTTATCCATGATGTGTGGCATAAATCCTTTCTTCACC